>VWZY01003614.1:17367-57266 GCA_013399075.1 Chloroceryle aenea | reverse complement strand
ACCGGTGTGTGGTTGGCTGATCCCCAAAGAGAAACCCGCCTGGTTCCTGTACCATCAGCTACCTCTTCAAGACAGGGTTATGGTCAGAAACAGTTTGGAGGGCAGAGGTCAAGGTTGTCAGGACACAGCTCTTGCCCATGTGGTGACTACAGGTCATGAGGAACAGCAGTCACCCAGCGGTGCTATGAAGACTGCCAGCAGGGCTCTGTGTGTTTGCACCCCTGCTCTGGTGCTGGGGCTGATCTTCCCTGCACCAGATGCTCCTGGGCTGCTCCCCTAGGGCCAGGCAGGGGGTGTCAGCTGCCTGAAGGAGGTTTAGCAACCCTTCTGATGGCTGCAGACCACCCGGGAAGCTCGCTGCTGGAGCGTTCTGTGTCACTGGGCTACTGCGTGCAACTGAGTGACCAGCTCAGGCTTTTTAGCTTTGGTTTGTTGGTGTCTGTTTGGGTTTTGGGCTTTTTTTAGTTTTGACTTTTTGATTGATCTAGAAAGGTAACCATGCCAGGTGACTGTGGGCCTGTCAATGACCCCGTCTGCATAAACTTTTTGTTTAGGACTCATCTGTTTTAACCAAGTCTGTCTATCAGACGTTTCTGTCTTCTGTGGTCTTTTGAGAAGTCAAATAACTCATCGAGCTCCTACACTAACCATCTGAGCCAGATCTCCCTTTGAAGTGAGTGGCCTGGCGCCTGTTGTTTGCTGGGAGCAGACTCAAGCAAGTTTCCTTTATGCAGAACACAGGCAATTTAATATTTTTAGTTTTGCAGTGGCAGACGTTTTGATTGCAAACATTCCCACGCTCTTCGTACCAGATAATGTTCTGATTGCAGGACAGTTGGGAAGTATCTGGGTGAGTTTCAGTAACGCTGCAGTACAGAGGACAGTGGGTTCAACAGTTAATTTGTCAGCCCTGATGCATTCAGCAGTGTATAAAGGGTCTGCTGACAGACACTTGACCTCACGTGCACAGCAAACATCAGGCTGGATTTAATGTAGGAGGACGACCTGCCATGTGTCAGAGGAATCCAGCATCCTAGAGGTGTCTAAGGCAGCTCTCTAAGACCAGACATATTGTCTGGGACCTTGCCCTTTTATGTGGCATTTCTATTTTAATAGCTAATATTTTTATTTAATATTTTAAATCCAGCATCCCTCTGCATCCACCTTACACGTGTTGTGTTCAATTTTCCATCAGTTCAGTTTTCCATCAGTGTATTCGAGTNATCCAGCATCCCTCTGCATCCACCCTACACATGTTACCCCATCAGTGTATTCGAGATCAACTGTGCTAGGAGATGTAAAGAAAAGAGCCTCTGAAATCACTAAAACTTTCCATAGGGCTTTCTGGGCTCCTGTAACTTTGGTGAAGGGTTTCTTAATAGTGAATCACTGTTGTTCTTGGGTTTTGACTCTCCTTTGATATAAAAACTTTTCCGATGGACAGAAAGTCTCCGGTGTATCCTGTCCTTGAGATGTTGCAGTGAAGTAGGACCTTGGTGGTTCTTTTGCTCTTCTGGCATGAGGACTTTTGGCCCAAGAGAGAAGCCCATGCCATGCACTAGTGGGCCCTGGCATTTTAATGCTTATTATAATTTCCTGCTTCCTTAAGAAGCTAAAATAATTTAGTGTATTGAATAAACTGGGTCTGGGTGGAGTAAACAGGAACATCTGTGTGTCTTATGTGATGACTCCCTCAGCAGTCATCTGCAGTGCTGTACAGCTCTGGAAAGTCTCTCAAGCATCTAGAGGGTGGTGTTCCAACAAGCTGGAACCGCTGGCTACAGCTGATGCTTCAGCAAGTCGTTTTATCTGCAGCTGCCTTCATCTGCTGCTGGCTTGAGGAAGAATATCGAGTGTCCTTAGAGTTTGTGTGCTGAAGGAGGGACAGGATCCCAAAGGGTAAAACTCTAAAGCCAGAAAAAAAACAGAAGAAAGATACAGAAATCAAAAAAGGAAAGAGAAGGAACAGCAAGAGAAGACTGAGACTCTGCAGATGCAAAGGTTTTTAGAAGAGCTTATGTCAGTGATGCTTTTTAAGTACAGGGTAGGATTAATTGCATGGAATTAGATTTACATTAGCAGGATCTTCTCCTTGAATTCAGGACCCATGAGGCAATCCACTGTTGTTAAGGATGGATCTGAATGGTTATGCAATGGCAATGAACGTTCCTAACTCTTACAGAGAAACCTATACACTGTTGACAAACAGAACACAAATAAGCATCTAAAGCAAAATTGTGCCCCAGAACGATGGACTTCTGTTGTAAAAGCCAACTAAAGCTCGATTTGTTCTTTGTGCATGCAACTGCAGTTTATGGGCTATGAAAACACGTTACCTCACAAGAGGAAATAGCTCACCAGGTCCAGCAACCACAACAGCAGCTGACAATTTGCTCAGTTCGTGGTTTTTCTGTCGGTAGCTGTCTCTGATCAGATGGGCAGCCTCTAACTGCACGATCCTATTGTATTTGGAAAACTGAACACAACAGTAACAGGTATTAGAGTGTTTTCAGATTAAACTGCACATCAGGATCATGCCACTGCTGCAGTTCTCACCCAACTCCTTTGCCACCCTGGCTCCATCCAGGGAATGGTATTTCCCCTGCCTGTTGTCCCTCTGCACCTTCATTCTCTCAGATCCATCTTAAGTGAAGAATATTAAATGCGTTCCTGAGCTTCTTAAAAAAAATACGGCCAGCTCCTAAATGAAAACTGAATTTGATGGTTTTAAATCAAGACCTTTGTGGTTTCATCAATAAAAAAAAATTACTTGATTTGAATTATTTGTGGGACAAGGTGATGTGTGTCCCCCATTGCATGTTTACTGGCAATGAGCTTTATCCATCCCTTCAGCATTTTGAGCAGAAAAGAGAGAACATTCCATATTTCTCCTTATCCCCAGGTCGAGAAGCAGCTGTGAAGCTGCATTCAGGAGCAATGCCTTTTACTCAGCAATGTTGAGTGCTGATAAGGATCAGAAATTCTGCTAAGAAAAAGGAATCCCTGCAGCAACCAGCCCTGAAGCCAGACTGGAGCCCCACAAAGGGATTTAGATTTAGAACCTGATATAATTGCGCCTGTTGGGGATGGGGGTGGCAGTGAGGGGAATCTCCCTCTTTCTCCCCATTCCCAGTCGAATCCCCAACCAGACTGAGTCCAGTAGACTGAAATTTCTCCTCTCCATCACGATCAGAAACCATGCTGTATTAGGGAAGGCACTACAGCTGAGAAGATCCGATCCGAGGAAATAAGGCTGTCACCAAGAGATTCCAGTGTACCCTGGGCCCGTGTGGAAGGGATGACTACCTCGAGGAACTAATGTTTCTGGGAGTTGTCTTCAGGAGGGTGGGCTTTGTCCCAGCTACATTCTCCTCGGTGGGAAAGTAAAGCACTTTAAAAACATATTGACCAAGTTAGTTGCACATAAAAGGACTTTGGAGTGAGAAAGAAGAAGAAAGGCACTTATAAATCAAAGGGGTTCCACCAGCTTCAGAGCAAAATAAAACTAAAGAGCCAAGATGAGAGACGCTCAATGTTGTGGAGAAATTGAGCCCAGCAAAAGGACCCCGAGAGGATCCTAACCACGTAGTGCTCAAAAGTGGTCAGGAGAGGATGATGAGGGAAGGGTGCAAGTGTTTTGCCCATGTCTGTGAATACCTTATTCTGTTTGAAGAACGTTCTACTGTTTTGAAGACATTTCTGCTGGTTTATAGTACTTGAAAGTGTACAAAAACCTCTACCTGTGGGACTTGACAACGCACCTCTTGGAAAGGGAATTTTAAATCAAAGCACCAAGAAGGTAGGAGCTATAAAAAGGATAAGTTTAAACCAGTGGGCAGCTTCAACACAGACTCCTAGTATGAGAATCTTCACTCCAAAAAATCCTTGTCCACAAGCAGTGCAAGGATTATCAGGAAAAAAAAAGTGCAATAATCCAGTTTGTGATATTTAAGAAAGAGAATCAATTAAATGACTACACAAAGCATCTGAAGTGTCATAGGACAGAAGGAATTATTCTACTCTTCTTCACTGTCTTTTGATGTCTATTACTTTTCCCCTGCCCTTCTTCATTGACAAGCCTTCAACCAGTTGCTTAACATGTCTTATCTCTTGGCCGAGAAACTTTCCAGTGGATGATGCCCCGCAAGATTTGGACAAAGCTCTGAAGGTCCCTGATCTGATCATTCTTTGTGTGGCTCTCACTTAGCACTGTGATGGTTCCAAGCCAGTTTAACACGCACAGCTCCATTTAGCACATACAATACAGGCACATTTGTGCCCTTTCAGTTGTTTCCAGAAAGTTGATGCCACTTGGTGGTGGTTGAGTATAATAATATCTGTCTCTGGGTGGATTTAACATCAAAACGTGTAAAGGAGTGTTGAACATCTGATTAACATATGGAAATATTTTTTTGAATCAGGCTTTCTTTTCAAGTGCTGAAAGTTTGACAGTCTTTTATACTATTTTATGATGCTGTGGTAGCAATTCCATGGTTAGAGCTATAATCCCCTTTCACATTTGATTTTGAAAACACAAACCCTTCTGTATCTCAGTTTTGAGAAACAAAAGTATTGAGTGTGACATTTTTCATGTGTGGTCTTCAGCAAGAGGCAGAATGTACTTACAGAAAATAATCAGATGAGATACAGAGTAAAGAGAAAATTTTCATAACCAACCACTTTGTCCTTTGAAAAAGCTTCCAAGGCTATCGTGATGAGCCCAGCCCAGAGCCTGTGTGTGTACAGAACACTGCATCGTGGAGCAAGGTGGGGTGGCATTATAAGGAAAACCATGGGAACGGGTCACACTCTATATAAACAGTGAAGTTTTATGATTATATTTACCAAAACATCAACATAGAATGGCCAGAAAAATCCAGCTTTAGACCATGCAATAAAAATGCTCTTGTTTTGAGCCAGGCATTGTTGCTTCAAGGCAATAAAACTTGGTTTGCTTTCCCTCAGCTGAGTTCAAAGCTGAGGCAGGGCTAAATGATACTGGGCTATTCTCCTCGAGATGGTCAATTTGATCTGAAATTGGACGGATCTGAAATATTTTCAGCCGCTCACTCACTGCATTGTGATGTCTAGTTGCAAAAATGAACAGACAGGAAAAAAAGTGTATGCAGGACATGATGGAAAAAAGTGTGAAAAGGAATCACGTATAGAAAGGAAAACTGCCACACAATAAAGTACTGTATGGGAAGAAAGTGAAATATGTCTCTAATCTGCCCCCTTTTGTGACAGCCACAGAACCTGGTTCTTGTAAGGCTGTTCAGTAACCCTTCAGTTTTCTCACGTCTCTTTTTCCACAGCAGAACTTCTGGAACCAGAAGTCAGCTACAAATTAAGTGGAGTAATAACAGTATTTCCTTTACTGGCTGCCTAGCTGGTGGAATTGGGAAAGTCATGCAAATTCACCAGCTTTACAGATTGCTCCCTGTCTGGAACATCTCTGGCACTGGCTCCATCACAAGCTGGGCTGTGGAGGAGGAGCTGGAGTGTCTCTTGGAGTGTCTCCTGGAGTGAGTGTCTCCTGGAGTGGAGTGTCTCCTGGAGTGGAGAGTCTCCTGCCCACAGCCAGTGCTGCATCCCCCTCTTGGCTGAGCAAACCCTGCTGCTTTGGGCCTGCTCTTTCCTGTAAGCTGCAGGAGGGGTGCACCTGCCCTTCAGAACGTACACCCCGAGGTCGGTGCTGATGTCATCACCACCCGGTCAGATGAGACTGCTGTGAAATGGGAGTGTGTGTAACTGGGTCTCATAGCCAAGAACATCTTCCTCAGTCCACTCCTGCGTTGGACAGAACCTCAGATAAAAATAAGCATGTTGTTGCATTATGTTAACATTAAAAGGACTGTTAAGAACATTTTTCATCTACACTGCAGATCATCCTTTCTCCTGGTGCCATGTGCACTGCTAAGAGACTTCTCAGTAAAATTTATACTCTAAAATAATTGAGGATGAATGGGATGAAGGGCTGTTTTGAAGGCTGCTTGAAAAGAGAGCCCTTTGAGGTGACTTGAAAAACATCTTTAAATAGTATTCTATACCATGTCATCTGCTACAGGGGAAAGTACTTGGGTTGTCCCAGTTTGGCTGGGATGGAATCCTGGGTCAGCCAGGGCAGCTGCCCCCCCTTGGCTCCAGGTGCTCCCAGCACCAGTAACATCAGCTCGGTATAAAGGGGGAAGCCTGAGGGAGAGGAGGCTTCTCCTGCTCCTCCTCTTCCTGTTTCTCCCCGTCCCTGGAGGGTCCTGCTGCCCATTCTGCTCCTGAGGATGGTTCCCTGTTTGCTGGGACTGCTGCATTCACTGGGGTGAGTGTGACTTCATGTACTTTATGTTGCTCTGGGTTTGGCAGTTGCATTAAATTCATTTCCACCGCAGCCCTCGGGTCTCCTCTGCTTTTGCCGATCCCGCCTCTGCTGGGGAGGGGAGACCTGCTCCAGTTCAGCCCTGGGGCCGTGCTGGATGTAGGTTCAGGGTTCTGAACCCCACCGTGGGGGTTCTCACCACAGCAGTGCGTTAAATAAGCATCTGGGGTCAGTCGCCTACCCCAGCACCTTCAGTACCAGCCAATACAAAACCCCGAAGCAAAGCAGCAGGGAAGGATGTCAGTGGATCCATGGGCTGAGGGAATGCTTCTGCTGTTAGAGGACATGGGGTAGANTAACATTAAAAGGACTGTTAAGAACATTTTTCATCTACACTGCAGATTATCCTTTCTCCTGGTGCCATGTGCACTGCTAAGAGACTTCTCAGTAAAATTTATACTCTAAAATAATTGAGGATGAATGGGATGAAGGGCTGTTTTGAAGGCTGCTTGAAAAGAGAGCCCTTTCAGGTGACTTGAAAAACATCTTTAAATAGTATTCTATACCATGTCATCTGCTACAGGGGAAAGTACTTGGGTTGTCCCAGTTTGGCTGGGATGGAATCCTGGGTCAGCCAGGGCAGCTGCCCCCCCTTGGCTCCAGGTGCTCCCAGCACCAGTAACATCAGCTCGGTATAAAGGGGGAAGCCTGAGGGAGAGGAGGCTTCTCCTGCTCCTCCTCTTCCTGTTTCTCCCCGTCCCTGAAGGGTCCCGCTGCCCNGGGGTCAGGCCGTTAGCTGGAATGGAGCATCACTTGCCAAGGTTAAAAATGCTACAACAGTAAATGAAATGCCCCGATGAAGACAGCCTTTCTGTGCCTCAACCCTCTGTTTCGGGTGTCTGTAGAACTAAGCATTACTGTGGGGTCCAGCAGAACTGTTGAAGCAGCAAAGCTGTACTTATTTCATAGCTCTATAAATATTCTCTTAATTAATATCTATTTTTGTGGTTGTATTTTTTCTATCTTTGTGGAAAATTAATAATCTGTGAAATATCTGGTCTGGCTTTACAAGATTTAAATAAAAATAAGGGGCATTCAGTGTTTAGAGCCTCAGGTACACAACAGTATCTTGCTTATTCTAGCAGTCTTACTCAGGGTGTAATGAATTGCCCTCTGGAGGTACCTGCGTCTCCTCGGATTGGCTGAGAGGCCCAGATTACTTTTTAGGACTAAATAAATAAATCGTAGAGAGCTAAAATGCATTTTCTTCTGGGTAAATCAATACTTGCTCTGTTCCAAGGCAACGGAGGTGATCTCCAGCTCCGTAATGAGCTCCAGGGAGGTGGAATCCATGGCAGGCCACCTCTGCCCAGGGTAGAGCTGTGTACTCAGGGGCTACTTTTTTTAGTTAAACTTCGAGGAATCTCTTAACTTTTCTTGTCTTCCCCATGTTGTCTGTTACTGAACTGTTCTAGCAATATGAAGAACTTTTTAATGTGCATTTTATAGCCCAGAAAGGATGGTGAGGGGTGGCACCAAACTCTAGCTCATGGTTGGCAGAGCAAAGCGACTGCTCTTTCACATTCTCTATGAAAGGCTAAAAGATGAAATTAAGTTGCTTCCTCCTGTCAGCAAACTGGCAAAGTCTCTGGCTCTAAGAGCTCATTTATGTTATGGCAGGTGGTCAGTGAACTGTTTCCACCACACTAAATGGGGTCATCTCTACAGCAGCTCTTTTTTTTTCTGGTGTCCTGCCACTTGCTGGAAGGATCCCAGGCATTGGGTAGAAAAACCCTGAAATGTTTCATAGCTGCTGTGTTCACCAAGGGGTTAAATGCCAAAAGCAGCCAGGGTGGGGTTTCAGGCAGCCTTCGGGTGATAAAAAGGCAGTTGTGCCACCCAGAGCCACAAAGACTCTGAGGCCTGCTGCAGACTGCTGGGACCATCCCTGCTCTTTGGCCACCATGGCCTCCCTGCAGTTGTCCTCACACTAAACCTCGAGAAGTGGCTAAAGTGGGGAATGTTTGCAGCATCTGAAGCGAGCTACTTGGTTCTGCACCAGCAGGGCAGCTCTTCCTAGCTGACTTGCAGCAGTGGAAATGGGGGGGGAAATTCCCAGCTGTTGCAAAATGGACATTTCCCCCCCTTTCATTTATTCCATGTTAATAATGCCATTTTGGAGATTTCAGAATACATTTTGGATCAAAATAAACATAGGTCTTTGGTCTTCATGTTTTTTCTTCCCTGTGTTCTGCAATGCCTAAATCATATTTTTAAAATCATAATTCCTATCTGTTGATTGGCAATGATTTAGCACCACAATGAAATAATTATAAAGGGCTCCAGAAGGCCCACATATGGGAATTTACATCAAAAGGCATAATATGGAATTCATAACAGCATATAAAATATATATATTAGATCAAATAGACTCTTTTCCATTATGCTTTTACTCTACCACTTACAGGGAATAGATAATATTGAAAGGCTCATTAAGTGCTTGATCCTTCAGCATCAGAAAGAATATTCTAAGCCGAAGACAAAGGCGTTGCACGTTCCCACAACACAGTGGTACAAAATCACTCTTCAGAGGAAAAAGAAGTGGTTATCAAATGTAGGAATGCACTAGAATAAGGGTCTATTTGTATTAATATCTGTGGTGGGTTTTCTTTATCCAATGGCTTTGCTTTGGTTTCAGCAAAGGAAGATTACGTGTAGACTGACCTTGTTGCTACAAGAGTATTCAAAGCTAGGAACTCAGTATGCAGGTGCCCAGATGTGGTGACTTCTTTTGCTCAAATGGCTTGAAAAGTCAAGAGGGTGATGGGCTCCTGTTTCTCACTCCTCCTTGTGTGTGTTTGGGGTTTTTTTAGCAAAAATCTGTCTCCATATTCAGCTTCCTACCACTTACCACTCTTCTAATTCTACACCTGCTTTCCAAATCTGCACCAAGGCAGTGATCCTGTGGGAAGAATATTCTTTATCAGGCCAACGTGGAGGTAGTCACAGCTTCTCTGCAAAGCACAGAGCAAGCTAAATATAAATCCAGAGGAGATTGTACAATTGATGCCTCTCGTGGTATCGCACTTTAAAAACATGCCACTGTACTGTGAAACTCGTAAGCAAGGCAGCACTCGAGAGCGTGGTAACCAAGATGTGCTGTCAAAATCAAGACACTGATGTTGGAGAGAATAAAAGGGCATTTTCCCTGGAGATTTTCTTCTACCCTGCTGTGGTTTAACCCAGCAAGCAGCTAACCACCACACAACTGTTTCCTCAGTCCCCATGGACCAGAAATGACCTAATAGTCTATCACTTTTATGTATCCACAAATCTTCTTGATATTTTCGACTGAAACAGATTTGCAGGGCTATAAACTTCACTAGCTGTCTGCATCCTTAAAAGAAGTGTCTAATTCTTAATGGAAATTTTATAGGACTGGCATTTGTGCCATGGCATGCCAGCCACTTCCATCATCCTTTGCTCATTCAGGTGGGTATGCGATAAGGATGGATTTTGCTTTTGTTGTTGTTTTGGTTTTTTCTTTGTTATTATACAAGCATCAATAATTTACTACTCTTGGGAAACATCAAATGATTTTTTTTATAGCATTCATCACTACAAGTCTGAAAACACAATACCCAGGATGATGAAAGACAGAAAAATTGTTTCAGAGAAGCAGCATTAGCTGTGTTCCTGGTTGTAAATATATCTGGAGCTCTTTTAAATATGGAAACACATTTGCAATCACTAGATAGGTACTAGTCCCCATCTCCCTAGGCAGAGTGTTACTTTGTGAACAGCTTATTGCTTTTGTTGCTGAGTTTTAAGTGCATTACTCTGGTAACAAGTAGCATTATTCTGAATAAAGTTCCTCTCCAGCTTCTAAAAATCTCTCCACATAGGAACCCCTTTGGGGGGAATGAGGGGGGAGTGCCCCTCTTTTGTGTAAGCTCTCAGTGACATCACCTTGACCTTTTCTAGTTACTCCAGTCTCTATTAACCAAGATATTCTCTTATTACAGATTTGTTCTTCCAATTCCAGTGACAGGAATTAAAGCTTGGAAGGGTTAATTCTTAGACCCTCTCCCTCTGGGGCCACCTCATTACAATGAGCCAGTTGAAGCATAAAACACATTTTTCAATTCAACAGCTAATCTATATTGGGAAATTAAAGGCTGCCAGGGTCCTTTTTCTCAGCAGGCTGCTGGCGTATTCTGGTGGTGACCATACTGCCTGGGAGGACTGGTACCTGACGGAGTGGACATCTGCTGGTTGACAGTTCTTCTAGGACTGGGTTTATTCCCAAACTCCATTTGGGAACATTTGGGTTAGTAAAACTGATCCAGGCAAAAAAGAATAGCAGTGAGTGCTCTACAAATCTAGTTACCTGGCTCTCAGCACCCTGGCACTATTTTGCTAGCTGAGGTGCAGTCAGCTACAGCTGAAGGTTAAGGATACCTTATGGGTTATGGGTGTAAATTGGAGCACAGAAGNAAAAAAGAATAGCAGTGAGTGCTCTACAAATCTAGTTACCTGGCTCTCAGCACCCTGGCACTATTTTGCTAGCTGAGGTGCAGTCAGATACAGCTGAAGGTTAAGGATACATTGGAACTGATTGTGTGACCCCAANGATTCTGTGATTCTGTGATACATTGGAACTGATTGCGTGAACCCAGAGGAATTCAGCAGGGCTGGGATGACAAGTCCTAAGTGTGAATTGACCTCTGACACCAAATGCTTGTGCTGCCTCTGCTTGTTGACTTGAGTCTCTAATGGGGTTTGGTTCAAACCTGACTGAACCAAGAGGGAGATTTTCTACTGACTTCAACTTTGAGTATCTACTTTAGATACAAGCAAGCCACTCTTCTGCTGCACATATTCATTCTCCGTTGTCTTCAAGGACATCCCTGGTCATATTTAGGATGAACGACAGTTCCATCCCCAGCATTTGTTGCATGACATAGTTCAGCTTTAGTCTGGCCAACAGGGAGGCTGGGAAGGGTGGGTTAATGGGATGGAAGGTGGAGAACCTGAAGGCACCACTGTGTAAGATTTTGGGCTAGTGCTACTCTGGTCATGTGGATGGAGCAAATTAAATGTATTCCAGGTCTTCCAACTTAGTTTCATCCCAAGTAGTGTAATTTGTGCACTTCAAGATGACTTGGCGAGGGTGAGTGGGAACAACTGGGACATTGATATCAAAGTGCACTCTGTTATAAACTAAAATGCACCCATAGCTTCATTATCTGGGCCAGGAAAAGCTCTAAGGATATCAGGAGAAAGTTTACACCAATGTTTGTCAAATATTGTCAAGAGATGAATGCAGACAACAGTAAAAATGAGCAAAAGGCTGTAATATTTTACCAAAATGTGTAATTTCACGAGTGAACTCGCTCCTGCATTGAAACACAAAGTAGATGGCAAGACCCTGAAATCAAAAGAGTGAGGAGAAGAAAGAAAGAAGCCAAAACATTAGATATTAATTAGAAAAAAGGCAAAGTATTAGAGAAGGAACATAGAACTGGAGATCAGCAGCTGACTCTTGAAAGCACACTTCTAGTCTGTGTTAAATTAGGGTTCTGAAGCAGTTTCATGCTTTTCTTATAAACAAACTGCTTCTCAGGAGAGTTGAATTCAATTTGGTACTTCACTGTCTTAGTGTGTGTATATATAGCACAGCAGATCATAAATAGCACACATATAAAACAAAAATAGTCATTAGCATCTGTGTCTTCCTTGATCTACTTAATTAGGAAGCATCTGTGGTGTAGTCAGTGTTCTTCTCCCTAATTGCTTACTGTGGGACAGGATGATGTGAAGCCAAAATATGTCTTTGAGATTTTTTTTTAGCTCACTAATTTATCATATACGTGTTTTAAAAGGTGCATTTTCACCATAGGAAGAAATAAAGCATCACAGAAAGCCATCAAGATACGATAACTGATTTTAGCCTCAAAAAGAGACTTTTCTTAATCAGTGGGGGATTTTTTTTAAATTATTTTCAGTGAAAGAGTGTAGGGATGGCTTACAGACAAAACCAGGAGTTTATTAAAATTAGTGAGGGAGGAATTTCTTTCCTAAGAAAGTTTTGTGCTTAGGTCTTGTAAGGGGAGATTTTTCAAGTCTCCTAAATTGACAAAGACCTATGAGGTATTAAAGTGCCTGAATGTAGATTAGGAAAGTTCAAAATTAAAACAATGTCATTTTTTTTCCTGCTGATGCAAGAACACTATTTCTTAAATATACTTTTCTACCATGTATTTGTTATGAGTAAATCTGCCTAGTGCTGCTTCATGATGTCCAGTGGCAGAAAAAAGCCTGTAGTGGATTTTTCTCCCACTTACTGAAAAAGGCACTGCAAGCCAACTGAAGGGAGAGCTTGTTTATGAAGATGGAAACCCATTAAATGGACCATCGGTGAGTGCCCAGGCTTGGCTGTAAAAACCCCGTGTCAGAAACAAATCTTTTGGAAGAGTGGTTTTGTTTCTTCCCTCCCAGCAGTTGTTGGTGGCATCCCCAGAGAAAGCTGCTGCTTCATTTGCACTTTGATGTCTTTTAAAGCTCTTTACAGAAGTTACCTCTGTGCCTGTGACCTCAGATCCCTGTAAACCTGGCAGGGAAACCTCATGGCTTATATAATCTGTTAGTATTTGTGCTAATAATTCTGCCTGCCAGATAATTTCTCTAGTGTTGTTGCTTTCAGAAGGCAAAATCCATAGGTTAAGGGAGAGCATTAACCTTTTCAGAGGGAGGGACTTTGAGAATGAGCTTTTATTGCTCTTATCTCCCTTTTGTTTTCTTATGGGCTCGTCTCAAATATTACTTCCCATCCTCACTTGATCTGTGGACAAAATATTCCTTGGAAAAGAAAGGGGGGGTGGGGGTGGTGTGTTTGACCTCTCATTTATCTGTATTCACTTGATTCTGTCACTGGACTGTTGACAAGTCACCAGAGGAGGGTGGGATGGTGGTGAGGAGGGGGAGACTGGGGAGGCGGTGGGAAGAGTGGAGTCAGGGAAGAGGGGTGAGGAGTCAGTCAACAGAGCCTCTTAATTCTGAGATCTGGCTGGCTGGCTTTGTTTTGGGAGTATAGACTTTCTCACTGTTAAGTGACCAAATTATTTTTCTTTTTGTCCACCTTGGACTGTGGAATGATGAGGGCCCCCAGAAGAGTAAATTAGCTTTTGATGGCTGTGGTAACAGAGAGGCTGAGAAGTCAAGGAGGCTGTTAAAATGAGCCTGATTTAACAACCCGTGCGTTGCCATACGTGCCAGCACCAAGTGTTCCTGACAGGAGTGAGAAAATAAGTGAGATAAAATTCCAATTAGATCAGCTTCAGTCAGTGATGAAGGTGATGTTCTAAGTGCCAAGAAAAAGGAGTGAGAGCAAATACTGAAGCCGCTGTAAGGCAAGCCCTCAGTACAATATACAGATAATGACATTAAAAAAATTCCTGTGGGTTTGGGCTTTTTTTTATTCCTTTCCTGGGAAACTTTAAAACAACAGCTGTAATGCTGGGTGGTACCTCCTGAAATATTTCCCGTAGATCTGACATAGTCACGCCACTATCAGAGAGCTTTCTGAGTACAGGGAGTTTCAGAAGAGCCTTCCAGTCTGGCAAAGCTGCGTGCTCTTCTGTTTATCTACCTTTAGATTAATTCAAGCTGGAATGGGAGCAGAGGAAAGCTACCAGCAGATCAGTAAGTCATGAAAAGCCAAGGCAGAAAAAGCTTGGATTGCTTGTAATGCAAGGAAATGGGTGACAAAGCGTGTTGTTTCTCTCTGTGAATAGAGAAGTCAAGAAAACTGGAGTATGCAGCTGGCATCAGAATCCCTGGGTGCAAAAATGGCCAGTGATTTATGTACGATGGAAGGTTCTTAATCACCAGAAGATTTCTAGCCCAGTCATCTGGTATTATTAATGGATGCTAAAAACACCTCTGTGGTTTCAAGATGGAGCTTGGTAAATGTATTAAGGAGAATAGCATCTGATATTTTATCTGTTGTGTCTGCATGTACTGCCTGGAGAATGGAAGCCACTCCTCACCAGTCAGACCCATATTTGTGCAAAACCAGGCTAAATCACAAGCCTTTAACTCGGCAAAAAATGTAATGACTCTTCCTTTTCTTTTTGCTTTCTGGATCGATTTTGCTCTCAGGTGTGCCTTCCAAGGTTTGAGGGCTGACATCCTACTTTACTTCTGAGAAAATTTCTCAAACACTAACAGTACTCCAGCAACAGGGTCTGAGAACTTAAAGTGTGCCTTATAACACCCCAAGACCCAGCCGATTCTACATGGGCAGAACAGGACTCAGTCAGTTGTCCCCTGAGCCCCTCTGATGGATGACAAAGGAGCAGGCACCCAACAGGGAGGGTTTTTTTTTTACACCTTTCCAGAAGTCCCTGGTGTGCCCACAGTTGGAGCCTGTGTGCCATCCTGGGCCCCCTCCCGTGCCACAAAGGATAACGTAGCGACGAGTGGAGGTCTGGGGAAGGGTGCTTAGGGGTTTGGAAAGGCAGCCAGGAATTGGGACTCCTCAGCCTGGCAAGAGATGGGTAAGGAAGGGTGATGTGGATGGAAGGTGAGTGTGGATCAGTTGCTCCCAGCCGGCTGAGGCTGCCTGAGCAGCACGAACCCAGCAACACAGTCTCTTCAGAATCCTTTTGATAAGGTCAGAAATGGGTCTGGAGAGCATTGCATGCATGTGACAGAGCAGCTGAGCCTTTAACTGGTGGTTATTCAACAAGGAGCTGAGGGCAGGCTGCAGTTCCAGGGCTTTGGAGCAAGAGGGGAAAAAATGACCCGTTTACTTGCAAGCTGAACATACTTCATGTGGAAATCATGGGCAGATCATCAGTGTGAAATCTCATGCCATGGTTTTCAGAATCAACCCACAATTCAAATGAGGAGAAAGCTGACTGCACCTTTTTCTTATTCTCTTCAACAGCAACACTTTTACTGTGTTCTCTGTATTTTTGAGCTATAGGATTTATGATGCACTTGGGTTTTGTGGGTGGTTGTTTTGGGTTTGTTTATATTTGGCATTATGTGAGTAGGAAGGATTTTGATCTTTTTCATCTTTTCTATATATCAAGCAGTGTAAAATGGTGACTCAGTGCAGGGATGACGTCTTCCCACAGGTCCAGTAAGTGTAGTCTCAAGGGTATTTGACAGGTTTGACTCTGAAGGTGGCCGCTATCTCCAAGAAGGGGAGATGGATGGGACACTGAGGGCCTTTCAGAAATTTCAAAAGGAGATGCAAACTTCACATCCTTATTTTAGCATTCAAATACCAAACACCGATCACCATCCATCTCCTGAAAGCCATAGCTGGCAATTTATGCAGAAAGGGTCCCCTTTGTCATGCTGTTTGTAGCTGCCAAGATGTACACCTGTTATTTTGCTTGATCCTTGGAGCATAGAAGCTGATTTCCCATGGCTGTTTAGGAAAATTATCAGCTTGAAGACCAAAACTAATCGGGCAATGCTGTTGGTTCCAGCACGCTGAGCCTTGGTGGTTGTACAGCTCTCTTCACCAGGATACACACCCAGCACAGGAACCGGGAGCTGCTGTAAAACTCTCCTGTCAGTGCAATGCTTGAAATATGTGCCTCGGCCTCCTGCTGCTCAACCATCACAAATTGTCAAATTATATGTGACAGACCGATTGTGATTTGTCTTCATGACAGGGAGCAGTGTTTTTCCTCACCTTGGCGGGTGGGGGGACTGCTCAACGGCATTGAGAGGTTGTTCTAATCCCATTTAGCCGTTCGATTGCAAAATGTTCCTCTTAACAGGCAGCTAGAAATTCCTCCCAAGGTAGTATTCTTGAACTGCTGTAGGTCTTTTCCATATTAATAGAGTGTTGTAGAAACTCTGTTGAAGTTCTGTGATTGCACAGCCTACCTGGTGACTCGTGAATGTTTTTGTCTATCGAGCAACAGGAAAATTAAAATACATTTTATGGCTACTGCCTGTACTACAAAGAGAAAGCTGTTCAGTGAGAGCTACACAGCCTCACTTCACCTCCGAAGGAGCAGCTGTGGTTGGTGGTGGTGGAAAATAGCTGTGGTGTGCAGGCGGGGTGAAGTCTGCAGCAGGATCCAGCGCGGCTGTAGCGAGCACCGGGGGTGACCAGTGGTGGGCACTGCCCTCGCCTGTGTGCAGCACGGGCATCGCCGCTCAGGAGTGGTTATTCATCATATAACCACTGTGTCTGAGCTGTGAGGAAATGTTCTCCTCTTCTCATCACAGTGTAGGGTAGACAACATCTGTTAAAAAGATCCTGAAATAGAGCTGCTGTGAGATGCGAAGGGAGTCTCAAAAAAAAGGAACAAAGAAACTATAAATTTTCAGACAAATAGCTCTGGTCCTTGCAGACACGGTTCATAGTTTTCTGTGCTGCTTGGCCAGTGGAACCAATAGCTTGTGGTCCAATAAAAAAACCCCAGCCAGTCCAAACCTTCATTACCCAGTGGCATCCAGCACGAAAAGCAGTAGGTAGGCTGGAACAACATGAGAAATAGGTCCTTTGAATTGTGTTAAACATGTGTTCAGGATCACGTTAACTCACTGCTGACATCTTAATTAAATAATTATATGTTAATTATTGTCCGTAATCCACAGCTGCCTGTAGCTGGAACTGGGTGACTGAGGCTGATGGTGCTTTCTGTAATGAATCTTGAGTGAGTCGGCAGCGCTGGGCTTCCCGTTGGCCAGTGTGACTCATATCTCATATTCCCGCTTCTAAAAATGCCTCGGCTTGCTTCTCATTTCTGAGAACACTGGGATGGACTTCCTACAGCTCTTCTGCAGGTAGCCCTCCACTGAGGGTAATGTTTTGCATTATGGGATTAAACACTTGGTATATCTTTTTCTATCTACAAATGGATGTACTTAAGTGAGAAAGTGATAGATTTGTTAATATTGCTCTTTTTACTCTATCTCACTTACATGTGAGGAAAAAAGGAAGGGGAAAAAAAGGACAAAAATGAGAATGAACCTCTGGAAATTTGAGACCAGTGTTAGTAATACTGAAAACGTTCTGTTGAGCATGAAACTGCTGTAGTTTAGGCTGGTTTGTCAATAGCATCACTCTGATTACAGCACTTTAATGAGCATTGGTAAGGCTCCTACTGTAAATACAGAATAGTACCACGAGTACAGACGACACTTTGAGAATTCAAATCTGTCTCTGCTTAGCACACTCCAGGCAGGGCTCTTTAAGTGCATTACTTGGTCATTTCTAGGCTGCATTAATAATTTTCCATTTCTGTGGCTTTTTTGAACTCTCATTGTGTCACCAAGCTTCCTTTTTCCCATTTTGGGAGTCTAAAATCTGACATTTGACCTGTGTGAAAACAGCCAGCAGCACTTGCCTCCTCGTACCGGTGCTTGTTCCTCTTGCCAGGAGTGCAAAACACAGCTCTGATCAGAGGGTTCAGCTCCTCCCTGTGACACACCTGTCAGGTGGAGACGGAGCTGTACGTTAACCAGACTCTTCTCTTTTGGGGGAAAAAAATCCCAGCTACCTGTGTGGGATCATTCCAAGTGTCCTACAGATCACCATCGTGGCTCGGAGTATGGTAGGGTGTAGAGAGAGCTGTGCCCAAAGCCTACAGATTTATAAACATGCCTCAAAAAGTCTCTGGTTTGGGAGCTTTTCAGGTGATAGGGAAGAAGTCCCCTTCAAATGTGAGATGTTGTTTGTTCTCTTTCTGGGCAGGTGGTTGGGCACGCTCTTGAGGAGATAAAAATGGCTTTTATTTCCTTTCTGTGTGCAGAAGATCAAAGGAAAGGTAGGCAACTGCCTGGCTTAATGAGCCACGCTGAAGGGCTGCATCCTGATGGAATTAATGCATCATTTATAAAGTCCTTCGTAGGAAAAGGCTTTAGCGAATCGCATACCACTTTGATGTCTTGTAGCACTCCTGCTTATTAATATTTATGCAATGAATTCAGCAGTTACAAATGACAAAAGTCACGAGTGCCAAGGGCTGGAAGAACATGTTGTGGGACTGCTGGCGTGGAATGGTTACAAATAGAGCTGGGACCAATCGGTGCACGCCACGGGTTTTGGGACCTGAGTGAGAGTCCTTGACTTGGACCAAAGAAATGTCACTCGGTGTGGTGGAGAGAGACCCTCCTCACTTGGTGAAGATGGGGATTTATATCTTCCTTGGAAGCGTCGAGCAGCTGCTGGAGACAGCTTAATAAACACTTTTTCATGTCCTGTGGTCTGCACCACATTCTCTAGGAAGAAAGTTCTACAGAAAACCCTGCACTTGTTGGTACAAAACCACAGGGAGGTGATTCTTTTGCCCCCCCTCTGGCAGCCTGCAATCTACTGATTTTACCACTTTCTATACTTCTGAAAAACTCATTCTTTCAACAAGTTAAAAGCTCCCTTGCTTTGCCTGCACACTCTAATGGAAAGATAAATATGCCTTCTCATTTTCCTTCGTACGTAGCATGAAAATAGACAAGATCATTGGCATTTATCTGGACAAATGTGGCTGGCTTCTGTTATTAGATTGTAAAATACGATTTGGGCTCACGGAGAACAAACATCTATTTTACAAATCTGATTAAGTGCTTATTTCTGAAGGTCAAACAGAAGTGATTATTAAAAGTATTAAGGTTGTTTTTTTAACTTGCACCATTTGCCATTTTTGAGGCGGCTGTTGCTGTGCAGATGTAAATTTTCTCATTGTGAAATTACAGGAAACAGGAAAAAACTGAGGTCTAAATGCTCTTTGATCTGATAAGTTTTCTTTTAAAATACTCCCATAGATTCTGAAGATCTAAGAGTATCTGCACAGAATCCTACTAATTTGTTAGTAAACAAACCCAGGGAGTAAGCATTTAACTCAAGCATATCTGTATTCTATTTGGTATAACCAGAATTTCTGGTCATAGAATCATAGCTGGGTTGGAAGGGAAGGAATAATGGGAAAGCTCCTCCAGCCCTTCTTCACTGCCCCATGGATACTGCCTGGAAACTTTTCTCTGACTGAGAACAGAGTTTCTAATGAGGAAATGATTTAAAATTCCTCTTTCTGAGGAGGAATTCAGTTGAGAAGTGACGAGCACAGCAGTAAATAGCACTGAATGAGCCAGGCATGGCTTGGAAGGGTTCTGTTATTCCCACGCGGAGGCTCTGGATAACTCGGATGGTACAGAATTCATGTATTTCAGTACTCTTGACAGGAGCAAACAAGGCTTGGGTTCCATTGCCCGAGTCTCGTGGCAGGTATTTGAGAGATGCACTGGGCACAGTGTCTTCCCCAGAGCCTGATGATGAAGTGTGCAAAGGGCTCTTGTCCTCTGTGCCCACGACTCTGACCGGGGAGTGTGAATTTGGGCCGGTGTTTGAATCTCTGTCTCCCAGCTAAAGGCTGTTTGGCTGGTTTGGTTTCTTTTGGGGAGTATGACACAAATACTGATGTAATATCCAGTGGGCTATAGATATTTCTGGAGAGCACAGAGGCTGCTTTGACAGGTACAGCTGCAGAGCTGTGATTGGTACTGGAAGATAGATCTCAATTTATGACAATTTCTTTTATTTCCCTCGTACACATTCTGCTGCAGCCAGGGAAATTGTATTTGAGTCTAGTTTGGCAGATGGCAGAGCAGGAAAAGTATTTCCAGCGTGCATAATTGATAGAGGAATACCATTATTTAATGGGTTTTATAGAAAAATAATTGTATTTAGATGTGGGCTTTTTTATAACTTCATTTCACAAACATCAGAACGAACATGGCTTATTCAGAATGTCTTCATCGTGTAATATTTCCCAGAAGAATCAGTAAAGAAATGAATGTGTCTTACAATGTAATTCAAAAGTTTAATCTGCTGTGATGTGACTAAGTGGAGAAGGATTTTGAGAACTTAATTTCAAGTGCTGGTTGTTTCACAGAATTATTAAAAGCTCTTCACACTTCACTGAACTTTACACTTTGTGACTCTCAGTCATTTCCTCCTGATAGATTGAATGGGAATATTGGGTATTTACCTTCACTTTTTTATTTTCTTTCTAACAAAACAAATATTATTGGCTTTTATTAAGACTTGTAAGTGGAAAAAAAATAATCTGATAGTACAATTCAGGCAGCACAGGCGTGTGGTGCTACCTCTGAATTCACCTGGAGACAAAGTACTGAAAACTGGCTATTGAAAAATCTGGTTTGTGTTTACAGTCACTTCCAGACCATTTCATTTTTATACCCAGGGTGTTACCTCCAAGTAGTACAATGTTCCTCCTTCACAGAAATGCATCATGGGTCGTGCCATTTCTCAAAACTAAATTGTTCTGGATAAAAAGTAAAAGCTCTGCTAAAAAATCTTCATGTTCTTCAGATGGAGATCAGGGAACTGACCTTGGCCAATGCTCTGTGGCGAGAGGGAATGCCACTGATGGTTTTGTTCTTCACTGTGACCTGGCATCATCTCTAAACCAAAACTCATTTACCTCTTTGAAACTGAAGAGTTTTCTTTCATTTTGTTTAGCTGCATGTAGTAACTTTACTTCCCAACTCGTCGTAAATGTGCTGACTGTCTGTCCTTACGAAGGCACGAAACACAGGGCGGCTCTATTTTCTTTTTCCTGACACTCTGAACTTTCTAGGTGGCAATTCTGCCTGTTGCCATAGCAGCACCTTCCATCCAACTGTCTAAATGGAGACAGTCACGTGGATTTTGTTTTCATTTTGCCTACATTGGAATGAATCCCATCATTGGAGATAAGGCAATGCTCCCAGGTACAACCCCCCAGGGGAGCATCGTGCTATTCCTAGGGCCGTCTTTCCCGGTGTGTCAGACCTCCCAGTGCTGTGAAGTGGACATCCCATTCCCCTGAGAACATATTCCTAGCAAAAATTAAGATAAGCAGTCCCCTTCTTTTTAAAGTATCAGTCTTATGACTATATCAAAAACTGAGGGGGGGAGGATTCCTAAAGCTGAAGTATTACCAGTTCTCCTCAATAACTCATCTCTGGGGAAAACCCAAAAGTTCAGGGGACTTTAACAAGTACCAACTTCCTGCAACTTCAGCAAGTTATTTTAAACAGGTCTCTTAGTTTCCTCCACTTTGCTGAGTACTGGGATATTTGAAGCATTTAGCCTCTTTAACTGAATTCTTCTGCACACCACAATCCAGATTTTGCAGCATCGACAGCTCATCCTGAAACGGAGCCAGGGTAGCACCAGGAAATAATGAAGGCAAGAGGAAAAAAACAGATTTCATTTTATGTACATATTCCTTAGAAATCAGTGATGAGGGCAAAGAAAATCCACAACACTTATAAAGCTTTCCTAAAAAATGTTTGGATAAAATGAATTTCATATCTGTGAAGTCTTCTACAGACTGTGGAAGGATTAGTAGTAACTGTTGCCAGAACCCTAATTTCAGTCAGTTTTATTGCACTTGACTTATCCTTAAAAGTATTTTTCAAAAGAGATTTAGAAGATAGCAGAGAGTCAGGTTTTGGAAGTAGCAGGAATTGTGAACAGCTCAGCATCTCTTAACAGTGCTGCCAGAGAAGGGGATTCCTGCCCTTTAGAAGTGCAATTAACAGCAGTGTTCAAGCTCGTCAACAATGAATACTGGGTGTACACGCAGATGTTGTGTACGTGTGCAGGTTACTTGACAAAATCAAATCATTTTGCTTGTGAAATGCCCTTTTCCAGCCTTAAGGAGTAAAATACAGCCCAGGCAGTGTTCACATTGCCAAGGATCTCAGTTTTGTAACTCTCTGCAGTCATCTGCTCTTGTAGGGGTATGTGGTAAGAGGGATTTGTCCATTTGATAGCTTCCAAGCATAAGGAAAAACCCTGAGACACACAAAAAGGGTAACACTGCTGAGGTCTGTAACTCTCAGAATATCTAATTGCTTAATCTGACAAAACCCCCCATTTTATGGAATATTTGGGATCATCTGGCTCTTATCTTTCTTCATCTTTTCTTTGGAAAAGCCCAAATGCCCAATCTTGTCACAGCCAGAGGGTCCTTTCTCCCAGGCTGTGGAATGGAAATGTCTTTGCAAGATTTCTTTCAGCTTCCTGGAATCTGCTGATTTTCTGTGTCATTAAGGTAGTACCCAGCCCTTGCCTGTCCTCAGCCTTCCCGAGAGTGCCAGGGGGACAGCACTGCATTAGAGGAAGCTTTCTGCAGTTTAAAGTGGAGTGAAACTGGAGGGAGATGTGCTCTGGAGTAATAAGGTAACCATGGAGATTGAGAAGTATTTAACAGCACTTCCTGCCACCTTTGCAGCTGTCAGAGGCCGCTCGTGGGTTGAGAGCTGGGTTTTGTTGGGGTTTTTCCTCCATCTTTAAAGACTTCATTGTCCACGTGAAATATTTCCATGAAGATGTCAAGGGAGAGCAGGATGCTCATCAACAGCAGTGTACTGCATGGGAAGGAAGAGGCAGAGTGAGGATGCTCCTAATGCCACAGGAGCCCCTTGCCCAGCACCAGGGAGTGCTGCAGAGCTGGGCGCAGCGTTAGCTCCTTTTCTGCTGCCTTGGTCTCTCCATTTTTAAGGACCTCTTCTTTCCCCAGCTGGGAGATGCCCGAATGCCAGCAGTGAGCTCACAGTCTCACATCCCACAACTGTGGGGAAAGAAAGAAATGCTAAAGGGCTGCCTCTTGTCTCCTGCAACGACTCCTACCCTTGGGGTCAGAAATTGCTGCAGTGGAGGGTGTGCCAACAACGGAAATCAGAATATGCTTGTTTAGTAAGACCCAGCAATTTTTATTTTACTGATTTAATGCATTCTTGCTCTTCAGTAAGAGCAGTGCATATTTTTTGAGACCCATTAACACTTTTTCCTGCCATCTCTCAAAAGCAATAAGCAGTAATGATGTTTATTGTTCACAAATAAACACAATACTGCTCCTGTAATCTTCAGACCTGTGCAGGAGAAGAGCCAGGTCCCCAGCAGAGCCGCACAGGGTCCCCAGCCTGGCACGTGAGATGCATCTTGTCCTTCTCCAGCTCTGCTTGTGGCTTAGCAGAAGACAAAGGGACAACGTTTCCACCCTGGGGTTTCTTAAGGCGTGTAATTAACCTGCCTCTGTTTACTGGATACACAAGTGCTCCCTTGAGGGGTGTAGCAAATAAACAAAATGGACTGGCTGTTTAATCAAGTAATTGCCCCAGTGATGCCCTCCTAGACACAAACACTGGTGGGTTTGAGAGTCAGCTTGAATGCTGTTGACTTTTGGTTGTGTTACAAAGGCCATTTATTTACTTGGATTTCTTCTCGGAGGAGAGCTGAATGGACAGTTATTCCCTCTGATCAGGGAGGAGAGTTTGACATTCTGGGTAATTTGATTATATTTTACCACTCTGTAGCTTTTCTTAGTTTATTTTAAAAAGTTGTGTGTTTAAGAGGTATCCCAACTCACTAATCAAATCATCTTAAGGAAAAAAAAAAGTACATTCTTCCTAAGTTTAAGGATTCAGCCTATAAATGAAATTCCAAAGAAAAATCAAATAGTAATGTGATGAGTTGCTTCATGTCAGATCAGTATGGGGTATGAAGGGCCATATTTACCAGGAATTGCCTGAGCCAACATAAACCTGTGACTAATTGTATTCAAAAGGACTGAAATCATCGCAAGAGTATTCAGTTATGGAATTATCTTAAATACCTTTCTTTCCAAGCCTTGGTCATCCTTGACAATCCTCTGAACAGCTACGATGACAAAGTCAGCAGTCCTTGGCTCTCACCCTGCAATAACACTGCCCCAGTGGGAACGTGAACCCGGGGAAGTGAATTCTTCCCACTGGCAGGGTCAACACCACGCTCCTACCTCACCCTTCCTTTGTGTCTGAAGGTTGAAGCTGATCCTTCTCCAGCTCATGGAGAAAAAGCAGCTAGTCCTTTAGGGAAGAGCAGTGAGCCGAACAGCGTTATCCCCAAAGATGCTGCTCTCCAGACACTTGTGTTTGGCTGCAGCGTGTCACATCTACTGTCTCCATCGTGCTTTAAAGGGCTGAGCTTGGAGGAATCATTCACCTGCTGAATATCTGGGGGAAGTGGGGCTCTGTGTGTCAGTAAGACCTGGAGCTACAGCTCCACCATTGTTAATCATTTAACTTCCCAGTGCTGGGGTGCAGGACCAGGCTGCCTGTGTTAGCCTCTGTTACCAGTCTTCCTCCACTGGAAATGGGTCCAAGTTTGCTTTTCACTGCCACTGTTGTGTTCTCCACGCCGTGGCTGATTGTCTCTCATCTAACAGGCTATTGCTTCCAGTTTAGGGTAGCCTGACCAATCTGCTGTCCTGGTGAATGGCTCGCTGATGGTTCACCCACCCAGCTGAACACGGATCAGCCATCAGGGCAGAGACAGGAAAATGTGCTGGGAATAGTGGGATTTTGGTTTGGTTTCTTTGTTTCATTTAGTTTTTGTTTTGTTCTTACAATGTGGTAATTTATTAATGATGTCAGTTCCCATTCAGGACCTATGTAACTCATCATGGAATCCTGAAGTATTACTCACAAGGCCATATGAAGGGGGATATAAATATATATTGTCCCTAAAGCCAGACTGAGCTTAACTCACAGTGGAGTGTCCCAAAACTTGATCTCATCAACATTTTTGTCGGATAATGTGATACAAGGAAAACAATGCAAACCAGCTGCTTGCCATTGTCTGCACACAGTGTAAAACAAACAAAAAAAGGAATTATAACTTCCCATAGGTTTTGTAAGTGGAGATTTTTCCTTCACATACTCAGGCAGAGTATCAGTCTGGGTTGGAGGGTCTTGCCTGGGCATAAGGGCTGAAGTTATGGCTGCTGCTGCTTACCCTCGGTGGCTGCCCAGCAGAAAATAGCTTGGGAACTTGTACCGTGCCTTTGCTGGGAGGTTATGGATGGAGTCCAGTGGCTTTCCCGATGTTCCCTCCTTTAAACAAGCTGTATGGCCAAGGCTATGGGCGAGCTGTTAATGAGGTCACATAATAGCTGCTCGGTTACTCTCGGATGTTGCAGGAGCCACAGTTCATTCCGTCCGTCTCGTAACGCGCGTGGTGATGCTTTAACGGCGACGGCAGCGTGGCTGGGCACGCTTCACGCAGCCGTGGGAGAGTTATAAAGGCTATAAACATCTTTTGCAGTAGGAAAAAACCACAGCGCACTGTCCTGTGTGTGTGGCACCTGTTCCTTCTTTCAGGGAGACCTCCTCTCTCAACGGTACGTATGATGAACGAGGCTTTCTGGGAATATGGGTGCCTGTTTTCTTCCATTGCCCCTGGACTACACCAACTGCCCTTCATGCTGGCTAGTTTTCAAGCACAGAAAGATAAGCTATGAAATGTATTTTACTGGACCTAAGCGTCTTTGTTATATGAGCAGAACAAAAAAGTCTAGCAAGGAAAATAAGCAAATACTGTATTTTGTCAAATTATCTCGACAGGAGAATTTAGTGTCTCTAAAAGAAGCTTTGTTTCCTTTTACAAACAAGTTCCTTTGGAGCAAGCAACACCGAAGGCATCTGATTTGTGTCCAATATTCCCAGGGTAATATGCTTGATGGCAGCAATCAATCTTTTAATGTAATTTCTCTTAAGACACATCGAGTCACATCCAGTGCTCTCATTTCTGTTTCCTGATGGCATTTCAGAAGTACTGTTAGTACTGCTTGTTACTGGATGTGAGGGTCCAACCTAAAAGTAGCTCAAGCAAGAGGGAGTTCACTCAGTAAATTCACTGGCTTAGGATCAGACTCTAAAATCAAAATCTTCTTGTTTTTCAGTCTCCTAGCCTGTTGAATTGAAGCAGTTCCCAAAACAAATTGACAGTGAGTGTGAATGAGGCATTGGTTCAGAGATGTGTGAAACTAACATCTGAGAACATCTAAACATTGTGTGTTAGCAAGTTCCATCTTCATCTTTCACCACAGCCAACATTCTCGTGGTTTATGATATGGCCAAGTGTTACGTGGGTCCAGTAACATCTGAGGTGCCACAGATCATCAGTGAAGGGTCTAACGTGTTCTCTTGGTTAACTTACTGCCATTCAAAACTACTCTATTTAAACTGCTTACAACAAAATCTTAAAGTACTGGACTGGTACCATAATATTTGCTGTAGAAGGGGAGACAATTTACAATTAATTTGCCAGATCTAAGGTTACTTCATGACAGCAAAATCCTACTACTAAAGACAGCACTAAAAATTTCCTTTTCATCGAGTTCCTAACTGCAACTTTCTGAAGCGCTGAGTTATGGCTGCTAGCATCAGTCCCTGACAGTCAAAGGAAATAATGACATCGAGCTGAACTGGAAAAGATGATAGCTCTTGTTTTGATGCTGCTGGGTTTGGTCATTGTTGTGTAGTTGCTCTTTATATCACCTGATTTTTGTGTTTCCGTTCCGGTTCAGCAAACCTCCCTGCCAGAACCGGGATGTTTTGTTGCTCAGTCAAGTCTTGAGACCATTAAAAATTGAAGCTGAAAGGAGGTTCCAAAGGAAAATGGATTTATACTATTAAAANGATTTATACTATTAAAAAAAAAAAGGGGGGGGGAAGAAATGACAACAGAAACCAGTGAAATCAGACTCAGTGATTAAATTTCCTCCCTCCCTAGTGTTTTGCTTTTAGCCAAGTGCTCGACACATCACCCGAGTTCTTTCAGAACTGGCATTTTCTGTGCATTACAAAGCAGCTGTTAAAAATTATTTTAATTCCTGGTATTTCACAACCCAACTTAAGCATGGCTGGTACTGCAGTGGTAATCGAGTCATTTTTATCATCCTGAAGCTGTGTGGTGGCACAAGCTAAAGACCCCATACAGCTCATTTCTGCTGCATCCCTGTGACGTTGAATCCTCCCCTCTCCAACCTGCCGAGGAAGCACTCGGCTGCAGCCCCAGCCAGAGCCCTTCCCACTTGATTCTTTAGCTGTGTTTTGGTTAGCTGGTGAAGCCTGGTGGTTCTTCAACCTTCACGTCTTCCAGGAAACTGGGATAACAGCTGTAATTCCTACGGAGCAAAGGAGTCCTTGCGGGCTCTCGGTGCGCTGTTCCCGGAGCAGTGGAGCTGCCCTTGCCAGGCCGCAGGATTCCCCAAATCCCCAAAGATCACAAATCCCCCAGACACCAAATCCCCTGAGCTGCAGTTCTGCTGCTGACAGCGTTCTGCTCTTTTCTGCTTTTCCTCAGCATAGTGAATATTGTCCAAAATGACAGTTGGATTCTGGGCCCTTAACTGCCAGGAATCCTACCAAAAGTGATTTGGTTTTTCTTGACACTTGGCCATTTTCCCTTTGCCTGTAGACATGAAAGCGTTTGGGACCCGTGTCCTGCCAGGCACCAGTCACGGCCATGAACACAGAACTGGTACTCAGAAAGACTGGAGTATTCTTATTACTTCCACTGGCTACATTTTAGAAGGTTTTTTGAGATGGGTCTTGTCAAACGCTGCTTTCTTCCCTCCGCGTGCTCTTCTTTGTGGGTGGTGTGGGTTTTTTTTTATTATTGCTCTACAACACTTAAAAACCTTTTGTGCTTTAACCTTGGATTCCTACCTCTGGATAATGTTTTGAATTTTCCTTTTCTTCCTAATCATAACTAATAAGCTGAAGCCAGCAAGAAAAGGAAATGCTAATTCCTTTCTATCTAAACAGTCGATATGTTAATTAACATTTCCCCCGAGGGACAGACGTGTTTCCACAACCATCCAAACAGCATTCCCTGGCCAGCTTGCAGTTCCAGAGTTCAGTAGATCCAGCTTTCATGGGATAATGCAGAAGGTATTTCAGAAAAGCTTGAGTTGTGCCTTTATAAATCCTTTACTATTCATGTTTTCCTGGTTACGTCTGTTTACTGCCTCATAACATGCACAGAAAAGGGATTAAATCTGAGAATCACTTATTCTTCCAGAGGTAAATTCTTCAACTTTCTGGACTTTTTGTATGTCAATCAGAAAATCTTTCCCTTGCAGAGGGCGGGTTGCTCGTGGCCTTTATTGCTGTCTCTGATATCAGGCATCACAAAGTGGTGTTAGCGGCAAGAGACGAGGATTTATTGAGTGGCTACGTATGAGAAGCAGGAAATGATTTAGCTTCATAAATATCCCAGTTTTTGTTCCCAGACTGGAACACGTTCCGAACCTCTTTGCTTTGCTTCTACCCCCTGTTACATCTAGGGATCAGCTGCAAGAAACCTCGACAACTGTGACTGCAGAACACTATTATCTCAATATCTTCTGTTCCATTTGAGAATATTTGTTCATTTTTTACTCTCTAACTCGACAAAAATTATCCCTAATATGCTAATTTTCAGACAATAAACAGAATTCTTAGTGCTCATGAAGCTGAAGGGAGGTTGTTATTGTTGTGCAATTAGTCAGAGTATAAATAATAAGTTAGAATTCCAAGTCCACATTTCATTTGAAGTTGACCAGTTTCTTATGGGTAATTTTTTGGGGGTGATTTTATTTGTCTGTAATGAGGTTTTGCTCGTGTGACTGTAGGGTTGTACACTCACAAAAAGCTCCTCATACACAGCAGGGACCTGCTCCTCTTTGCTATCTCCACCTGTTATTTCTCACCTGAAGCAGAAAGCTTAAGAATAGCACTTTTTTTTTTTTTTCCTGGGATGTCTACAAACCACAAGGATGATAGTTTTAGCAAAAAAACAATAGTTAAAAGCTCTCCTCCCCCCTTCCCCCCACCTCAATGTATTAGAGAGACATTGAATTTGTTTTACTTGGCGGCCAGTTGACATTCTGAGCTTGCAGGACAAGTTGCTCGCTGCAGCTGAGTGGGTGAGCGGGTGGAAGAGCAGGAAACTTTTTGTTTTTAAAATATGGGATGAAATACAGATCAAATGATGTTTAGCACAATATTAATCCTTCAGACGGAGGCATGCCAGAAATGGTTGCTCTGAGCTGTGGTTAGGAAGGAGGAGGAATCCAGAAGCAGTCAGCTAGGAGTAAAGAACTCACCCGTGAGCTGTAGAAAGACTGGGAAGAAAGCAGGCACTGTTCAGAGAGAGCAGCCTTACTGGGGTGAGATGACAGCCATCAGAAAACTGTTCCCATGTCACCTAAATGCCCACCCCTTTCCCAGCACAGGGCAAAGATGTGATGACTTGTTTCCAGAAATAACAAATTAGAAGTCTTTTCTGAATTATAAAAGCTAATTCATCTTCCTGGGAGGTGCAGCCCAAGCAGGATCCTGCAGTGGTCCGTTGAGCAAGACTCTTGGTTCTGGCTGTCGCCAACGTCAAACGCCGCCTCTAACAAAGGGCCTTGTGGTAGAGAGATAGCTACCAAATAACATGGCTTTAGGAAAAATCTCTTCCTGTAGACATGAGGCTAAGGTTTCAGGGCTGTTTTCAAGCAGGAGTTTTCTTTCCTAGTGGGTAGGCTTGTGTTTTCCCATTCTTTTGCATTGACGTCAGGAAGTCTTTCATCCCTACTTCTCTTTTGAATTCTCCCAAGTTTTTTACCTTAATGGTACGTTGTAGTGACAAGCTTTAGTGGTTGACAATTTGACTTGCAGAAATGTAATTGTTTTGGTGGGTTTGAGTTTTCTTTTATTTCCTTTCAAAGGCTGCCCTCTTCCTCTATGGAAATGGGAGCTCTCCTGGCTCTATCTGCCTCCATTTAGCCATTCATTATTTTGAATCTTTCCAACTGAGCTTCTCCTGTTTCTCTCCTTTCTAAATAAAGAAGTCCCAGGCTGCTTCAATCACTCTTCATATGGAAGTTTTTCTTCACCTCTGACGTTTCTTATCAGGCACTTCTATGAATAGAAAATTAGGGAATTGGAAGTTTAAACTAGGGCCAAACTCTGTGTCTGGGTTCTCGCTTGTAAAAAGAGACAAAAAGAATCCAAACTTGCTCAAATATTTACTTACAAATCTGCGTGCAGATTTTGTTGCTTGTTCACACTCTCATTTCTCATTTTGCCTTTTTATTTCTGTATCCAGCAGCCTCTGCTGTCTCCATTCCCACGCAGCATCTGCTTTTGGATTACTGGGATAAAACTAGTTTCAAGGGGTGGATTTTCTCTTCCCTTTTCTATTTCACAACTGCAGTAGCATCATCAGTGCATAGGTGACACTGGTGTTTTGCTGCTCCCCACCCCGGAGCTCACCTGGAGGTCTGTACAGTCCCTGCCTCTCCTCCTCTCCCACCCCTCCTGGCACCTGCTCAGCACAGGATTTGGCCGGGAGGTGACTGCTGGAGCATTTCCAAACAGGAGGTGCACAGTCTCTGCTGTCCCTCTGAGGTTTGTGTTCTATCCTATTTCCAGTCTCTTTCAGCCCATTACTGACATCAGTGTTCCTCATGGAGACATTAAAGGCAGCGCTGTTAGGACCAGGCTTTAACAGGTCACAGATCTGTCAGGATCACGCGAGACCACCGGAAGAAATTCAGTGACAGAAGTTAGACACCATCTCAGTACACAACCCACAATGGAAGCCCTAAGCAGCAGAGGAGTTCCCAAGAGAAAGCAGAGGTTGCAGTTTAATACAGATATAGCTCGTGCTGCTGTGATCCCCAGCGTGCTTCCTCAGACTGAGGCTGAGTTTTTCTAAAGCACTGAGTTCCCTTTGCCCTGGTGTCTCCTGGACCTGGTCAGCGTTGCTTAACTGACCACCTCCCAGAAAACCTCAGCACAGCAAGTTTGAGAAGTGCAGCTTCCTTTGCGACGCGTGGCAGGGACAGTGTTCTTGCAGCAGAGGTGGACTCCTTTCATGGCATAGCCAAGATTCTCTTTTTTTATTTCCCCTAGCATCTGCCAAATCATTCAAAACAAAAGGAGGCTGTTGGCAAGACTTCAAAAGGAGTTCTGTGGATGAAGTAACTCAAGCTGCACTACTTTACCTGGCTAAGCTCTTGGAGAGCAAGAAAGATAAAACATAGAGCTTTTGGGTCAGCCAGAAACCTCCTTGCGAAACTACAGATGGGAAGTTGCCTGGTCACTGTAATGTAGCAAGGTAGTCAAAGATGATAAACCAGTGCAGTGACCTTTCATTCTGGACGTGCATTTCTTTAAGAGAGGAATCCAAAGTCTGCTTTAGATCTGAGAAGAAATACCTTGGGACAAAGCTAAAGAATACATACTCTTCATGAATAGCTCCTTGGTAAGAGGGCTTGTTATCAATTTCTTGTGCACTTTATTCACCTACAGTTATCCTTAAGCATTGGAACTGCTGGCTTAAAGCAAAGAATCTCCCCAACTGAGAGCTGGGCTGGCCAGGTTCTTTTCCTCAGTGCAAAATGTTGACATTTGATTGTATTCCAAGCTGAACCAAAGCATCTCTGACTGCTTTGAGTATGGACTAAATGTGCTCCCAGAGAGGCAGGGTGGCAAAATACCAGTTGGATCTGGTGGCATATTCTGTAACAGTGCAAAAGGAGAAAAATGATTAAGACAAAACCTAAAGGGTGAACTCTAAGTGCTTATGGTAATTTATCAGCACCGCCTGTTGTTCCTAGTGATGTCTCGGGACAAGTAGGGGTTCAGGGGAAGGAGCCTGGAGGGGGTGGTGTTCCACCTTCAGCAGTGGCATAGGACAGGGCATGGGACAGTTCTTGGCAGGGAGGACAGGTTTGGATACCAGAGCACAAAAACAGTCGGGCCCTCATAAGGGGCACCTCAAGAAAAACGCTGACACCAAGGAGAAGCTTCTTTGTGATTGACAAGTAGAGAGAGCTAACAGAAGAAATCAAAGAGAAATGTTTTGCAAGAGGCAAAGGAATAAATCCTGTTAACTTCTGGCTGCCATACAACAGCTGCAGGAAAGCTCCCAGGGCAGGGGGGTACAGCAGCAGTGTGTAGATGCCTGTGTGCACACACGTGCTCACTGCAAGCACACACACTCACACGCATGTACACTCACACACGTGTGCCTGCACATTGCCTTTTTCCCCGTCGTGTCACCTGTGGTCATTTTGGTAACACAGCTAACCATGTTAGAGAGTCTGGAAACCCAGCCATCTGTAGTTGATTTCTGCTGGATGGTATTTCTGTGAAGAGTGACAAGGTGAAGCTATAAAATCAGCTAATCCTGTTTGTAAATTCTGCAGTGTCATGTCTGTAATCTGTGAAATCCCCTCAGAAGGGCAGTGCAGTGAAGGAACGGGTCATTTTTCCCATCATAAATCAGTGCAAACTCGCCCAGCACCAGAATAATTTCAAACTTTATTTCATTCTTATAGAGCATTTTGCCTCGTTATGCTATAGCTACGAACCTTGAACCCACTTCCAAGAACCAGCATTTCCACCAGCCTTTTTCCCCGTCAAATCCTCCATAATTACAGCTGAAGGTTAGAAAGAACTGAAACTCTTTTTACTCCCTTGACCCCAGCCCATGCCAGACGGGTAGGGGAAGCCAGCTGAGGAGCAGCTCCTTGACCAGCCAGCTGGGGAGGCTGTCCCAGACTTTCTGTGTCTCCTAGGAATGGAATCAGGAGGGTTCATGAAATGCCAACTTAAACTCATGTCCATCACACAGTGTGCTCTGTCATACTCAACAGATACTCTGCTTATACAGAAATTCTTGAGATTTAGTGATAAATGGTTACGTTTTAGACTAGTTCCTCTGGAAAGAAAAAAAAAAGACATGGTGAAAAATAACTGAGCAGCACTTTCCTTTGATAACCTCGCTCACAGGCTCTTTTAGCAGCACATAAATCCAGCAATTGCACAGGATTATTTGGCAGCGTGAGTGTCAGAGGATGGCCAGGCTGGTACTGAGAAATAAAGTCTTTCTAAAAAGAAAGGCTTGGTAAGATTTATGGGAGGAAAGGCTGCCACTGGCAGAGAACTCTGCGTGCCCTTTGAGTGACAGGAGAGGACAAAGTCTGTCAAGATTTTTCACATCTTTCCCACCAGCCTTGGAAGGGGACTGGAGGGTCCGCTCCATGCAGTCATTCCTCAGCTCCTCCTTGTGCCCAGCCCGACAGTCTGAAATCTAAGAAGAGTCAACTGCTGGGGACACTGACTTGGGGGTATTTTACACTCCTTTAAATAGAGACTGAGAGCAGGGGACTCAGAGTTGATTGAAATGAAAACGGAAAACCCTGCAGCTCTTAACATTATTTTTTTTCCAAGCACATTTTTTCCAGGGTCGGGAGAAGCAAGAGGGTTTTGAAAGCAGCGTGGCCTTCTGCCAGCACCAGAGATGGGTCTCAGAGTCACGGGATGGCCTGGTGTGATGCTGGGAGGTATTTGGTGAAGCTCCCAGGGCTGTGCTGCAGCAGGTGCTGCAGAGAGACGAGAGGCTTTGCACATGTAAACCACACTAGGACTGGAGATTTACTGTTCAGCAGCAGCAGCCTCTCAATGTAAAGGTGGGAAAAAAAAAATAATAAGAAAAGTCATATGAGCTATTTTGACCCAAGAGAGTGGGATGTCCTCTGGAGTGTTTTTGGAACAGGTCAGAATTGATATAAAACTGTCAGAATTATCTGATTGACTTCTAGCCAAGAACTTCCATGTAAAACTTAAAGATGAAAGTGTATGTATCAGAAGGGGAGGCTTTCACAGACCAAGGGCAGCTGCTTTGCACACATGGGTTCTACTTTACTATGCTTTAATCAGTATTATATTATGTTTATTGGAAAAGTCATATAACTCAGTCTGAAAGACTTTCAGAAAATGTTTGTCCTTTAGCTGCAGAAAGTGAGGAAAGTTTGGAACAATTTCCACAAAGTAAGAAAGATTGGAAAGTCTCAGAGTGGCTCAGGTCCCCTCCCGTGGGGCCTGTGCTGATCCTTTGACAAAGCTCTCGCGTGGGGAGGGTGGCTCAGACCGGCCGTATGCTGAGCATCTTTAGCCACTCGCTGGGGGCTCTCCCCAGAATTAAGGACCCCCCTGAAGCACGGCATCGTTAGACTGATGTCAGTGGAAAATCAGGCTCCTGGCTGCCTGATGGTGACACGGGCAGTCCGGGCAGTGTCCTGCATAAATACTGTGCTAGTGGCTACGTGTGAGTTACAGACATGAATAAGTGTTCTTCAGAAAGGCTTCACTCACCGAGGGGCAACGATCCCTCCACAGTCCTGTAAGCCAGGAAATAGCTGCAGCTGAGCCTCCCTCCCAAGGTATCAGAGGAAGCCTAAGTCTGGGGGAGCTGGGGAAAGGGAATATTTCTTCATTTTACAACTGGTGTTTGCTGAAGTATATTGGTCCCTAGTATCGGGAAATGTTTGTCTTGTTTTTGGACAGCAGTAATTTATTTTACTGCTATGAAAGCCCAACCTTCAGAAAAAAGCCAGTCTGGCTCAGTACTTCCAGCAACAGCTCTGCCGACAGCCCTGGTACAGGCAAACGCTTTGAGCGAGCGAGTGACGGTTGTAACTTTGATCTCCACTGGAGACTCTGAAAACAAACTCCTCAGGTTTCAGATTTGCTGGCTGTCTGGCACATCACTGCCATAAGCACTGCGACAAAGGGGAAGGTTTTGAATAGGTCTGTGTGCAGAAGGACATTCATTAGACAGAGTGGGCTGCGGCTGCCGGCGGAGCAGCTGTGGCTCTGCTCGTGGATATTGTCTTCCCATGGCTGAAATAGAATGTCAAGACTGGTGGAGATCTGCAACTGGAGAAGCTGTGTAAGCTATTTATAAAAGCAAATCACTGTGAAAACAGATTTGTTAAATGTTCCTGGTTCTATGATGCAGCCGTACGCTGAGCTTCTTGGTAGAGCACTTGTCCTTGTCACCATAGGCCCCCAGCAGCGACGTACGTGCAGTTTACTTGGTGAAGATAGACTGAGAATGCATTTTCATCTTCTGTAAAGCCAAACCCACCTCTATCAGCCACGCTGATGGTTCTGAGGAGCTGCACTAGGGGTGGTAGGCCTGTACTTCACCACGGGATCTTCCCAAAGATGACATGAAGGTGATCTGGAAGAAAACCAAACCAGCTTTCTCAAAGAAAACCGTTTTCATCATTCCAGATTTCACTCTGACTAGACAAGCTCCTCTCCCCCCGCCCTGCTCTCGGCATCCCCCGCGGTGCTGGAGAAAGCGGGCGAGATGCAGCAGCAACGGTGGTGGTCCCTCCTGGGGACGTCCGTCGAGCGTTTGTGAACAGAGCTGGGCCTGCTCCAGCGTGCAGTTGTTGGATGTTCCTTAAGGAAATTCCCAGGCAAAACCCATAAACAAAAAAGCCCCGATGATGTTAACTTGTCGTTATTAATTGCCCAACGGAAAATGAACTTAAAATGATGCTTGTTATGAGGGAGAGGGGATGGGAAGGAGAGGGAGCACTGAGGGAGTTTTAAAGAACTGGAGGAATTCCTCTTCACTGTGGAGGAAATGAGAGGTTTCTGCCTTGTTTGTTTGTTTATTTGGTGTGTTTATTTGTTCTTCTCCCAGTAAGTCACCAGCAGATATTTTATTAAGTTAGCCACAGCTCAACACTCTGTTGGAAAATATTTTTGTTTTGGAGCAGATAAAGCACGAGGAGCACAGGAAACATTTTAAACTCAGCACTGCAACAGATAGAGTAAATCACATGTTGTCGGCATGTCAGAGCAGGAATCAGCCCCTGGAGCCGCGCTCCCCACAGCAAGTTCACCTGGGGACAGTTCCCCAGGGCGTTTTTGGCTTTTCCAAGGTGCCTTTTCTGGTTCCTTGTGTTTTCCCTCTGACACACGGATTGCAGTACTGGCTGGTGGGTAGAGCTGGACAGATTTTAGGCACCTGACTCGTGTCAGATGCAAGAGGGGAGTAAAAGAGAGGTGCCTGGATTCCTCAACAGTTGAGTGGAAACAACAGGCAAATCCAGGTGGGGCTTTCCCCCAGATCTAGTCCTGGAGGGGGCCCACACCCTGGTGGCTAGAGAAGGAGGTTGAGGTCTCTCTCAGGTGACATCTACCACAGCTTTTGTGACTCAGTGTCCTTCTTCTCTGAGGACAGTGGTTATTGCTGGTGCGCTGAGCACCTCCTGGTCCAACATCAGTCAGACAGAGAGAGCTGTAGCTGTCTCATTTCTAGATGGCAAATAGAATTAAAAGACGTTGAAGCTGCTGAGGGGCTGGAGCACCTCTGTGGGCAGGCCAGGCTGAGAGCCCTGGGGCTGTGCAGCTGGAGAAGAGCAGCCTGAGAGGGGAGCTGAGCAATGCTGAGCAAGAGCTAAAGGGCCCTTCAGGGAGCGAGAGGATGGGGCCAGATTCTCTTCAGTGGACAAGACAAGGACCAGTGAGCACAATCTGGAACCCAGGATGTTCCACCTGAGCAGGAGAAAGTTCTTTGGTGTGGGAGTGTCAGAACCTGGCCCAGGCTGCCCGGAGAGGTTGTGGAATCTCCTTCTCTGGAGAGATTCCTAACCTGCCTGGACCCTGTGCTGCTGGGCCCCCTGCTCTGGGTGACCCTGCTGGATGGAGCAGGGGGGTGGCACCAGAGCATCCCCAAAGGGCCCTCCCACCCCGCACCGTGCTGGGATTCTGTGAAAAATCCCATTCCTGTCTATGTTTTTTGTGTGACTTCTCAGCTGAGTTCCTAACCGTGGTTACGGTAGCTGCTACGGAAATACTTGCTGGTTACTGGTGGGATGGGAGGTGTCCCAGTCTGTATGGGAGGGATGTGGTCTCCTTTAAGATGTGGTTCACAAAATGGAAAAGTTTGTGTAAAGGGAGTTGTCTCTCTTCTGCTCTTTTTTGAACAGGTGCCCACATTACAAACACCACCACCCCTGGCAGCCTTAGCAGGGAGGTTAACGAACTGGCTGATCCCAGCGATCCATCCCAGTATCCCTGCGCTCCGAAGCGGAGCAGCCCTGCTCAGTCAGAACAGCTCGGGATGGTCCTGGCCTCCCGTGCCTGCTCCTCTTCTGTCTGCAAGAGGGTTTCAGGATTTGCTTCCTTTTCTGCATCAGAAGCCTTACGTGGGTTAAAGGTTTTCTTCTTCCTTAGACTCCTTTCATACCTTTTTGCAGCTTGTCTCGCAGTAATTAAGAGCTGCTCAGAGAGTGACATCTCAGCACTAAGGTTGAAATGATCCTTCCAGGTTTGCCCATGACTGAGATTGTGTCACACCCCGGGGGCAGTGAGGAGAGGGAACAGTTGTGTGACAAAGCCAATTTAATGCAGCCACAGCTCTGGGAAGCAGAGGCTGGCAGCAGTAAGCGCCTCAGAGTCTAAGCTCGTTAATTAATTAAGTTATTAGCAAACATTTTAGGGTAAGCTGCACACTCAGGAAATGAAGTGACTAAAAGACTAGTGGGACAGTGATCCTGTTTCTTTCCACAACTCCAAGGAATTAGAGCCTCTTTTTGCTGATGTTCACACACAGCAAAACTGGAGGTTCTATCCCAGGTTGCTCTCGGCGTGGGAAGCGTTGATTCTAACCGAGAATTGCCATCTTCATTCACTGGAACATGGTGTTTCTCAGGATCCCAGCGTGGGATCCAGCTGGGTCACCCAGCGCAGGGTCCAGAGGGGTTGGGAATCTCTCCAGAGCAAGAGACTCCACAGCCTCTCTGGGCAGCCTGGCACAGGCTCCCACCCCCTCCCACCAAAGAACTTGCTCCTCCTGCTCAGGTCGAACCTCCTGGGGTCCAGTTGGTGCTGTTTGTGTTGGACTTTCAGACTCGGTGCTAACAACAGCAACGCCAGACACTCTCCTGTGCTCCTCCAGGCCCGGCACCTCTGCCATTTCCCAGCCTGAAAGGTATTTCTCTTCAGGCTGAATTATTGCAGCTTGTTCTGTCACAGTTGTGGAAGGTAGAGCCCAAATGGTTAGTTATGGAAGAGAGGGATAATATGAAGGAGCTTAGTGGCAGCACTTTGAAGGTTTTCCTTTCTGTTACTTCCTTAAGCAATATTCCTGTTGCTTGTATTGCGTGGGAGATATCTCCCTAGCTTTACTGGAGTTTGGCTTGAACCTTTTAGGACAATTCAAATAAAATATCTATCCACTAATTAAAAAAAAAAAAAAGAGTAAGCCCATTTCAGAATATTTTATCTTTGATTTTCTTTGTATAGAGCACAAGGCATTTCACAAATGTCACCATGTGTACCTGGTATGAGAGCGCTGCAGCACGTGGAGAGGGGGTATTAGACACAGCCAGGGGGTCACCCAGCACCAGAAGGAGCTGCCAGACCCGGAGGAAGGAACCCCTTGATCCTGGAAACAACTGCTGAAATCAGTATCTGTCTATACACAGGTCAGGCATGAGTAGCATCCAGTCATGGGAAAGCAGTTGATGGGATGTTTTGGAGAAAAGGGCGTCAAGAATGAATTCAGGACGAGTCAGAGACTTCATTAAATTATTATATTTTTAATGTAAAGTTTTGTTGGTTAAACTTAGATCACAATAAATCCAAAAATAAATCCATCTGGTGGAGTCAGAACTGGTTGGAGGAGCTCCACTTCCAGAAGACAGATCTGGAGGCTCGGAGATGCCAAGCAGGGAAACAAGAAAACATAAAATTATACGCCTGCAGCAAAGGTGCCAGCACACCTGGGGAGGCCATAATTCAGCTGTCTGGTTTCCAGGAATACTCACTGGAGTTGCACAGGGTTTCTCGTTTCAAGCGCGGCATCAAAGCGGCTGCTGCGATCCCCGGCAGGCGAAGGGCGTCAGGGGCCTCAGCAGCCCCTCACGAGCTGCATCTNGAGTTTTCACGCCGGGAACTGACGCAGCTACGCTGGCAAAACATTGTCATTTAGAACAGGCCTAGGAAAAAAAACCCCACGTTTATCTCCCCATCCTCAGCTGTTTGTGAGGCATTAGAGTCCTAAATGCTGGACTTTCTGATAATGGCTGCACTCTGCAGAAATCCTGATCTCAGTGGGGTCGGGTTCGCTGAAGATGCCCCGCTTCCCAATTCCCAGTGATTTCTGTCGCCAAGGTGACTCGTAGCTTTGCTGAGAGCACCGGGAGTATTTGTAAAAGATGCAAATAACCAAATACAGTTTGGCTGCAAAAGACTCCGAGTGACTGATGGGGTCTAGAGGGTGGGGAGAGCCTGGCACAGGCTGCCCAGAGAGGTGGTGGCTGCCCCATCCCTGGCACCATCCCAGAGGAGGTGGCCGGGGCTCTGAGCACCCTGCTCTGGCTGCAGATGGCCTGCTCCCTGCAGGGGTTGGACTGGATGAGCTTGGAAGGTCCCTTCCATCCCAAACCAGTCTATGATCCTCTGTTGGGCTGGAGTCCATCTCTCCCACCCTCAGTTGGCTTGGCATCTGCAGCCACGGTGCCTGGGGCCACACAGCTTGTGTGCCAGTCCTTTTCAGAGTTACAGCCAGCACCTGTAGTGAGCCAAAAATGGGATTTTTCTTCTGAAGAAAGTATTTTTACTCTAAGTACTGTTATCAAAGTAAGTGAAGTAGCAAATTGGTTTTGTGACACAACTATGGTGACTTTTGTGCAAAGCTCAGGTCGATCTGGTTCAACCAGGCACCTTCATCTGGAAAAGGTTCACCTGTCTCCTTGCAGCGTGTACGTGTCTCTTACCACCAGCCATTCCCAGTTTCCCCAGAGCGTCAGGAGCAGGGAGCAAATGTGAATGTCTGCATTTGTATTTCCCCTTATGCAGCATCAAGGGAAAAGCATCACCTGGCTGGGGGTTACCCTCTGTGCCGTCAGCTGAGGAGCTGTGGCTGGGC
>VWZY01003614.1:0-16966 GCA_013399075.1 Chloroceryle aenea | reverse complement strand
ATTTCATGGGTGTCCTGGTTTGTCTGGGATGGAATCCTGGGCCAGCCATGCTCTGCAGGCTGTGACCAGTTTGGAGTCAGCCAGGGCAGCTGCCCCCAGTTGGCTCCAGGTGCTTCCAACCCCAGTAACATCACACCCAGTATAAAGGGGGAAGGTTGAAGAAGAGGAGGCTCCTCCTGCTTGGGCTTCTGCTGGTCCTGCTCCTCCTCCTGCTTCTGAGATGCTCCCAGGGATGTTTTCCTGTTTGCTGTGAGTGCTGTGCATTTACTGGGCTGAGTGTGATGTTATATACATTATACTGGAATGGGTTTTGCTGTTTCATTAAACCCTGTGGGTCTCCTCTGCTCTTCCTGATCCCCCTTCTCTGCTGGGGAGGGGTCATCGGGTGATAAAGCAATTGCTGAGCTTAGCCCTGGGTATGGGATAAATGTAGATGGGGTATAGCTCATATTTTTCACATGGAAAAGAGAAGGCAAGACAACTTCTTAATCAAAAGAACTAAAGTAAGGGCAAATGTTCCCAAGCTATCAAAAAGTGTCTCTGCCAGTGAAATCCATTAGGCTTGAAGTAATCTCTGAGGGGAACTGAAGACATTCCCATCACTTGAGATGTTTAAAACTAGGTTAGACAAAGCACTGGGAAGCGTACAATGGGGGACAATCCAGAACCAGCAGGGAGAGGGATTAAATGCTCTTAATAAGCCTTTAACATAGATTCTGTGACTTCAGTGCCAAGAATTCACATGTCCCCCTGCTCTTGCTCCTCCCTGCAGCTGCTGTAATGGGAGATTATGAAATCACTGTAAATGTGGGCAATTAACTATTCTAATAGAGTCTGATAATGTAATGGTGGGTCACTTTTCTTCTTCTTAGTCTCAGCTAAGGCTCCTCTGCAGTGGATTTCAGCTGGCTTGTAGCAGAGCTATTGCAGTCTTGCATTATATCACCTTAGTAAGATTGTGTTTCTAATACTTGGCTTGGATTTCAGATAGTGAATCTATTTCTAGCTTAAGCTACTTTCTTTTTCCCCTCCCTTAAATTTCAAAGTTCCTAAATTGTTTATCAAAAACTTCTGTGCTCAACTGCTCACTGTTATTATCCCATATCCTCCGAAGTCTGGAGACTTTCGAGAGCATGGGCAAGCTGGGAGGCTCACTTTGGGAAGATCAATAGGGGAAAGATGTAAGCTGTGGTACAGAGAGGCATCAGCATTCATAGCTCTGCTCTGTAAGTGTTGGGCTGCTGCTGAAGTACCCTGAGCAGCAACATCTTGTTTATAAACTCTGCCTGGGAAGAATTTATTGTTTCACAAATACTGCAGTTTGCTGCGGTCTCGGGTGGTTTCTCGCGTTCTCCTGGTGTGTGGTTTGATAGAGTGTCCTTAAGCCCAGACGACTGCCTGAGTCGTGTTCACATGGGAACAGGGGCTGCTTTGTTCAGTTGCACTGGGGCAAAAGCCGGTGTGCTGTGGTTTAGAGGTCCTGCCAGTGGAGATAGCTCCCTGAAAATGTGCCTTACGGGGTAAAAGTGACTTACAAGGCCTTGCAACTGGCACCACCTTTGAAACCATTTCAGTTTGGGCTCTGATGGATTCCTCTGAAGAATTGTTTTCTGTGTGCACCTCCAAAAAGCCCGAGTCAGGCTGCAGAAGAATGAGGCTTCAATAACATGCTTCATTCCGGGGTTTCTTTGGGTAGTTTTGTGTGATAAACGTTGTGGCTGTAAATCACTGCTGGGCACTTTGGGTCTGCTGAATATTTAACAAACTCTAAAAGTAACACACCTAACATTCACCTGGGGTGTAAAACTATCTTCAGATAGCTGGGAATTCATTGGATGTGTCTTAGGCAGCAAAAGTCATTCAAGTCAGAAAAAGGATGATTTATAAATGGCTTTTGAGCAGAGCGGTTTTTAGTGTTCTGTGGTGTTCCAGCTGCTAAAGTGAGTGACAGATGTACCGGTGGGGAAGGAATAAAATGATTGGAAAAGTAAAGCAGGCTCCATTTTCAGTTCTGCACCTGAGTGGTGCTTACAGAGACAGATTGTTTGCAGGGGGACTGAGCAGATTGATGCCTGCAGAACCTTCAGGTGGTGCACACATAAATCTAGAAGCTGCCCTCACCATAATTCCACGGTCCAGAATGAATTTTCAGGATGTAACCTCAAGCACAGAGCTTTCTTTCTAATGATAATTGATTTTTTTTTAATGTCTTGAGAATTAATTTTCACCAGGAAAGTTTATGGTCACGTTTTTACAAATGAGGTAAACAGCTGTATTCTAGTGGGGGAGCTGGATCCTGACGTGCCTATCCATCCTAAGAGGACTCACTGCTCTCAGAGCTCTTCTAATCTTAACCTAACTTTTTGGATGACAAAGCATCGCTCAAAGGTTGTGCAAAACTTCTTTTATATTGCTTTGCCAGTATTTTATTATTATTGATCTGACATACAAATAAAGGTCAGTGAATTTAGAACAAGGATGAATTTACCCTCTGTAACAATATGATCACCAGCCCCTTTTCCCCTTGCACCTTAAATCTCAGTATGGGTCAATAGCTTGGTGTGTATGGTTAACTTTGTTAACTTTATGCATCCTAGCCTCTTGATAAAGAGAAAAGAGAGCACGTGGCTCATAGTTATGCTAGAGAATGTAAAAACACTGGCACATGCTTTCTGGCAAGGAAGAGGCTGGCGCAGAGCATCCCCCCTCGGCACGGTCACCGTGTTTTCTGAGCAGCGACCACCTGCAAGCTGCTGTCTCTGTGCTCTGCCAGCTCCCAGGCTCAGCCCGAGAACTGCTGGGAGAACTGGAGCTGGCCCAGGCTGGAAGCACAGCAGGGCCAGTGCTGCCATTGAGCTGCCACGGCTGCCTGCACCGCTGCTTGCTGCTGTTTTCTGTGGAAAATGCCCTTAGGATTTGCTTTGCTGCATTGGACGGGAGATCAGAGGCATCTAAAGTGATTTTTTGGGGGGGTTCTCTTGGTATTTAAAAAAAAAACCAAACACCAAAGATGAAAAATTAAGCCAAACTACACAGATGTTCCCTGGCAACAGGCTTGCTGTATAACACCAGCACAGCGATGCCCGCTGCCCTGCTCCCACTCGGGTGAGCCACAGCACTGCAAATGGGTGGAGAGTTAATATTTTGTAATGTAAATAGGCTGTTCTGTTCCTGTTTAGGTTATCAGCTCTGCAGACAGGCAATTTTCTACTTGTCTGAGTGAAATGGAAGATGTCTTTCCGTAGATAAAGTAATTGCTAGAGCATATGTCAGTGTTCAGCATGCACTAGAGTTACCTGCATTCTCTCCCCTGAATCCAGTGAATCTGGTAAAATATTCTCTCAAGTGTCAGTATTTATGTCTGGGTGGTATTTTCGTGCCCTAAGACCCACTGCCACCCTCCGCACCGCTGCAGGGATCCAAGGACCACGTGAAGGTTTTGGTGTATCCGGGAATCCCGTGGCCCTTTCCCACGCCTGCTGCCCACGGCTCTGGGAACAGCCCCACCAGGGCTGCTGTTGCTCCTTTGCAAGGCTGTCCTGACTTACTGATTTGACTTTGTGGTGCAGGTCAGGATTGGGCCTCGAGGAAACCTCTCTGTGTGTTTAACAAATACACTGATGTGAACTTGAATGGGTTTCCAAAGAGCTTGTTGATTCTTCTTTTAAATGCGGCGCAGTTTAGCATTTAGCTACTTGATATTCTTGTAGATGGGATAATAAAGTATTTCTAGATTAAAATTGTGCTGGCTAAGCTAGAATTTTCCCTGATTTTTAATATAAAAAAGTAAGACAAGAGCAGACACAGCCTGTGCATCTTCTGGAGAAGAGCCCCAGCACTGGCATAGTTGTGTGAATGAATCCTGGGAATTGCTGTGAGCTCTGGTGGCTCCGGGGCACGGTGGAGAACCTGTCCAGGCACACAGCATTTCAGTTGGATGGGTTGGCTTACAAAGCTGGTATCCCAAAACATCCATCTGGATATCATCCTGAAAGCTTAAGGAAGTATAAACAGTGTTCCTGGTGATTCCAGGAGAAGCTATCTAAGGAAATTTGGTAAGAATCCAGCTCATGTTTGTATTTCTTTAACCCTTTTTGTTTAAAATGCTGGCTGGTTGACTAAGCCAGGAAAAAAAAAAAATCAGCTGGGGTATCCTGAGAAATTTCCTAAATATTTCATCAGTCACTCAATCCATAGCAAGCCATAGAATGAAAGCTTTGTTTGGGTTGGCAGAACCCTCTCAGATCATCCAGTCCAAGAATCCCCAGCACTGCCAGGGCACCGCTGACCCCTGGCCCTCAGCACCACAGCTCCACGGGGGGCTTGGAAACCCCTCCAGGGGTCACGGGGACCCCCCCCCTGCCCTGGGCAGCCTGGGACAGCCCTGAAGGGGAAGAAATTGTTCCTCAGCTCCAACCTAAACCTCCCCTGGGGCAGCTTGAGGCCGGTTCCTGTTGTCCTATCATTTCTTCCTCAGGAGAAGGGATACCCCACACCTGGGTCGAGGCTTCTGTCAGGGAGTGGCTGAGAGTAGGGTCTCCCCTGAGCCTCCCTTCTCCAGGCAGAACAACCCCCAGACAGTATGACCATATTAAACATCTAAACACTAAGATGGTATTAAAAGTGGGCTAAGTAACAACATTTTTAAAATTGACTTTTAATCATAAAAAGCTCCCTGTAAACTTGAGGCATGTGGAGAGTAACTGGATGGACCACAGCTCTGTTTCCCTATGAAAGATCTTCTAGCTGTCTGTGCAGGAAGGAGGGAGGTGATGTGACAGTGAGGTGATCAAAAATCACCCAGTAGATGAATTATAAAATGTTTTTCCTCCTATTAGGAATGCACACATTTGAATACTTCAAGAACAGAATGATAAATGTCATTTTTGCACGATCTGTTCCTGAAGGAAGAGTCCTCTTCAGGGAGGCTGATACCAGTTTGGGTTAAAATTCTATGCATACAACATACCTGAGGATATAGTGTTAGGGTTTTTTATAGCTTTACTACAATAAAATATGGTAAAAAAAAAATAGAAAAATATTCTGCTTATGTCATCCACTGACTGAGATAATACTCTTTTCAGTACAGATAGTGAAAACCTTTGTTTTGCTGAAATCAGTGGGAAAAATTCTCCGACTTAAACTGAGCTGTGGCTCAGATCCTTTCTCTGCTTTGAATGTTCTTCGTATCACATTACTGGGATTTACATTGGAGGAGGCTGCTAATGCTTTCCAGTTGAGCATATGCATATATATTTATACACATGTGTGTGTCTGGGCAGAAACAGCCTTGAAGAGAGTTATCTGTTTGCTGTTTTGGAGAGAGCCGTTCAAATGTCAGTGTCTGCCCCAGTGTGACACTGAGGTACCGCTGGTGTCAGCACCTGGAGGCTGCTGCCCCCTCGTAATCCCATCACCTGGGTACCTCCTGGCAACCACGCGCTGGGTGCACAGGGGATGCCCCCCAGTTTTGGTCCCTCAGGATATTGCTAAATTATCTGAGCATCTGTTTCTGCCAGCTGGGGAAGAGGCTTTGTGGTCCAGGGTGAGGGTGTGATGGCATCACACTGGTTTGTCTCCCTCCTCAGCGAAGCTGCTGGAGCACCACCCATGGCTTCAGAGGAGCAGGGCTCAGCCCAGTCCCATCCCATGAATCGCTCCTATTTATCCCCAAAGGAAAAAAACTGCCCTGACCTGTGCATAACTTCCCCGGGCTTAATTTGCCAGCTGGTGAGTGTCACATGTTTAATTGGGGCAATGTAAATAACGATCTCTTTAGTGTTTAACATTTTCACCATCGCTGAGCTCAGACAGCTGATCGCTGCTGCTGCAAAGCCGAGTCCTTAAATATTATCACGCTAATACCCTTGTATGGTCACACTGGATACAGCTTAGTGAAAGCCATAATCCTATTTAATTTAACACAGTCCTAGGGATTTTCCTCTACAAAGAATTCGGTCACATGCGTGCTGCATAATATTTTGCATAGTTCTTAAATGTATGGCCCCTCTCTGGGAGCAGGGCTGGCTGCTGCTTCCAATGGCACTTATTAAATCCCCTTGTGCTCCGCACCGCAGCAAAGGTGCAGGTATCTGCTGGAAGGAGCCCCATGGTTAGTAGGAGTGTGCTGTGGCTCTGAGCTGTGCTGTAGCTTGCTCTCTGGAGCTGGCTGCTCCCCACGAGGAGGAGGAAGAGGAGGAGGTTATCCCTCAGCACAGTTAAGATGCCGAGGGACTACAATTAATTTTACCCTCAGCGCAGCCCGGCCAAGTCCCTGTCGTCTAAGAACTCAGACGTATAAAAACTGACTGTGCTTGAAGTGTCGTGGACTCTGGGCTCTGTGGTTAACCGACTGGCTTGTGAGTCATAGGAAAGGCTGATTTTTATCTGCTGAGCACAGTTAAGCCCATTTGCTTCAGCATGCTGTGATAGCTTTGACACAGCTGCAGATCACTCCTCGAATTGGGGATACTCTGTACACCTTTTTTCTTTCCTCTCCCCCCATGCAGAGTTGTTGACTGGAAAAGGGAGACCTGCCCTCTGTCAGTCTCAGCCATCACCACTGCTTATCACGGACCTGCTGTAGATGGCAAGGGCCACGTGCCTGGCAGGTCCCAGGTACATGGCAGCCCTTGAAGGGCCCGTGTGGGTGCAGCTCTGAGTCTGGAGGTGTGTGGAGAGCAGTGAGCTACGTGGTCAGCTCTCTGTTCAGGCAGCAAATCTCCTACCCTGACAGGCTGAAACCAGGGGATGCTCTGTCACCTAGTCAGAAGTTTGGTTTCCAAGCACAGCTCATTTTGCAGGGCTCTCCATTCAAGTTTGTTCCTGTTACGCAATGCTTGGAGCACTTTATGAGCTTTATTGCAGAGAAAGGATGGTGAAATTTTGAGCAACACTCACTTGGTTAGCGAAGCAGCTCCAGACAAGGCACAGACTTCTACCTTCATTTTCCTGACAATCTCCAGGCGTGCCGGGACAAATACGTGGCCTGGGTGATTTCCAGGTGAGAGTGGCCCCACTCTCCTCGAGGGTGCAGGGTAGGTGAAAGCAGCACAGGGACTCCTCCACATTCTCTAGCACCCTGCTGGAGGCAGCAGCCTTCCCCTCCAGGAGGCAGGGAGAGTGGGTTCAGCTGAGAAGGTTTCCAAGTTATTTTCAATAACTGAGGCACCACCTAAATGGCTGTTGGCTTAATGCACGGAGTAATTATTAACATTATTACCACTATTACTATTAATAATAAAATGGTGCCGCTTCCAAAAGCGCCTGAGGAGCAGGCTAAGGTAGGCTTCATCTTGCTAGGTGCTCTCCAGCTCTGGGCTGATGTTCAAGAGCGCAATAAATCCTGCTTCAGGGCTCCCACTACTGGATCCAAAGCCACATGAGCCAAAATGCTGATGCCATATGAAATAATTCTGCAAATTCAACTGTATTTTTAAATGTTGGTAATTTAGCTCTATATTGGTTGGCTTCCTGCCAGCTTTGGCATCATCTTCCCCCAGCCACCCAACGTTGTACCAAAGCAAGTGCAGCCTGTTTGCTCAGCACTGGTGCAGAGTCAGCAGAACCCCTGGGTCAGATGCTCCCACAGCACAGCTGTGTGACCTCTCCTGGGTCAAACCTTTCCTGCTCATCGACCCAGTGTTAGCTTTCATGGCAATGTGGGTTCAGAATATGTGTAGATGTGGTGCTGAGGGACTTGATCTGAAAGGTCTCTTCTAGGCAAAATGTTCTGTGATTNCTGCTTCAGGGCTCCCACTACTGGATCCAAAGCCACATGAGCCAAAATGCTGATGCCATATGAAATAATTCTGCAAATTCAACTGTATTTTTAAATGTTGGTAATTTAGCTCTATATTGGTTGGCTTCCTGCCAGCTTTGGCATCATCTTCCCCCAGCCACCCAACGTTGTACCAAAGCAAGTGCAGCCTGTTTGCTCTGCACTGGTGCAGAGTCAGCAAAACCCCTGGGTCAGATGCTCCCACAGCACAGCTGTGTGACCTCTCCTGGGTCAAACCTTTTCTGCTCATAGACCCAGTGTTAGTTTTCATGGCAATGTGGTCTCAGGAGATCCCATGATTTTCTGGATCACTGGAACAGGCTGCCCAGAGAAGTGGTGGAGTGCCTGTCACTGCAGGGGTTCAGAATACGTGTAGGTGTGGTGCTGAGGGACTTGATCTGAAAGGTCTATTCTAGGCAAAATGTTCTGTGATTCTCCTGAAGAGCTTGCTAACTCCACGGGCAAGAGAGCTGTCGGAGAAAGGGTTGACTGGAGAAGTGAAGGGGACAGAAAGATGACAGCAAAACTCACTGGTTGTTANGCCGGGGCTCTGAGCACCCTCCTCTGGGTGCAGATGGCCCTGCTCCCTGCAGGGGTTGGACTGGATGAGCTTGGAAGGTTCCTTCCCACCCAGACCAGTGTGGGATTCAATGAGTCGATATTTTACTGAAAAAAGTAATGAAGTATTAGTTGCAATTGGTGTGAGTTAAGTGCTTNGGACTTGATCTGAAAGGTCTCTTCTAGGCAAAATGTTCTGTGATTCTCCTGAAGAGCTTGCTAACTCCACGGGCAAGAGAGCTGTCGGAGAAAGGGTTGACTGGAGAAGTGAAGGGGACAGAAAGATGACAGCAAAACTCACTGGTTGTTAGAAACCCTTCTCTAGTCTGGTGGTGATGAGGAGGACGTGAAGGGCAGCAGCTGCCTGAAGAGTTTGCTCCTCACCAAAGGATAAGCTCCTTTCTCTCCTAAAACTGACACTGTAGGGGCAGTGCAGAACCTGATGACGTTTAGTTCTCGTTACAAATATTTACACCTATAGTTAAGATGTGTCAAATTTACTGCTCTCTGTCATGCAGAGCAGAGTCTGGTTTATTTATGGTACGTTTCACCATGTCATACATCTTTAATCAGACCAGAGTATGGGCTGGCTTCATTTTTTTTCCATTCCCATGTGTAGATTAGAAGAATAGTTATTGCTTTGGCTTACCTAGTGTCACACCATGAAGAAATTATTGGCAGTAATAGTTATTATTACTCCCTCCAGCTCCTTCAACCTGATTATAAGTTTGGATTAGTGACATATGTTTTGGCTGCTGTGTCAAGCTCCAACATTAGTCTTTTTCTTTTTTTTTTTGGTGTTTCATGTGGAAAATAGAAGGTGGCAACGTGCACAAATCTGTACGCTGGAACCTTGTATTATAAGGAGGGTGATGCCAAATGGGCACTGTATCTGATGTCAGGATTCTAGGCACCATCATACAGCTCTGTCACCTGCAATAGCCACCTTCTCACCTTCTGCCCTCTTCTGGGCTTCTCTTCCCTTCCCTCCTTCACTGCTTTCTGCCCCACAGCTGCAGCTCTCCAGGAGTGGAAAGCAGGTCTCTGAATGGACCATGCTCTTCCTCAGCCTTCTCCTGGGTGCACTGTGGGAAACCAGACCTGTCAAGAGTGTGAGGCACATGGGTTACAAAACCAGTGTTTGAAGAGCACTGTGACACCGTTTTTCTTAAAGTATTTTACTCTGAGGGTGGTGAGAGCCTGGCCCAGGCTGCCGAGAGAGGTGGTGGCTGCCCCATCCCTGTCCCCATCCCAGGGGAGGTGGCCGGGGCTCTGAGCACCCTCCTCTGGGTGCAGATGGCCCTGCTCCCTGCAGGGGTTGGACTGGATGAGCTTGGAAGGTTCCTTCCCACCCAGACCAGTGTGGGATTCAATGAGTCGATATTTTACTGAAAAAAGTAATGAAGTATTAGTTGCAATTGGTGTGAGTTAAGTGCTTTGTCATTTTTTTTTCTGTACACCAAAGTAAATTATGGAATTATACTCCTCGACACACAGGGATTATTTTTGCTGTACCTAAACATGAGGTTTACAGCCCTGCCTCGATCAGAAATGAAGCAAAACTGCAAAAGGTTAAAACCAAAGGGGATCTGCAAGTCAAGAAAAAGCTCAGTGAAAACTCCTGTGATCAGATGACCTGTCACTGTGAGATATGCACACGGATACACACAGGGATTCCTGTCCTCGGGATTTACATGGCTTCAGGGAAACCCCTACCCCTCTCTCCTCCTGCTTTTTGAGGAACTTGTTTTATGTGAGGACCCTTTCCCTCCCCTGAGCTCCCACGAGAGTTTCCAGAGCAGTGGACCAGCATCTGCAATTCTGTGGGCTTCCTCCCCTCCCCTCCCTCCTGCCCGCCTGGGACTTCCACGTTTTCTTCTAGAAAGCCTGTTTTATTCAAGGAATCAGGCTTAGAGTCCGGAGTGTATCCAGTCATGCTGGCAACGCTGGCAGTGCTAATGCAGGAGCGTTGGGGGGATGACACAGGTCACTGTCAGCCCCGTGCTCAGCACAGGGGGGGAGGCAAAGGGCTCCCCTCAGCTCACCCTGCCAAGCCTGTAAAAACATATGGCCTTTACTGNTACTGATTTGAAAGGGAAACTTTTTTCTTTTACATAAGAATACAAATTGGGAAACATATTTCTTTACAAGCCCTTGAAAATGAGTGTCACCCACCACATGCATTCTGTCCCTGTACTGAGCTAAATTGAAGCCAGACATATATTTCCCTTTGATGACTCCATCAAGGTATGTTGTAACTCCTCTCCCCAGCCCTTTAAGATACATGTGTAGATAAGAGAGCAGCCTCAAACCCATGCAAAGTAACAGCAGCCAAAGAAGTGGCTTTAAAAAGAAAAAAATCAGGCTTTGTAGCTCTTCCTCCCTGCAAATAATTTCCTTTTCAGGTTATAAATTTCACTTCCAAAAAAAAAAAAAAAGAAATTCTCTGTAAGAGGCAGAGGAGACAGGGAGATAAACAGAGTGTGAGTAACCCTCTGTATTCCGAAAGTGGCGAATCTCACCCAAACCTTCCAGGCATCTCTGGATCTCAGAGGTGTAGAGCACCTCTGGTTTGCCCCTCCAGTGGTGCACGGCAGCTTGTGCTCCACGGAGAGTTCAGGTAGTGTGGGATTGCTGTAACGTGGCTGCTGTAAATGAGGTTGCTGTTACTTCAGAAATGCTCCTTTTTCTCTCTACTCTGACCGAGCATCAAAACCCGCCCGGCTTATCCGTATCTGGCACATATGTCAGGTCTAACAGCCAAAACTGTTCTGAATTATACTTTGAAAGGCTGGACCTGGTGAAAACATCCCAGTTACCTTCCCTGAGGCCCAGCTTCACCTCGCTCTTGCCATTGCTCCCAAAGACATCACCATTTCTTCAGGGAGAGAGGGAGAAGTGGCTATAATGGCCCCTTGTGAGACCAGGCAGAGCGGGTGAAGCGGGAGCAGATGCGCTTCCTCGCCGCTTCCCATCTCCATAGCGACTCCTGGCCCTGCTGTCCCTGCAGATGAGGCTGCCGGCTCCTCCAGCCATGGCAGCAGAGCCCGATGCCTGCGTTGTCTCCTGGAGGGGTATCTGGAAGAGCAGAATTTAAGTATAAAAAGAGAACTTTGCCAAGTGTTTAGCATTGCCTCCTCTGGCTTCCAAATTCTTCCTGTTGCTTTTCAGGTTCCTAAGAAAATTTCTCATGAGAAACATCAGTATTTGCTGCCAGGGTACCCACAGCTCTCGATGATGCTTTTGTCAACTCTTTTTTTTGCTTCAAAGGATGCAGTGTTGTGAGAGACTGGTGCATGCTACTCAGTATCATGATTCCAGCCCCTAATGGGGAAGGCAGGGAAGCAACAGAGGGGACTGTGGGATGGTAATTTAAACATAAAGCTTTATTCTCAAATTCATGGGATAGTTTGTGTGTGAATGGATGTGGTTTTTTCAGCAGTTCAGATGAGCAGATAAAGACAGCAATTTTTTTTTAATGAAGTGAAATATAGGAGAGAACATCCTCATTGATTATTGTTAGGAAAAGAAGTTGTTATTAAACTGCAGTAGATAAACATCAGCATGCAAAGTTCTTTTGTTAATAAGAATAAATTGATAGATTTATAGACTCGAAGTTCTGGCGAGATCATCTGATTGTCTCATCAGACCTATAAATCAAAGCCGTTAACTCTCATGGTATTACCTCTGAGCTGAATAGAGCTAGACAAAACATGTTGGTAAAGCAGGACCTGATGCAACAAAAGATGCAATTCAGCTTGACAGAAGCTTTATAGCTTTGGGTCAAATCTACCTCCCTTAGATTTTAAAAGTAGAGAGAACAGTTACAATGGAAGTGTCACTTCCCCCAGACCCAGCTAAGGGTACTGTACGGGGGGTTCTCAGTGAAAACTGCCTGTCCATTCTCTTCTAGACTCAGGAAAGATCACAGCCCTCAGAAAAACACCCGGTTTTGACAGGAGGCTTTCAAACAGCAGAAACTTCTAAAACTTCTCTTCTTTCAGAGGTATGAAAACCCAGAGTGCATCTTTCCTTGCATGAGTATGTCCAGCTTCAGCATTCAGCCTTTGTCACACCCCTTGGCCACTGCAGGGTCCTCTGTTACCTTCTCATAAATGTATTTATGCCCTATAGTCAGGTGACTCTCAGTTTTCTTTTTAATGGACTACATCTGCTGAGGATTTAAGTCTCTCTCTATGGCTCTTGAGCAAGCCTGTGACTCTGCTTTTAAGAGCTCCAGTTTTTCCAATAGATCTACCTTTCTAATGAATTCATCTTTGCTCTAGAGGAAAATGAAGTTGTCACCATTTTTTCCTGCACTGTTACATCCATGGCATGTTAGCCCTTTGGCCACTCTGTCTGCAAATCATTGACAGGGCAGCTGGATTTGGGCTGGGTGGTAATGTAGCCAGAAGCCTGCCCATTCAGCAAAGGTGTTTCTATCACTCAGTGGTTGAGATTTCCACTTTCAGAACAAGAAAGTTGCCTACTTTGATTTCTTTACACCTGGATATTTAATGCCCATACAGCTGCTGCTTCTGCATCCTGTTCCCCATCCCTCTCTGCGCTGTGTTCCCCATCCCACGCACTCTGATGTATTGCTCACGCTATCCTCAGGTTCTTGTCTCTTCCACAGACTCCTCATCCCAGCTCTGTTTTCAGCACAGATTCTCTTCCTTTTTCCTCTTGGTGGTTTTTGAGGTACCTTCCCTGACCATGGAAATAGCATCGCTGGGGTGGAAGACAACGTTGTGCACAGATCTCACATGTTACCTATAAAGACTTCGGCCCCCACATTGGGCAATTTCTGTTGTGATGCCAAGGAGGAAGAATTACTGTCTGACAGTAATTACTGTCCTTTATTAGGGGCGTAGCTAATGAGGCTTCACTGTCTCCTCTCGCAGCTGCTGGAAGCAGTCATGGCTTTGGAGGTGCAGTTACTACCAGGGCAATGTCCTCTTTCCGGGGGGTTGGGGGCACAACTGCGTGTGTGTGAAACCTCGTGGAACTGAAGTGACCAAAGTAATTCATGTGTCAAATAGATGCAACTCTTCTTGCAGTGAAGTGGTCTCAAAAATATCAGGTCCTGGTTCTTTAAATTACACGCCCAAAATATTTCTCTCCATGAATTGATGGCAGCACTTGCTTCTTGTGACGTGCCCTTGTCCTCAGAAACATGCTGTAAAAATAAATTCATTTTGTTCACAAAGCCCTGAGATACAGTTCTGTGGGCAGAGCCATGAAAAAAGTTCATGGGGAATTTAATAACTCTGTCTTCAGAGCAGGATATGAATTGTGTATAGTAAATAAGGCCTGTGGGCACAAATACTGCGGAGCTGCTCATTCCTTGAACTCTGCCCATCCTGTGCATTGAAGGAGAAGAGAGGGATGGAGAAAAAAGCAGATTTTACTTACTTTATATTTGCTTTTCTTTGGACAATTTTACTTTTGATAGCTCTCAGCTCTTGGGAGCTTGCCTTGCCAGCGCCGTGTGGATTTCTAAGATCTATTTAACGTGCAATTAAGAGCGTTCTTCACATCGGCAGGAGGAGGTTTGCATTGCATGGAGCTCCCAAATTGCTCCTGGCTACATCCCTGTTTTGATTCAGATCAGGTTCTAGGCAGCTGAAAAGGGTCCATAAATATAACCTGCTCCTCAGGGGGGGCCTTTTCACCGCTCCCCCCTCCTGATGTCAGCGAGTCTCAGTAAGAAGACCTGTGCTGATAAGAAAACCTTACTGTATTTTTTGGCACTGAAAGCAGATGCAGTTCCTCATAGAACTGACTGCTTAAATTAACATAAAATAGATTTTTTTGAACAATGCTTTTTTTTTATTATTCCACTTTTTTTTTTTTTAAATTTTAGTATTTAAAATTGTTCACTCCAAAGTCTAACAGGAAGGTTTTTGCCGGGAGCATCCTCTTGTCTGGGTGGCAGAGACCATTGTCCTGAAAGCAGTGCTGCCAGTGGTGCAGCCTCACCTGTGACATCGAGGAGCTGACGTTCCTAAAACACAGCAAAGAAACACAACCAGCGTGCCAAATGAATCCGTCAAAACTATATCTGTGACAGGTGAGATGTTATCTCCTGTCACTCTTTTCTACTTTCTATTAAGATGGAGAATGAAAAGAATTCTGTAGCCATAAAATAGATGGTACTGATAAGTGAGCTCGAGTATGGTTTACATTCACTGCTCTTGCTCACTTTCCATCTTTTTTTTTGATTGTTTTTTTTTTAAGAGTCAAAGCTGTAGATCATCTTCTTCCCCAAGAGGGCAGAGAGAAGCCCTCTGCAGAAAGAACTGGCTGGTAGATGGGGTGAGCTGCTGCTGCCTGCCCCCAGGGCAGCCAGAAGGGTTGGGGCTCAGTCCTGCCTGGGCTGGGGCAGAACCACACAAAAATCCGTCAGGTTTGACCGGTGCCCCTTTGGAAAGACAGCCTCCAGTACAAGTTTTAGTCTGGGGAGCTCAAGTGGAGGGCTGCAGCCTGGTTTCCCCGAGGCAGCCGCGTCAAGTCGTGCATCGTCACGCACGCACCTCTCCGCTGATGGTGGAGAGCTGTCAAACCTCAACCCCTGCTTATTGTACCCTGAGCCTTCTAAAGCCCAAGAATATCTCCCTCCAGAAACCCCCTTTCCCACTTAAGCCATTTCAGAAAGAACCATCTGTAGGACAGATGTTAAGTTAAAGATCAAGTGGTAGACTTAATGCTGAGTTTCACTTTTATGTTTGGACTTGTACGACCAGGTCTCGTTCTCTAGTGGATTTATATGATTCTTAAGCAAAAAGTACGAGAGAAGTGCTCTCGGGCCCTGCAAGGTAGCAGGATGAGTGCACGGCTGTAATTAGTGCCCTCATCTTCCCCTCGCTGCATTTTCAGTGCCCGAGTCCCCGCAGAGTCTGCAGATTGGTTCCGTTGCAGAGTTCGATTCCCACTGTGGAGGCAGTTTTCAAACCATGGCCCTTTCTGCCGGTCCTGCCAGCCGAGGGACAATGGGTGCTCATTAAAACCCTGCTCAAAAGGTTCCCCGGCTCTTCAGGCCGGGAGGCTCTCGGGGGGCAGCGGGCGAAGGATGCCTTGTTCTGTCAGCGCTTGGAGAGCGAGGCGGGGCGAGGAAACGCCACAAAAGCCGGGAGCGTATCGGGAAGGGCTGGACTGCACCCCGATGGGGTTCCTTAAGGGACTCGGCTGAAGAGGGCCCAGCTGTATTTCCTTGCCCCAATTTGAGGTATATTTCCAAATAAGCAATAGGATTTCCTTTATTTCTGCTAATGAGATGAATATTTTAAACTACTGGTTTTGCTAATCAGTTGTGCCAAGACACATATATGGAATAAAACTACGGAATTCCAATTTATTTATTCCAGGTATGGGATAAAATTATGCGTCAAGGGTTTGTTGCTTGCAGCATTATTTTTTTTATATATTTTTTTCTAAACGGGAAAGATCCCATCAGACATTTCTGTTGCTCAGTGGCTTCTAAGAAGTATGCAGCCATCTGCTGTTTTTGAGGAGGAAAAATGTGAAATAAGCTCTACCTTAGAGTGTTCTTTGTAAATGTATAGAAAATTGCTCGGTACCAGAATATGGCAGATAAAGAATCAGCTTCATTATGTCAAGCAAATTCAATATGCTTTGGTTTCCAGCAAGTGCAAAGAACAGAGGACCCAGCGTTGCAGATAAACTCATCAATAAGCCACACAGGTTTTTGTTTGATGTCATTTGTAACTGACAACTTGATCAATCTTACACTGAATGGTCCCTTAGAAATAGGAGAGTAATAGGAGCAGAATCTGTCTCACATCTTTTGTTGAGCAGCAGCTCGCCCGGTGGCATTCACAGACCTGTCCTAGCCCTCTTCAGCTGTTTTTTTCTTCTATAAAACTATCTCACCCATTGAGATTGCAGAAAATATTTCACGGGACAAATTGCATGTCATTGATAGTGAATGGTCAAGATGAACAGTGTGCAGATAGCCTCAGGGTGTGACAGGTATTATTCAAAACTCTTTTTTCCCCCCCAGTCTCAGTGAAGAATGAGTGTTTGTGCAGCAATCGCGAGTGCCTCGCAGAGAAGTCACCCACCAAAAAAAAAGGACAATTAATTTATCTTTTCTTCCCATCCCCAAGCACGGGGTGGTTCTCAGAGTTTCGCTGCACAGTCCTTTTCCCTGAAGGACCGATAAGATGCTCCTCATGTTTATCTTCACAGCCCTGTGCTGTAATCATTACCACTGCCTGACAGAGCTACTTGCCCACTGAAGACGGCTCGAAAGGCTCAGGATGTCCAGGATCAGGGCAGTGGCCTTTGTTGTGAGGCACATGCACTGAGGAAAAAGGCAGCGCAGCCCAACCTCTGACTCTGTCACTCAGGGGCTGTTCACACTGTGCCCCTGCTGCGGGGAGAAGACAACTGCTGCTTTTCTCCCCCCCGCCCTCTTTTTTTTTCCTATTTTTTTAATTGTTTGAGTTCTCTGTGGAAGTGAGGAGAGGAGTGAGGCTGTTTGGGACAGACCTGCCTCTGCTCCTGCCCTTTCCTTTCCTGCTCACCCAGCTGGGCAGGCGGGAAGTGCAAGCTGCTAGAGCAGAGGGGATGGTGCCTGGCCCCCCATGTGTCCGTCCCCCTGCC
>VWZY01003613.1:535796-554155 GCA_013399075.1 Chloroceryle aenea | reverse complement strand
ATGAAATTCACTGCCCCTGAGGTAGTCGTGGCATAATCACAATATATCAACAAAGCAGTTCTGATACCTCCCCCCTGTCCTAAATAGAGCAACACAACAGGCAAACAGCTCTCCATAGGTGGAAACATGCACAGGGCTAGGTACAGAAGCCACGTGGCTACACTGGGTATCATGGTGCTCAGGGAATTCCTGCACTCAGATACACAAATGCCTAGGATAGAATTGTAATTCTGACTTTCCCAGTCGTGCCCCACGTTGGGCGCCAAAGATGTAGTGGTTTGAAAAAGCAAAAACAGCGAGGGACTCAAGTATAGAATACACAGTTTTGCTTCTAATCACATCATGCTAAACGGGTCTCAGCCCCTCTAACTCTGACACAACACAAGGAAAATTAACTTCCCACCGAGGCAAAGTGAGATCAGCTTGGTCTTTGTACTCTAAGCCACACATTAAACATTGGTATGTAAACAATTTGGAGGCTTTTCACAAGGGTACAGAAAAAAAAATCTAAAAACCTCTGGGTAATGAAGAAGGGCAAGTAAATGTGTTGAGGAGAGAACAGAAAGGATCCTGGAATCTTTTCTGTTCTTAACTGAGTGCAACAAATTTTTACAGAACAAAATGAGATGCTGGGGAGGAGCAGCTGTCATCTAATGTGATTTATTTTATTAGTGCAAACTATGGGCTGTATCATTTTGACCTTTCTGTAAATTGAGGTCAGTGTGTGTCACAAACACAAACCCTCCCTAGAGCGAATCGTGGCTTAGATGGAGGTACGTGTGTTGGGTGTCAGCACAATGGGAATTACACATGGGGTTTGTCACAGGGCCATACAGTATGTGACAGTGGGGCTAGCAGGTCAGACTTTATCATCACTGTAAGGCCTTAATCTCTAGCAGAGTTAAGCCTGTAGAGCCCACCCAGGTCAAGACCTGGCATTCTTCTTGTTCTTTGGAGTCATTACAGGAATTAACGTATTGTAATATGCTCTAGGCTGACTGTTGGGAGTTGCTTGTCTTGGTGAACAATGATGAGGTGTATTCCAGTGGTGTGTTAGCAAAAGGCAAACGGCAACTGCTCTGGCTCAACAGAATTCCTTGTTCATTAAAGTAGGAGCACATAGCAGTAACAGCAACCTTTGGAAGTGCTATGTGAAAGTGTTATCACCTAGACAGGGTATCAGGGCAGAAGGAAGGGGAGATTTCTGCTTGGCTGTCCAGGCTAAACTACTTAGGGTTATCAGGGAAAGGTTTCTTGCATTGTTCTGTGCACTAACTAAAGTAATGATGGTGGTGGTTTTGAATATTCAGAGGGAAGTGGTTATTTTCCTGAATTACACCTGGATCTGGTTGCTTCTTTTTGTAACAACATAACTGCCACTTCCATGGAAGCTGCTGTTCCTTTAACAATTGCCTAGTAGCAAATTAAAGCCGGCAAGTGGGAGCCTGAGCTGAGCACTACTGAGAAATCTGTTGACATTTTCTTTTCCTTGACAGGGCTTCAGGTCTTGCTGTAGGGAGCTAGCATGGGAAGTCAGTAATAACTTGTCAAGGAGAAATGGCGAATAACCAATAAAAGTATCTGAGTCAAACTAAGCTGCTAATGTATCTAAAAATGTGTGTGGAGTTAACATGAACTGTATGGGCTGTAAATTAAGATAACAGTCAAGCCTCGCTAATCTGCACTTCACTAGACCACCCGCCTCTTAGTGCACGCCAAAAATGTGTAGTTTCTTCCCCTGCCTCAGTCAGCAGCTAATAGCAGATGCTGCAGGGAAGTCTCCTGTTAGCAAGATTACGTTATTTTTACAGCGTGTACTGGAGTTTATTTGCTGGGAGACAGTCGGTGCTCATAAAGAAGAAAAAGCTCAGGTGGACCCAGAATAAGTGACATGCAGAGACTATGACATGGTCAAGGACCATTCTGGATGCAGCTTGGCCCTCTGTGGACAACCCCAAGAGCTTGAAAGGTGCACAATCCTTACACTTAACATGCAGGTTTCCTGTGCCCTTTGAGGCTAATTCACCACATTAGCTGTTTTGTGTTGCCACCAGTCCTCAGCGCAGACTAGCAATACCCTACTTACCTTCTCCCTTGGTTTTCTAAATAATGGCTTAATTTCTTTTTTAAGTGCTCTGAGGGCTGTGTTTTTGCTGTTACGCCTCACAGCTCGAGTTCGAAGCAGAGCAGCTGTTGAGCAGGTGTGTATCCCTGAGAAGCGCTTTGGATTTGTCAGATTTCTTTTTCATTTTAAGGCACTGAGGATATTTTACCTTAGTTTTTTGGTCGTCAAACAGTATCAGTGCCTTCAACTTCAGTCAGTTTGCATGGAGAGCTCTTTGTGTCTTGTTGCGTCGATCAATCAATGGTGATGATAGGAAATACGTGATGGGTTGGAAGAGAATTTGGCTGTGTCTATACTATAGATGATGCATCTGGGTAGTAGTTTGATTCTGAAACATGGTACTGACCACGCATGTTCCTCAGTCTCTAGAGAGTTGGGCCACTTTGTCATAGCAGGAAGGACCCTTGTACTCATCTCTTGCCAGAGTCTATCTGTGCTGCAGCTCTGCACCTCGACAAAGATGCTGAGCACCAAACAGACCGACCTAGACCCTCCTCCTTACCTTGTGCCTGCAGGGTGCCCTGGGCACAGACCTGAGGCTGTCCTACAGGCAGCTGTTAAGAGGCAAAGCCAAAGTGCCTATCAAATGGGGAGAGTTTTGAATTCAAATCAGAGTGTTGTCCCTAGCCAGAACTCATAATTGTTCACTGCAGGCAGTGACAGAGGTATACAAGAGATGAAGACTCAGCAGCTTATGAATCTGATGACTGGACTTGTACACAGACCATTCCTAACCCACTGGTCAGGCCTTGTGTGAGCAACTGTGTCACTGGATGAGTAAACAGGCAGTGACATTTCTCTTTAGCATGTTGCTTGTTTTCAGCCATGTCATTGTTCCTCAGAAACTCTCTCTGAAGGAGCTCTGTTCATGATCCCAGGCAGTTCTCCAGCCAGGTTGAGAGGAGCTGCCTGGTCTGTAAGATGGTGGCATGGTTGTCTTTGTACACTGGCTGGTGGAACTCTGCCAGCAGCAGCGAGGGGAAAACAAGCTGATCCAGGAGCACAGCCCCTGCTTCTTTGGAAATGACCTGTTAGTGATGATGAGGTTGGGTCTGTGACATGACCTGAGCTTTCAGAGAAGTAGTTTCTTTCTGGAGCTTATTCTTCCAGGTGTTGAACTTTCTGGGTTGACTGAAACAATTCCTGTTAGAGTGAAACATGCTTTTACCTATTTCTGTACCACACATGAAAGGCTTTGGTGAAACCATATGTGTTGATTTTTTTCTTAGAGCTTTCTTCTTCTCTCTGGGGCAAGTCTCGTCAGTTTGATTACACAGTTGAAACAGTCCTATTCCCATTTTATTTTCACTAGTCTTATAATACTGCTTACAGTGACTTCTCAGAACTGAATAGCTTCAGGAGGGAACAAGGTCAGATCCTTCATTATGCTCTAGACACCCAAGAGAGCTTCCACTAATCTTCCATGCTTGTGACCAGAGCTGTGTGTCTGGAAAAGACCACAGGACAAGTCAGTAAAACAGATGACAACAAGATAAATCAGTATGGGTACAGAGAATAACTCTTTCCATACCTTTTCCATACCTAGCAGCAAGATTAACGGAGGCATTGAACTTTGTTGGGAAATGAAAAGCAGAAAATACCCTGTGTTGCCTCATCACACAAGTGAATCCCAAAGGTGATCACTTCTTGGTGACTTGCAGAAAGCCCCAAGAGCCTGACTGAATTTTATCTGTCAGGAACACAGTCTTGGGTGGGCATTCTGGAGTAGTGAAGGTACTGGGAAACACAACAGCTTGGCCAAGACCACCGCTGCTGTCAGAGGTGAGGGAGGGATTCTTCAGGCTTCCCTGAAGAGCTGTGATAAAGATTGCTTCTCTGGTTCCTTCCTGGAGCTCTGGGAAGAGAGGAGGAGCTGTGTTGTGAGCTCCCGAAGCTCCATTGCCTCCTGAAGTTGAGCTTTCTCTGGTGCCAAGCTGAGTCCTGGGCTTGGAGAAGGGGACCTCATCCCTGCCAGAAGTCCCCTGCTTAGCATCCCTTGTCTCTAGCAGGTGGTTTTCTGGGTTATGACCAGTAGCTAAATTGTTTACTGGCTGCTCTTTGCCTCATGGACCCACAAAATTGTTTTAGACGTGACAAGGCATGTCGTTGACTGAGTTAACAGAACTTCTCCTTGGATGTTACTCCAGGGCAGCTTCCTATCCCTCAGACCAGAGGAAGAGACTTGTTTATCTGGGGACCTGGGTCTTTTCATGATACAGTGTGAAGCCAAGGGGTTGTTCCATTTGTATTTGTGGCCTGTTCATTTGTGGTGTGGACAGAAGGCAAAATAGCTGAGTGTTGGTGTTACTCCAGAGCTTTCCTTTATGTCGGAAGAAGGTGAGATAGTTCTGAGTCTGCCATGGGAAGATCATTCTCCCTCAGTAACTCTGTAGTTACTAAAGAGAAATAGAAGGGGGTAAATGATAAATTCTCTGTGGGCAAGCCCAGCTCTGGGCAGTCACACAGAAGTCTAATGAAGAAGAAAAGACTTAATATATTGCTGAACTGTCACTGTGCACAGTCAGGAGGTCAGCACCCTTGGAATTATGGAGTGATGAAGCCAAGGGAAAAGCCAAGATTAACAGAAAGATGTGATTGTTTCAAATTCTGACCACCTTACTGGGTGGCTTTCCTGCGAAGATGTTCCAGATGTTGTCTTGGCATAAATGAATCCATTTCAAAACATCTGCAGGGTTTCTTAGAAAACATGGAGTTTAACAGACTGTGTGTACGCTCTCCTTTCCTCTTCTGGTTGATATTTTGATTCAGGAAGGGAATGCAGGTGCTTGCTTCTTTGTACCATCAAGACCTTAGACTGGAAAGTTGTTCAAAGTTGTTTCTCCATGTTTTGTTTTTGTTTGTGTTTTTTTTTTTTTTTTTTAAAAAGGGGGGGCTCCAAAGAATATAAAACATGGAGGCAGCCAAGCCTTCTGGGACTGGGTATGCACGTGTGTGTTGGAAGAGTTGTCTGACTTGCAAACCTCCCCCTGTCCTTCCTCCTGCCCCTGAAGTGCAGCCCATTGCGCCGAGAGGTCAAATATTCAGCGGCTTGAGTGACAGGATCTTTAACAGCATCGTTTTCATCAGTGAGCCAAGTCATGTGCCCACTTGTCTGTCATATCTGTACTTGAATTGCTTAAATATTGTTTCAGATGGGGAGGTTTTAATCTGGATATGCAGAGAGGAGTAATGCTGTGGGGGGATGTTTAATTGGCTCCCAGCAGAGCAGCAGTGGTGTGTGGGTTTTTTCCTCTAGAAGTGTTGCCATTTTCATGTCCTATTAATGTCCTCTGGTAGTTTAAGTACAGCATCGCATTACAGTGGAGTTTGTTTCCCTCCCAGACAGAATACAAATGAAGGTCATTTACTTGTATTTTTAGAAGGTTCAGAAAACTTAGAAAACTTGTAGCTTTGAACGTCATTATTGACTGTTGTATGTCTGCACAAAAATATTTCCTATAAACCTTTTATTAAAGCAACCCAATGGACCAAGGCTTGTTTGTTTTATCACTCCCCCGCCCTGACAAGTTTTGCAGAAAGAGTTCAACATTATAAATGCATTTCAGATTTAGCCCACAAAGCTGGTGAGTGGATTGTTGGGTGGGTTTTTTTCCATGACCTTTTAGATGTGTTTTAAAGACCTGTTAGTGCCAAGGACAAGGCTTAGGTTCCTTTAGGTGGGTCTTCAATCAGGCCCCAAATACAAGACTAGTATGGCAAAACAAGAATGGTACTGGTGAGCTTACAGCGGGTACCTGATATTTGAATAGTGTCTCTAGAGGGAAAACCATCTTTTTGTATAAACTAGATGGACAGATACTCTCCTACAAATTGTACATTTGATCTCATCAAGGCTTCACCAAAATAAACACTGGAGATCTTTTGTCCTGAATAAGTCACATAAGACACAGCAGGGGAAAAGTAAGCCTTCAACTCTCCTTTGCTCCCATCTTGCAGCTGAATTTGCAAGAGGCTTTATAACACTGGGCCTTGCACACTGCTGTGTTTGCAGGGGAGAGAAGTCTGATGATGCATCCCGATGTACCGTGATGCAAGACTATGAGAAATACCATTCTCCAAAACATCCTGAGTTTGCAGGGGCAGGATCTCGCCTGCTTCTGCCTGATCACGAGTATTACACCCGGTCTCTGTTGATGGTGCTCAACTAGTGCTTCCCAGTTTGCTCGTGTTGCCTTGCCTGGAGAAGTACCTCTCAAGTTCACTTGCCTCAAGCAAGACTGACAGGTGAACCACTACACAAAGGCTTTCATGTCCCCATTAGCACTCATCCATATACTCCAGGGGACATGTGCTGTGATCCTCTCTGCTACAATATGTTCTTTCCTCTTAACAAATATTTTTTTATAGTGAGCTGTGAGCCACCTTGTCCCTCACACTGGGTCTGCTGAGAAGCTGAGGGGTGGCACACTGGAGATGCTTGGCAGCTCAGCTGTGCAAGCCTGGACTGTGAGACCTCAGGGCACAGCCAACTCAAGGCATCCTTCCTGGACATCCTCCCCTCCTGCATTATGCCTGCACTGAATCAGGGGTGATACTTAAGTCACTGCTGAAGTTAAATTTGCAGAAAGATTGGCCTTACTTAGTATATTTGGTGACCCTGGGGAACACACATTTATAAGGTCCCTATAGAAAGTAAAAGTGCATGAGCTTTAACAAAGAGATCTTTTTGTTCAAATACTAATAGATACTGGAATTTAAATAGATTTTATCAGGAACAAAATGCATATTTATACATAGTCTGGCTAAAAATTTTCCTCCTTAGGGTGCTATAACTTGATATATGTTTTTTTTCCTTATAGATTGCTGACAGAACCACTTTTAAGAGCATAGTGAGACCTTTTTAAAACAACAAATTACTTCTGGATTTTTTTTTAAATTAGGAAACAAAAAGGAGGTGTAAGCCAAATTTCCCTGCTTCTCTTTACGAGTCATTGCTTGAGCACATTTCAGAACACTTTTATCCCAGAAGCCAGAGCTCATACCTGCTTTGCCTTTGCAGAGAAATAAAGAGCCAGAGATGAACTCCCTGTGTGTCCCTGTTGTGCTGTGATAAACGTCTTCTCCTTCCCTGGGCCTCCAGAGCAGCAGTCCAGCCCGCAAGCATGTAGCAGCAGGAACTTTGCTGTATGTAAAAGCTTCTCACACATCTGGGCAATCAATTATGCTGAAGTAAAATTGATGATAAACTTGAGTAAGCTTTATTCAGTTGGTGGTGGGAGAACTTGCTGCTTAGCTGACTGCTCCCTGCACTGTCGTCTCTTGTACAGTGCACTAAAAGGGAAATGATTCTCAGAATTGTTAAATATAATAGATGGCAGCTTAAAGCCTTTATTAGATACATTAGTTGACTAATCACCTCAGAGACTTTCCCTCTAACAGTCTGACAGGCAAGGCTGTGAGGGCGTCTAGTGCTCACGTCTCAGAGCCAAATATTTGCTGGAGCAGCTGTTAAGTCCGTTGCTGGCAGCCTTCAGTGCGTCATACCAGACCAAAGGAGAATCAAAGTCCCTAAACTTTTAGATTAATACTCCAGTCTGAAGTGGGAGCATTAAAAAATAAAAGTGTAACTGAGAAAGGTCTGGCTGAGGACTGTTGAGCAACAATATTTCAGAAACATAATCCCTTTCTGTGAGCACTGCTGCAGCAGTACCCAGCCACCTTTCACTGGCCCTTCCTCCAAAACAGCACTGTCCTTTTTTTGAGCTCCACCAGTATTTGGGGTGCAGCAGGTCCTCAGAAACTTGGATGGAGCAGTGGGTTTGTTCCTGCTTCCTCCCCAGCAGAAATATGGGACTGCAGAGAAATGAGAAACATCATGGAAAACTAGTGGTGGTTCTTGTCTGTTCACACCAAGAAAGGAGGTCGAGGGGTGGTGGTGATTAGGCTGTGTCTGATGTGGGAGATTGGCGAATCATGCTGGTGAGACCTTGCTACAGTAGCCACTCTCATCCAGGACCCACACCATGAAGAAGCTTGATAGGAGGGAGCTCATGTTGCATTTTTTGTGCCATGACTGATCTGATGGACGGGGGAGTGATTGTGGTTCCTCTCTGTGTTTCCCCTTGTATCAGGTGCTGCCCCTGAGGGTGTCATGTCACTGCAGTGGTGGGGACACGAAGCTTGCTGGGTCACATAAAGTAGGCCCTTGAGCGATGAAGCTGCAAGCTTCCAAGGTGTTTCTGCACTTAAATCCTGCAGTGAAGTGCTGTGGAGCCTCAGCCCTCACACTGCCATGTGTCTGACGGCTTAGCTGACTCTGAACTACAGCCTGATCACAAGCATCCTGCACAGTTGTCACAGTAAAACAAGACTGGTTTGTTGGTCTTGATGGATGCCGTGGAGCTGGTGATACTTGCTGACAACCAGTACAGGCAGCAGGAGCACCTCTGGGTCCTTCAGGAGAAAGAAGACCGGAAGAAAGGGACTGTGGGTTAAGTTTGTATAGTGCTCTTGTTTTGTGACTATGCTGGTCTACCTCCTCACTTTCTTTCTCTGCATTGTGGAAGGAACTGCCTGCAAGTGTGCTAGTACAGGCCTTCGTCTGGGGAAAAATGGGATGTGGTCCCAGTGTCAGTTCATCTGGATGTGCTCGCTCTCAGAGCTTGGAACCAAGTACCTACATCATGCACGTTAATTAAATCCTGTACAAGAACTGTATATATTTGCCTATATATAGTGAAGGTGGTTATTTCAGCATTTTACCTTTTCATCTGAGAGCCTGATTCTGGCTGTGCAGTGGGTCTACAGCAGTTGCTTTTGGTTTGCACTGATGTAAACTGAGAATTGCTAACGAGACATTTACAATCATGCGCAGACTGTCCAGTGTGTGAAGTCAATAGGATTCTTTCTCTCAAGAGTAAATATTGAGGGAATTAGCAGCTGCATAAGCCCCTATTTACCATTCAGGTAATAAATCCTAGCAGAGACTGCACAACATGCTGGCATCCTCGTGTCAGAGGAGCAGTGTCCTGGAACGGGTCAGGCTTGCCCTGGGCAAGTGACTGCAGCACTATCAAGCTTTGGGAAGTCTGTGGTCCAGGTGAGGCCAGCTCTGTGCCCAGCAGCATCAAACGTTTTGCCAACCTGTCCCCATCAGCTTTCAGAGGACTTTCCAAACCTGACTGAAGGATGTTGCTCAATATCTGGGAATAGAGATAAAGTAATTTTATTTTATTGCTGTATTATTACTGATTTTTGATGTCATGTTCACTTGCCTGGCTTGATAGCATTGATAGGATCCAAAGTGGTGCCTTCCTACTTTTTTGTTTTCAGATTCACCTACAAACCAGTGTGGGCCATGCCCTGAGCTGCTACAGCATGAAATACAAGGAAGGCTTGATGGAAAGCAATTCATCTTTTGCATTAAACAACACTGTTCAGTTTGATATATTATTGTTTGCCTTGATTTTGCTGGAGGTTTTCTGAAGGACTGATAACAGAGAATATGGGCTTGCTTACCTGAAAGTGAAGGATTATCACGCTTAGGAGAGAGGATATTATTTCTACTCCTTGAATATTTGAATTCTACTTTTGCTATGATAAGCCTACTAAGTGGGTGAAAAGAACCTGTAACAGCAGATAAGATTCTGTTTTCAAAATTTAAGGTTAATTTTCTTTCCTATTTCCCAATGTACTATTGACAGTGCAAATGAGAGAAGGAAACAACATCTTTCCTTGGAGAGCTGCATGTACCCATCAGGCCTTGCCCAGTGCAGAAGGTAACTGATGTTATCTGTGTGGTTTTGCTTCATCAGTAACAACCACTGAACTTGATAAATACTTTGAAAATAAATGTAAATTAACCTTCTTTTGTCAGTACAATGCTGGAGGAACTTGCAATCTGAGACATGTGATTCACGTTACAGTCCAGAGCAGTTTCTCTCTTCCCTCTTCTCATGAAATCAGGAGTAAGCAGATACTTGGCCTCTGACACACCTATCAACTTTTCAGCAATGCCTAGCAAAATGTTTGCTTTCTTGCTCTCAGTATTTGGAAAACCAGGAAGACATCCCCTTTGGTGTTAAATGGGCATGCATTCTCCTGACAAAGCTGTGCCTCCACTCAGTAATGGGATGCTTCAGATACCACCATCCAGCATAGCTGCCCTATATTGTCTGGCTCCCTGCAGGGCACAGGGCTGCTGTGGGCACAAGCAGGAAAGAAAACATTGTGAACAAGCAAATGCAACAGCATTTCTGTGGGCAAACTACACAACGGGTAAGAATCTTGCAGCAGCAAGCAAGAAGTCAGCCCTACACCAGGGCTGTTGTGTCTCACCAAGGGCAGCTGCACCCAGGGCCAGGTCCAGCCCAGGAGGCGATTGCACTGGCACACCCTGGGACAGGGAGGCAACACCTCACCCATGTCAACCTCACTTCCAGGGCTTGCTGCAGATGGGCCAATGCCGATAGTGTTTGATTGATGCAAAGCAGCCACACTGTGGTTGGTTCTCCTGAGGGCTTCCTGGGGGTGAAGCCCACACTGATTTTTTGTGCCACGTGGTCCAGCATGGTGGACTTCTTCCCCATGGCTGAGGCATGGAAGGCTGTTACAGCACCAGAGACTGGTGTTACCTGGCCATTTGGTTTGCACAAAAACACTGGCAGGAAGATTAAATGCTCCCCTAAAGGATAGGGGACACTGTGAGCCCCCAGGAGGGGCAGGATCTCTCTGAACTGGCTCCTTTCAGTGTGGGTGGGGAAGCAGAGAAAGGATGGCAGAGGCTCGAGTGACTCAGTCCATTTGCAATTGATTCTGGGCAGGAAAACGCTGTAAATCCCACTGAGAACAGAGCAGTAATACAAAGAGACCTACGGAGAAGCAAGAAATATGAACAGGAAACAATAAAATGAGATTCTGCTTGGAAAAATACAAGGGAATACATGTGGGGAATAATATTTAGTAACAACTTCAGTGGGAGGAAAAGAATGGGAAAGCAGAAAATCAGGAGGGGAAAGAAGAGCTCCATCAAGACCAAAAGTGAACAGCAAGATATTTTGAAAGGGAAGTGCTGAGGTTAATGTGCTGGGCTGGGCTGGGACCCGGACCCTGGCCCGCTCTCCTGTGGGCATTATGGGCCACAATTAAGCAACAGCCTCTAACTGCACCAAGTTCAACTTCCCCCAGTAAAGGTGGCAATGACTGGTAACAGCTGGATTGGGGCATGTGGTCCTCATACTCCTGGGGAGGAACAGGCTTTGTTCTCTGATCTTTCCTGGCTGAGCAGTAAGACATTTCAAAGTGGTTCTCCCTGTGCATGTTGTGGAGGGAGAGATGTCCCTGGTGGTGCTTTCATCTTCTTGCCCTGCATGGCTCAGTGTTTTGAGCACCACTGGTCAGGCAGGCCCCCATATTGCCCTAAGCCAGTAAGAGCAGGTGCAGGCACGACTGGCTGAGCCTGGTGGGATTGCTGACTGCTGCCTTGGGGTGCATCACCATGACTGTGGTTCCTCTTGTGAGGACACCAATACCACATTGGTGTGTGCAGAGGGCAAAGCAGCACCCTCCTCCCCCCCCCAGCCCACACCCATCCTGTATGTGCTTTGCTGGCTTCTCCCCACCCTCAAGACTTCTTACCATGCACACAGTACTGAATGCTGCCGTGCCTTAAATAGGTGGTCATGTGTTCAGACACAGGCACTGAAAAGTCCACCATACTCTTTAGACTGCAGGTCAGCAAGGACATAAATTTAAAGCATTTAAACATCAGAAAAAAAAAAATGTTTTGGGCAGTCTAGAAAGATGGGCTTGAGTAATGGGATGAAATTAAGCAAGCAAGAAGGTGTATGGCCTCTCAGGGAGTGTTTCCTGAGCCATGCGTCATCGCACACAGAACTGCATGAACTGCCACAGAGCTCTCCATGGGGAGCACTTGACCAGGGCTGCAGGGTGGCTGAAGTAACTTCAGGAGTGTTGCCATTGCTGCTTACACCCATTTAAAGATCAAAGGCATTTATAGTCCATGTGGTATCTTTAGAAGTATGGCTGCAATTTTTATTTTTTTTTTAATCTTCAGGTTTATTTTTAGGTTCTTGCATTTTAGAAACAAGGGGACATACAGCTCTCCCATGGAAGAGCTGCATATTCATTGGTAGAACCTGAAAGTCACCGTGCCTGCCCCAGTCCAAGCCCATCCCTGCTCTGCCATGGGGCAGTGGTACACAGCAGCATGGCACCAGGGTTTTTCCAGTTAGGTTATTATATGTGAGCCTATTCCTTCTGCTTCTACTAGCACTGTTGCCTGTAAAAAGTAATTAAATACATCTTTCCTAAACACCATTTGTGCTTGATCAGAGTTTATCAGCAAGCTTNCAAGTTTCCACACGCTCCTTCTCCCTGCTATCCATGGCCACCATGTGCAGCGGGAAATACCTTACTCCCCCCCACCTCGTGACCAAAGGGAAAAGCCTGCCATGTGAAAAAGAAAAAAAAACAAAACCCACACGTTTAAAAAATAAAAAAATAAAAATATATATATCTATCTACAAGAAAGAGCTTTGACACAAACTATTGGCCTCTCCTGCTGGGAAGTGCTCATCACCTCAGCACATCTGCTCTAAGCTGTGGCTGACCTGCCCCCCCGCTAGCTTTCTGTTACCAGCCCTGCACCTCTGTCTCCCCAGACACTAGGAAATTCTGGAATTTTGGGATGCCGTTCTGCTTGCCAGTGTGGTGTCAGCAGCACCAGTGGCAGGACAGCAAAGTGGCCTTGTCTCACACTAAGTTATTCCCCCAGCACAATGGTGGGCTTCATTTTCTTGTCTCAGGAGAACAGAGTTTGCTGAAGTGAGAAGGGTCCCCATGCATAGGGAGGTGGAACAGCAGTGACACTTACTGAGAGTTACATGCTCAAAATGCTCACCTGGTAATCATGAATCCAACTGAACAAAAACAAAACAACAAAACAAAAAAATCTCTGAAAATGCCATTTGCTGAGGAGTATTTGGCATTATTTGCAAAGCAGGAGCCTGATGGGGTAATGGGCTCTGCTCAACCTGCTCCTGCTCTCCAACCATTCCTGTGGCTGATAGGGCATGAGGGGTCCCCATCTCACCTGCTACCCAGACACCCTCTCCCTGCTGCCCTTCCCTCCCAACAAGCCCCCTCAGACATGCCCCACTGGGGCACAGCACTCAGCAATGTAAGTTGTTGGCTTTGCTGTTATTCTTTAAAAAACACAGCCAAAAAATCTTAACTTTGCTTTTTGCCAGGGTCTGGGAAACTGGGCTGGTCAGATGTACTCTTGAGGCGAGACGAAAGTAAAGCATTAACTGAAGAGAAAAAAAAAACAAAAAACAAGACAAACAAAATCAAAGTCACACCATAAAGTATTTATTAAAAAACAAAGAGGGCTTTTGTCTTCATTTTTAAGAAACACTTTAAAGCAAGTGCCCTTTCAAAGATTTAAAAGCTATATCAAATGGTAACATTGCTTTTACATTATTGTACATGACATTAAAAAAAACACATCGCACAAACTTCCTTTTATTACAACTCAGGGTTTTTTTTGCCTTCAGTTGTATATTAATTTCTACAGACTTAAATTTAACTTATTCCTTGTTTTGTTTTGGTTTTTGTTTTGTTAAACAAGTAAACAATATACAAAGAGGTTCACCTGAATTTCATAGGTCAGAGGAGGTGTCCTTGCCAGGGCACAGGCAAGGCAGGCAGTGTGTGCTGGCAGGGGTGGGGTGATGGGGTGAGAGCTGACTTGGTTCACAGTTGGGAAAGATCACGAATACACGGATGGCCTTGTTGTCTGGCCACGCAGTAACAGGCTGGGTCTCACCTGGGGCCAAGTGCCTCCTGCTCCTGCCAAAGCCACCAGCAGCTGAAGGCATCCGAGCTCCTGTGCCTGATGCCAATTCAGCTTTGGAAGGTCAACATGACCAAGCTGCAACATGGGCCAAGAGAAACCTAAATCCCCATAAGATCAAGTGTATGTTGGGGTCTTAAAAAAAGCCTGGCAGCATCTAGCTCTGGTGCACCTCCTGCCTTTGACAATTCCTCGAGATGACTGCACTGAGCTGTGGGGGCAGAGCAGAGCAGCCACCCAACACCTCCAGCAGCCCGTCCCGGCCTTGCTGAAGCCACCCAGGCTGGCTGGAGGGGAGACAAGGTCTCATAAGCCAAGCTTTCTGTCCAGGCCCTACATGCTGAAAGGGTGATTGCAGCCAGGAACAGCAGAGCGGGGATAAATTACCTATTCATTTTCCTATGTCAGTGTTCAAACCATTTCTGCCTGTTGCAGACTGCCTGCCTGTGGCATGTTTACAAGTAAACCATCGGATTTGGCAACGCTTCCGCACCTATGCGTAATTTAAAAACAGGCATACAAAAAAATAGTAGTATCACAGTTATTGCTACATACTGATACAGTATCAGACAATAAGAAACCTTTTATCAGCTCTGGTCTGGTTACAGTAATTACCTGGATTTGGTATATGCCCTTATTTCTCTCTTGTGGTGTTTCGGCTGGAAAACAAATGGATGGAAATGAGGGGATTTTAAGAGACAAGCCTGTCTTAAATACTTTGTTGCATCTGGAGTGATACATTACAATTACCACAGTCTGATTATTCCCAGCAAGCTGTTGCCTCTTCAACCTGGAGAGTATTTGTCCCCAGTTGAAGCAAAACAAGACAAAGCCAGCAGCTCCAGTGCAAAGTGTCCCCCGCCTCCTTCGCTCCTCCTCCCTGTGACCCCCAGGGCATCACGGGGAGCCATGAGCACCTTCATCTTTCGGTTGGGTCTTTATCTTTAAATAGAGCTGTGCCTTCCTTGGAGCCTGCCCCACGGGTAAAGAAGAAAAGGGGCTGGGTTTCAACCCTCTGCCAGCCCCTCCGCATTCGCACGGGTTTACTGTTTCATGGGAAGTGAGGTTAAATCAGGCGTGTTTGGAGTCACAGAACGACCTTTCTCTGCAAAGGCAGTTTCGGCTCAGATGCTGCTAGCCTGAAGAGAAGCTTTGCTGAGCGTCAGGAAGAGCAAGCACCTCGTACCCTGTTTTTAGTTAAAAGTTCATAAAAGAATAAGTCTGTGCAAACCACTAGTGGGTCCTGATCTTGAGGCAAAACCAAATCAAAGAGGGTTTCAAGTGCACTGGAAGGAAGAGGTGAATAATTCACACTCTTCTAATTCCTACATAAATACCAGGGACAAGGAAAATCGGTCTTTGCAAGGCTAAGCCTTTCATGGCATTTCACCCCAAACCAGGGGTGCACAAGAAGCCATGGGTGTTGGAGCCCACACTTCCCAAGCAGGGATTGCACAGTTCAGCTCTTGATCGTGATTGTCTGTAAAGCAATGGGAAATGTCACTAAGGAGCTGGGAGAGGAGAAAAGAGGTTTCCTAAGTACTGCGGTCTTGTACAGTGTAACAAAACTCTTGCTACAAATTAATTAGGCAAATACTTCTGACCATATCATACCTGAAGGGCACTTAACGGCTCCAGCATTTATCTCACAAGTACAGTGATCTGAAATACATATGCATTTCCAGCGTAATCCTTGGCCGCTGTAAATCATGCACTGGAATGAGAGCGTATCTGGCAACGTTAATGCAGAGATATCATCCTACAGTTTCTGGCAACGGACCCCAGTGAAAATAAATGGTTTATAAACACTGTCTGACATGCATGAGCCTTTCAAAATTATTTACAAGTGATGTTCTGGGAGCTTCGTTCCGAGGAAATATTTCTCCTCCGTTCAGTTTAGATATTAAAATGGGCTGGGCGGGGATAGGGAGGAAGGCGTCAGCGCTACACAGTCACAGCTGGGTACATCTTCTGTTCACTGTTGGTGTGTGGGTAGGGAGACTGGATCTGCCTGTAGCCACTCTGCAAACCATCGAGGAAAGGGGGCACCGGGGTCAGCGGCATCGAGTCATGCTGCACAGCATAGCCCACATACTGGGGGTGCAGGTACTGCCCCTGGTGCGGCACGATCTGGGTAGCCTGCTGGCAGTTCAGCACTGAGAAGTTGGTCGGCATGTTGACATAGACGTTATTCATGGTCCCTTCTGGCAAGCAGCAGTTGGTCTGGGACCTGGTTGGGGGTGCTCTGGCCCCCGAGTTGGCACTGGAGCTAGAGCTGGCGNATCAGGCGGGTCCCCCCGGGGGCTCGGCTCTGCTGGGGCTCCTGTTTGGGCCTCAAGCATCTGCAGCAGCAAGCTGCCACCAGCGACCCCAAGATGATAAAGGCGACGAATACAGATCCAACGATAAGGAATGGCACGTAGATGGGCACTGCAACAGCAAGGAAAACTTTGTCACTGGGGGCCAAGGACAAACCTCAGCAGCTCTGGCAGAAGGTCGCCTCTCACTTCAGCTGAGCCCACCTCCCCCCAGTACAGGTCAAGGCAGGGTGAACATTAAAAGCTGTGTGTGCAGCCAAGCATTTTACACAGAGAGGATGAAAAAGGCTGCTTAAAACCAATGGCTGGAGTTTCCAAAAGCATCTTTACAATTTATTAGCAGGGAGGAAAGCCCACAGCTCGCACCTTAAGGGAGGACAGCTCTCTCCTGTTGATCATAGTCTAGTCCACATCAACCAGTGCTCCACGTCTCACCAGATACTGTCCCCAAAATGTCCTACTAAAAAAATCAGGCAAGAGAATAAGGGGTGTGAGCAGTATCTCCCTAGGGAGACACTCTGGGGGATGATCCCTCCTCAGGGCTCAGAAGTATGGGGTTGTCAAAGCAGAGCATCCCCCACCCCACTGCCAGCCCTCCCTGGCTGTGACCCCATGGGGCAGACACACAGCCAGGCAGTGATCAGGCAGCAGTCACAGGAACTCTGCCACCCCATAGCCCTGGTGAGGAATGTTCAGCTGCTGTGTGCTTGAGCCCGGGGTTCAGGGGGAAACCACAGGGTGGGCAGTGGGGTGACAGCACCATGCTCCAAGGCTTCACTACCAGCAGAAGAGCAGCATCACTCCCTGCAAGGCTTAAAGAAGGGACATCAGGGCAGGAGGAGTGGGGGTGTGTGAGGGGTGGGAGTGGAAAGTATGGGTGATGCTTCGGCAGTGGGGTTGGGAGCCTGACAACGCAGAGGGCGAACACCATCCTTGGAAAGACCTGAGCTCCAGCTGGTCTTCACTCCCAGGCAAAAAGCCATTTTCCCTGCCTCAGTAAGAATTTGCATGGATATATCCAGGAATAACAAGGGGAAGGGTGCCTCCCTTTAGCGCTTGCAAATGCTCCAGACAACATGCCTGGGCTTCATTATTTCCCCTAAAAACCCAAAGCCCCAAGACTCTGGCAGGGCTGTGGACCCCTGCCTGACTGGTGCTAACGCAGCCACTGTTAACAACGTGCCCTGGCACAGTGGCTGCTCCTCCTGTAACTTAACCAGCACCAGCACGGGGCCACCATGGCTCCCAAATCAGGAAATATTAATTAAGAACATTAATTGTTAGGAAAACTACCTTGTTCTCAGAACTGCAAAAGGGGGGTTATCTGTTGCTCAAGTCAGAATATCTCCTTAAATAGCTGACTACAGGGAGCAAGGTACAACCACAAGGCCACGTTTCTCCCACAGTTTCAGCATTTTTAGACAAAAGGCTTGTAAAAAGCTGTCTCTACTTCTGTGCTTGGCACTACAGGAGCTCTTGAGCAGGTGCACACAGTTGCTACAGACTGCAACACGCAAGTTTTCCAAGAGTAAATCTGTCCTAATTATAACATCACTTCAGGCTACTTCCAGTGCATTCAGCACGTGTGGATGGCAGCAAGGGTGCTGGGAAGATATTTTTAAACAGCCGTTAAGAAGACTCGAGTTTATCCTTGAAAATCAATCTTGTAAAAACCAGTCCTAAGCAGGGAGATCCGAGCTGGAAGAACATATACAATTAGAGTGAGGACTTGCCAGAAATCCGTTTGAAAGGTCATGCTACTTTTTTTTTTTGGTTTAGCTCATATGGCTTGTGTCATTTTTTTCCTTCCTTTTTAATTGGGGGCACAGACGGGGCTGAAGAGCCAACTGAGAGCGGTGGCAGAGCCGCACGGGACTCAGCCACCTTGCCAAGACTGTCGGAAAGCCGCATCGCCTACGTTTAAAGGCAGGACTAGACTTTCAAAGAAGAGAGGGCGGGGGGGAAGGTGTCTAAGCGTGGGTACTTTTCCCCGTTTAAAAGCTGCGGACGGGCTCGGCTGGATCCACCTCCATCCACGACTCGTCGGTGGAGGGGACTGGCGACAAAGGGGAAGGAACCG
>VWZY01003613.1:525362-535372 GCA_013399075.1 Chloroceryle aenea | reverse complement strand
GAGGCGCAAGGATGCTCTTTCAAAAGTGTCCGAGCTGCTGAAACGTCAGGGAAGTTTGGTTTTGCTCTCTCCCTAAAACTCAGCTCGCGTATGACCGACCTAAACAACAGAGTACATCAAGTGAAAAGTACTTGTGCTAAAAAGGCAGAGACGGGGGAGCTCTGATAACGTGCCGTTTTTAAACCCTGCTGCTAAATCATTTCACTGCGATGAAGTTGACTGCAAAGTTAGATTTATGACATTCTTTCAGGCTTTTCTTGCTAAAATTACCATCTTTCACTACTAGCACATCAGTCCTTCCCCCTCCATTCTCATCTCCCTCTTTTGTTCTCTTTCAGTCGCTCCCAGGCTTTCACAGGGGTATTAGGCTGGACCAGCAGATTCTGGTCAAATTACAGCCCAGGTAATTGCGTTTTGCCCCCTCGGCTTCACTGCTGCTCCCAGAGAGTTACTTGGCAGCCTTGTCCCTTTCACAGCTCAGGCCAGAGCCAGAAGCCACGCTGCGGCACAGGCAGGGTGCAGAGGTGTTTCCCACACATCCCGCACCTTACCCGAAAGAATGTTAGCCCGGAACAGCCAAACTTTGGAAAACCTTGTCGTTATCAGGATGAAAGGTGGGACTGCAGTGTGACAGGTTCTGCATTGCCCATATCAAAACAGCTCAATGAACGAGAAGAAACTTGCAGGGATTTGCATGATGGAGTTTGAGATGCTCTGTCTCAAAACCTGATTAGCAGCTCCCCAGAGCTGTCAGCTCCAGCATGCTCGGTTCGGAGTGAGGAGCGCACCATGAACAGTCATGACCAATGATGGATTTCATACAATCATCCCACATCACCCAGAGCGCCCCTTGCCCAAGACAGCCCCATGCTATGGGGCGGCATCGAGGCATGGCAAAGGGAAGGGGGTCATCTGGGGAAGGAGTAAAAACCACAAGCTCCTGTCAGTAACCTGTGCGGGCATCTGGCAGCCCCAGGTGACAGCACGGCAGCTGTTAAAGGCCTGTGTTCACTGAGTCTTCCTACAAGACCATTTTCATCTGGGTTGGACTAATGTTTTCATAATAGGGAAAGCAGCCTCTTGATTCTTTTATAAGGTGTCAAGCAAAACACTTTCCCAGCCCCATCCTTCGAGCTGATGGTTCCACTGATACTCAGCCAGGTGGATCTCTTTCAATAGCAATAACAAGACTATTAGAAAAGAGTCTGTTCTCCACCTATCTCTGTATGCCATACGTATTCCCAGTTGGAAGCCATGATCACAACAAAATACCTGCACCAGATCCCTTGCAGAGATTATCTGTAACAGGTACTTTACATATGCAAGCTCAGAATTTGTCTCAACTTGTCTGGGTAACACCAGAGATAATAATGCACCTCATTATGCTTTTGTAAAACTGAAAACATTTGGTACTTTGCAAAGTGCTTTAGAACGTATTTAGCAATAGACTAATTAGCAAAGCTTTTGTGTTTTTTTTTCCTAGCTGTCGTTACAAGCTGAGCGGGCAATATCTGTATGATTTGACGTTTAAAGCACCCAAAACTAAAATATGCAAAATTACTTAAGTATAGCAACAGTCTTTTCTACTCTGAAACTTTTTCACTCACTTGCCAGTGTCTAGCAGTCTCATAACATTAGCTCAGTCTGTTTCAATGTAAACCCCTCACTAAGGCCCCAGATCCTGTAGGACACCAAACTCACTGGGTTCCACCAAAGTGAGCAACTTGCAGCTTCTGGCTGTAACTGAAACATCATGTATCTGTTAAGAGTGGGCAAAGATTTTGAAAGCTGAGACTTACTCAGCAATGATTGCATAGTCTGTATATATCTCTTACGTGCTTCAGCTTCATTTATTTTCCTAAAAATCCCTGGACTTTTACTACAACTACTACTACTACTACTACTACTAGGTGTAGTTTTCTGAGGCCTTTGTCTCAGTAGAAATGTTCTTTGCCTTTCTCAAGCCAAATGCCTGATTGCAGGAAAGCAAATGCCACTTTTGATTTCAGTCATTTGAACAACTCACATGCTGTTCTGTGGTTCCTAAAAAATCTTCTCACTTAGAGCAGGGAAAAAGAAAAGTTTAATTTACTTTTGTTAGTTGCCTGAAACTGATAAAGTGCATTTTCCATATATTCTTTAACACTCTGAACTGCAGACTGCCTGTGCAGCAGCATAGGGGATAAATACAGTTACTGGCCATGTGAGAGCAATACCCACATGCCTGTGTGCCTGGGAACAGAGCTCTGACACAGCTTCCTGAACCTGTGTCATCTGTGTCAGACCACGTTCAGGTCTGATCCTTGCAGTCAAAGCTGCTGTGGGATTCTTAAGTGGCTATGTAAGACCAGTATCTTCTCACCTTGTAAATTCATTCAGTCCCTGCATTGATAAATATTCTCCTTACTACAACAAAGGCATTTTTCCTGGTTTACTACCAAAGGCCTTCTACAGAGAGGAATTTTTCAAAAGTATTTATGTGCCATCAGAGCACGGTGCTTTGCTTTTCTTAGGTTTGCAGGCCTTATTTGCTAAAGCTCCTTACAAATACAACTGCTTCTACTTCAAAAAACAGACACCAGAACTAGGGAAGGCATGAAAAGAGGGCTAACAGAAAATATCTGTCATCCTTAACAGCTCCCACTTCAACAAGAGGAAAAACCAAGGGCACCCCACCTTGAGACAAAGCTGCTGAGCTGGTCCCAGTGAGGTACCACAAGCACCTGTTGGGGCCGGCTGTGCCCACGTGCATTGGAGAGGAAGAAGAGAAAGAACAAATAAGAGGAAACTCTTACAATAGTAAGAAACAATGGTACGTTTCTCTCCTCCGTGGGTGTCCATCTTACAAATTCTCCATGATAAAGCAGGAACACAGACCTGTCACCTTATGTTGTATGTTTTTGCTGGAACCTCTCCAGAGCTAGGAAAAGGAAAACCCTGTGACTCTCCAAGCTGCCATGAGCTTCTGTGGGTGTCTAAGTGGCCTTTGCTGTTGGGGATGTTTTGCTTTCCCTGTTGTATTCCCAACCCATGCTCTACAACTTACCACATTCCCTTCATGGTAAAAGAGACCCAGGACTGGTAGCAACTCCTATCTCCTTTTTCTTTTGAACCACTGGAGATAAACGTCAGATGGTGGATGGATGCTTTCTTCTCTTCTCCTTTGGGATATTTGGTTTCATTCTTGGCAGCCTAGTCACAAGTGAGATTACCTGCTTTTCACTGTCCAGCCCTGGATGCCAAACAAGCATTTATGTTCCTCTCTCATTATATTTAGGTAGCGTATCTACCCTTACATCATTACTTCTAAAAAAATTTGAAACCTCAACAGAAACCTCAAAAATCTGGATTTGGGAATTACTTTGAGCTCCACCGCTGCGTCTACAACACTGTAAATCAGGATTGCAAGTTAAAACTCATAACCTGAAGTCGTTCACCTCCTTCTCCCAGAGAAAAGCTAGAATTCATCACCACGGTACTATCATTTAGATCACTTGGCACGTAAAAAAGCCAAGCCGTGCTTACAGCAAGAGATGGATTTTATTGCAGTTTGTACACTTACATATTGCAGTTTAACACTTCATCAGTAGAGATTCCTCTTCCTGGTAATATAAAATAACAGAATCAATTCCCATCTGAAATCCAAGCTGAGTATGTAGGGATTTAGTTCTTTAAAAACCTGGGGTTTGGGGAGTGGGTGGGTTGTTGGTGTTTGTTTGTTTTGGGTATTTCGTTACTGTATAAACACATCATCTCAGACTCAGAAAACCCAGCATCTTGTACGTTTATCTTGGCAAAGTCTCTTCTCAGGTAAACCTGTATTTCCTAGTGATAAAGCAATGCCTTGCTGCCCCCATGTGAAGTTAGTGGGAAGGGTAGCGTTGTTAAAACACCATCGCTATGGGGTTTGTACAGTGAACTGTTGTCATCAAGGCTGCAGTCCTTACTGACAGGTTGTACCGAGGGAGTTTCCCTGATGAGGACTGTTACTAGAATATATGACTTAATTTGGTAGGGTTTCCTTCTCTTCCTGCCCAGGTTATTATCCCTTGTACCTGTTTATACCTGTACCTGTTATGCTAGCGTAGCTGTACCTGTCGTAAGTATTATTTAAGCATCTTCAGTATATCTGAAGGCCCAAACTGCTATTCTGATTGTGGCATTACTTGTATAAGCCAGACTGTTTTTTATCTCCTGGAAAATAATTAGGAAAAGATGACCCAAGGGGAAAAAAAAAAAAGAAGACTGACTTATCAAGGAAAGAGTCAAAGGACTGTAAAAAATAACTCTGAATGAAATGCTATAGAGTTCACACACTCCTCAAGGACCTGGGCTGTGAATCTGCAGCCTCAGCACCATCACCAGGCAGATCAATACGCAAAGCTCGGCTTCTGCTATCAGCACCGACTGTCTGGGCACGTGCAGCAGTGGCAGCAGACATCAGTGCTGGCACCACGTTATCACAGCCAAGGCAGACACCGCTGGTATCGCACGGCTGGCTCCAAAATGCACCGCCGGCTCGATAGCAGGGTCAAGGGATGCAGGTTGAAGGGAGGTGACTGGGTGACAGTATCTGTAAGTGCTGGGGGACATCTCCCTCCAAATTCACAAGGGCAAGATTGCAACAAGGTGGAGGCCATTTCTCAGAAAACATCCCCCAGTTTCAATACTAAGCCCCACCGGACCGGGGTTTTAGGCAGTTTGTTACTATGTCTACTTGTCTGTAAGTCACACGATTGTCATGCTCTTCTCCTAGGAGTCTTAGTACATTGGTTTTTGGAGTTTCCACTTACTGCAGACACAACTGATTGCTGTTACAAGTATAAAAGCCTGAACACACTGATGTGCACATCTTCCAATTGAAAGGGGTGCTATTTCCTATTTGAGTGGCAAGTAGTGTCCCTCAGGGCTCCATGCTGGGTTCGGTGCTGTTTAGTATCCTCATCAGTGATACAGACAGTGGGATTGAGGGCACCCTCAGCAAATTTGCAGGCATAACCAAGCTGAACGGTGTGGTCAATATGCCAGAGGGGCAGGATGTCATCCAGAGAGAGTGGGACAGGCTGGAGAGGTAGGCCCAGGTGAACCTCATGAGGTTCAGCAACACCAATACAGGGTCCTGCACCTGGGTCAGAACAATCCTCATTATCAATACAGGGTGGGGGTTCAGGTTATAGCCCTGCAGAAAAGGACACGGAGGTTTTGGTGAAGAAGTAGCTGAACAGGAGCCAACAACATGCACCTGCAGACTAGAAGCCCAATTGCATCCTGGTCTGCATCAAGAGAAGCATAGCCAGCAGATCAAGAGAGGTGGTTCTGCCACTCTGCTCTGGTGAGACCTCTCCTGGAGTACTGTGTTCAGTTCTGGAGCCCTCAACACAAGGAGGACATGAACATGATAGAGCTAGTCCAGGGTCAGAGAGCTGGAGCACCTCCCCTGTGAAGACAGACTGAGAGAGCTGGGGTTGTTCAGCCTGTAGAGGACTCCAGGAAGACATTTTATTGGCAGAATGGACAGAGCTCCCATCAGATGCCAGTCATTGAAAAAGAGGAGCTGTAAGCTGAAGAAGCTTGACCCTTCCGATCCCTCAGCTTTATACCAAATATGACATATATGGGATGGATACCTAATCGGCCAGTGTGGGATCACCTGCCCTGTCTGCTCCTCCTGGCAAGTGCAGCCTTTTAACTTTCTGCACCCCTCCATGTGGTACAGAAGATCCAGCAGTGGCCTTGGTCTGCACACCAATCCTTGGTACTGACTCTAAACACGGGGTGTTGTCACTGCTGGTAGGAGGCAGTGTGAGAAGAGGTTGCTAACTGCAGACAGTCCAGTTAGTAACTGAAGTGTAGAATAACTGAGCTGAAAAGCAAGATCAGTGAACAGAATTAGTTCTGGTCTCACTCAAACCAGGACAGGCTTCATGGGGCTCTAGGCAACTTGATCTGGTTGCAGATGTCCCTGCTCTGCAGGGGGATTGGACTAGATGACTTTTAGAAGGCCCCTTCCAACCCAATGCAGTCTCTGATGAATTGCTCTGACCAACCAGTCCAGACATTAGCAAAAAGGAAATAAGTTTAGCTCTATTTTCTCTCCTTAGACAAAAAGAGAGAAATACTTCTCATGGGCTAAATGCATCTTCCACAGTCTGCCCTTCCAGCGAGGCTCGCCAGTTTGAAAAGACATCATTCTAATAAAGTTGTTTCAATTTCAAAAACTCCGAAGTACAAGAAGTTTCCACATTCATGCTCAAGTTTATGTCATGCAGAGTATAAAGCATGAACATTTTATCAAACAGAGGAAGAGAGAACTAAGGAGCATTTCAAAACAGCAATTTACTGTTGCACACCTCTTGATGCCATAGCACAAGATGAGGATTTACTCACCATGTAGTGAAAGCAGCATCGCTATGTAGCTGTAGCCAGACTGCTGCCTGTACTGTAAGATTAACGAGTAAATTAATGACAGGAAAGAAAGTGTTGCTTCTCTTGGTACAGTTCAATGGCACTTATTACAGCTTAATTTAGAGGTTTGGGTTTTATAAAGGTATGATGCAGATGAACAAACAGCAGCTGCAGTTCGGAACAGAAAATTAACAATATTTATGAAAATAATTTTCTAGATTGTCACTTTCTTTTTTTTAGTACTTCTCACAAGAGAACCACTACCTTACCCAAGTATTCCTCTTGCCCCAGTACTTGTTAGCAGCTCTGGAGCCTGGCAAACCCCATTACACCACAGTGTGGGTATCACCATTACAGGGCAACAAATAACAGCCATACTGGCTGCTGCAGCATTAGAAATAATGTGTGGGGACAGATGACTAGGAAGGTGACACTTCTCAAGTGTAAAGTGATAAATTACTCAAAAAAGCATTTCTAGCTAAATATTGTCTCTACTTAAGTATAAATTTAAGCTGATAGACATTTGCATTAGACCTGTATCTTCACTACAGCAATTCTTGCCCGCACAGGGCAATCTGAACAAGCTGCTACAGCCTCCTGGAAGATCCAGCCCCTTTGCACATCTCCAGTACAAGGCAGGAGGTTGCTGTTGGCACTGACAGAATATTACCATGCCTGAAGCTAACACAAACAACATTAAAAGCCTTATTCTTAGAGCAGAGCACAGCCTCAACTTCGCTTTGCTACCACGGGATCAAGTAGGAGCTTTGCCCTTCTGGTCTGTACTGCACAAGCTATCTATTGGCCAAAGTAGGTTCCACTCTCCCCAGGGATAAGGCTTGCTTCTGGTTTGGCTGCTGGAGGTATGTGAAAACCTGCCTGCTCATTGAAAGCTGTTCTTCTAGCTTAAGCACTACACTGCTGCCACAAGGGTAAGCAATGGTGAAGTTCGCTGCAGTGAGTTCCTTCAGTCAGCCACCAGTTCCCTTAGTCATTAGCCAAAAGAGAAGGTAAAAGAAAAAAGCAACCGTGCCTATTTTAAGCTAATATGCATTGCTAAGACTCTTTTCCATGGCATTAAGGCTAGCACATTCCTTTTGCTATCAGTTCTGCTCATCCACATTTTCCCAACACGATGCTAAATCACAACTACTGTAGCTGCCTTTGGCATAGCTGTTGAGGGTCAAGGAGGCAACATGCCAGAGAGCTGAGCAAAGCACAGCTGCAGGAAACAGCAAGGAATGCACTGGTGAGACACAGGTATGCTCACCTTCATTCTCCAAACATCTCCAGCAGAGATGGAGATGTCCCCAGACTACTAAGGACTATGGGAGTGCCAGCCTCTAACTAGTTGCTCACTGCCAGCGCATCTCTTTGGCACTTGGGCCCACCCATTGGCCAGCCCATCCATTACAAGCCTTCTGGGTTTTTTGAAAGGTGGACTTCTTTTCAGTGAGGACTCCTTTATCACATGTACCTTACCTTGTCCCTGGTTAGAACAGCAGCAGAGAAGTTTATGCTTAGAGGTTCAATTCCTTTATGTCAATGTCGATAAAGAAATAAAGTCTACTTCAGCTGCATATCACTATTTTTTTTTCTCCATGAGAACTCACCCCCTTCTTATTAGTTGTTTTTCAGAATTTGAAGTTTCATACAATAGTTTGCTTTTGAGTATTTGTCAAGTCTGTGTTTCTTCCCCTTTGCTACACTGCAGTCACTGATCAAAACCTCATCATCCTAGCTTCCTTTTGTGACTGGGATCATCACCTCTGGAGCATATCCTGTTACTACAATGTGCCACATTAAATACACATAAATAAAGGGATTTCTTGCCCAGGAGATACACACCAGCCTTTAATCAGAATTGGATTTTGGAAGCAATTAGTCTAGAAGTCTGTTGTCCAGCTTCCGCCCAAGCACACACCATAGACTGACAACTGCATTGAACAGAAAGAAGGAAGGAAATCCATCCATCTGTGAAATGTTAATTAAACAAGCAAATAAAATATCTTTCACCTGTTCAGCTGTTGGCCTGGTCTGGACAGGAGTACGTAGTACTCCAAGTTTTGCAACAGAATTGACCTGATAGCCTGTTAGGGGAAGAACAGAAGTAAAATGAACCAAGAAACTTTTCTAGTTTGTAAAAGCTTCTAAACCATTCTTTGGAACTGAAGTAGCACGTAACCTAACTCACCTCCTCAGCGTGGCACTTCTCCCCACTTACCACCACCTCCATCCCCTTTCTAAGCAACCTGCCTGTCGGGTTGGGTGGAGATTGCTGGCTATAGCTGGGTTACAGCTCCATGGGCACTGTTGCCTTCCAGAGCTGCTGTGGGCATCAGTTTGGCACCAGTCCCTTCCCTAAGCCCAACTGCTGATTGTCATGAGTACAAATCTACTACTGTGATACTGTCCACCCATAGCTGGAGACATTAGTCACAGCCTTAATGAGCGGAAAGAGGGAAAGAGCCTGAAAGCAATCCCAGCAATTAGTCCAAAACCTGCATAATTATTGTTGGAAAGTTTTGAACATAGCAAGTTCTTTGTCCTTATAAATTTGAGTAAGTGTTTTAAGGAAACAAACTTTTACAGATCATTTATGCTCTGCAGTACATGTGGCTTTTCCCATACATTTACTCTAAATGTGTCACTAGGAACCTACAAGGTGCTTCTTTCCTATCTTCTGAGACATTCCACATATAAGAACCAGGAACATGTAAAAGCTGACACAACTGACTAGATTATTTCTACTATAACATGAGTAGTGGACTGGAAAAATAAACAAAAAACACCACAAACCCACACAGAATTTCTGCTGGTGGCAGAGGGGGAAAAAGGCCACTAAACCTGTATTCCTAAACTTTAATTTTAAAAAATGATGCTATAAAAGCAATTGAGGTTCAACATGCAGTTGTGTTATGAATATGTAGGTGGAGGGGGTCTAGATGAACTTGGATTTCCTGTGGTGAGGAAGATGCATGAACTGTGCATCTCCACCTTATTTCAACCTCCTCCTAGTAAAAGAAAGAGGTCACAAAAGTAATTTTATACCACAGCTGTACCACAAGGTACAAACTAGTAGAGAACTACATCCTACATTTATGACTTCAACCTTCCTCTGGTACATTTTTTAATTTACAGAACAAATAATCCAGACTTGATTTCATTTCATGGTGTTTTACAGGTCAGCTTCTTAACCAGACTTGCAGAAAACCAAGCCACACCTTGAATGTACTTGCATTTTGCATTCTAATTATATAATTAAATTGAAAAAACCCCAAAACTCATTTGAAGCAGTGTATACAATGCTGATCCCTGAAATTCATGGCTAAATTCAACCACCCAAGTAGTATTCTAGGAATAGAATGATTTCAAATCCCTTTTAACTTTTGTTTGTACTCTATTACATAATCACCTTTTCACTTAGACTAAATTAAGGGCATAACTGTTGCCTTAATGTGAAAGGAAACAGAACAGAGGGACCCAAGTAGGCTCCAACTGCTTTGGAATTTCCAAAGCCATACCAAGTGCTGTATTACATCACAACATGATCCAGGTTTATGTAGAGCACCGTGAAGTGATTCAGACACCCCCCCACTATAATA
>VWZY01003613.1:503643-525345 GCA_013399075.1 Chloroceryle aenea | reverse complement strand
ATCCCCCTCTCCCCACCCCCCCCCCCCCCCCCCTTTTCAAACCAGAAATCAAGACCCTAACTTCAGCAAGAACAGTTCTGCACCACATAAATTCTAATGAAAACAATTCTGCATATTAGCCAGTGACATTTTTGTTTGCCTTATAACACAGAACAACAGTGGGAAGTACCTTTCAAATAGGCAAATATATATTACGAGGATCACAGCATTATTGTTTTATTGTTTGAACAATGCTAAGTTGAACATATGGACAAACAGTACACATTTAGAATTAGTTTCACAAATTAATACATTACAAGAGAGTCCAGTGGTAGAACATACCAACTATTAAAAAAAGCAATAACAAAAGAATACAAACATTACGGTTTGACTGCAGCCCAATAAAAGTTTTTAAAAAGGTTGAAATGAAAATAAACTGTAAGCTTTATTTTTCCAAGACATAAAAAAACCCCTACATTATACCCCTTCCTAAGGGATGGCTCACAAAGATGCAACAACATACAAGTACAAAAGTAAAGAATTCTGTGCTCAGTGTCCCTTAATTTTATCAGATCAAGCGACAAACTGAACATCTGTCAAAGAGCAATCACTGCTGAATGCAGATGTTACCAAAACATACAAAATGGTAATAACACTTTAATAATAGAAAGCAAATGACCCAATACTAGAAAAATCTTATGCACTGTAACTGGTTTAGAAAAAAAGGTGCTTTTGTGAAAATGGTTGTGAATATTCATTTGATGCGTTATATACAAAGCATCATCTACATTAAAAGCAACTCGGCTCCAAAGTTCCATGTTAACACTTCAACCTGTGATTCAATTCATCTAGTATTTCCTCCTTAAGATATTTTTCCAGCTATTTCTAGCGCATGCCTAAGTGGAAAGGCAGCACAAGCTCTGAAGTTGTAATATGCAAGATTCATAAACTACTGTTGTAATAGCTTTAACCTGCAAATTATATCATTTTCCTCCTCCATTCTTACCAGCAAGTTACTGTACTGTACCCATCTTGAAAGCAGATAAGCAACTGCATTTAAATCAATGCTCGTAGTGCTGAAGAGAAGTGAGTGAACCAGCTTGGTTTTGTAACAGCTAATTTGGATTTTCATTAGAATGGCATATCCTATTTCCCCCAGTTGCAGGGAAAACCTCATCCAGCCCAACAAATCTCTGCTTGCACACAGACCTTGCTGCATTCTGAGCTTTCAGTTGAAATCCTGACATTCCCCACTGTTCAGCTCAGGACAAAACCAAAAATAAACAAAAAAAACCCCACAAAACACACCCAAACAGTTTGGGAACATTACCCATGAAAAAAAAATCACAATTTTTTCTTTAGAGTTGGCTGCTAAATGGGTCAAGAAAAAAGTTAAAAAATAGAAATAAAATCCAGCTACTAAGCTCTACTTACCAAACTTTATGAAATAGTAAAAACTATTTCAGCTGGTCTTCAACAACAAAATGTAAGAAGCAATGATGACATAGCCCAGGACCCACCCCTTGAAACTCCCAGGACCATCGAGACCACAGGGCAACATGGAGAAGCCAAACATACAAAGAAAAGGAGACCTGTCTATGGGGCAAGGTTTGCACATTTGTATTTTACACATATATATATACACATACATACACACAGATGTGTGCACTGTACTGTATATATTTACATCCATATACACAAAACCACCCTGAAGTAGATTTAAAGGCCATATCCAGGAACAGAAGATATGAACTCTAGTTTTGTACTAGAATATATTTTATCTGTACAAAAAAACAAATATGCATATATTCATATGGTATAAAGCTTATTAACAAAAAATATTCTGCTACTAACATTAGGTTAAATAGATGGTTTTACAATATTCTTTAATAATAATGCAGTATAGAACATTTCTAAAACTAGGGCCAGAAATAAAAATACATAAACGGGTTTCTATTCACAAGAAAATAGCTGTTCAATAGGATTTCATTTTTTATTTCATACTAGGGAAAAGTACCAAAATTTTTAGAAATCTCCTGGGATGCAATTTAATTAATGCATCAATCTAGAAAAATAGACTTTTCAGATGAACAAAGTTGATTCACTTCCCTAAAAGGGATGCCTATCTTTTCCCTCGCTTGTTTCCAGCTGGAGGTTTTTTCAGCTGAAGAAGTTGCCCTCCTGTCCCAAAGCCTGCAGATGCAGGATTAGACACCCCGAAGGTCAGTCCAGCTGATGCTGTGATGCCAGGATTGCTGAAGTTAAACCCAGACGTAGTCGAGCTGCCAAAGCCTTATGAGGGAAGGAAAAATATTTTTTAAAAAGTTCTCTCAACATTGCAAGTTTGTTCTCCTTGGAGTTATGAACACCAACCACATTATTACAAATACCTGCAATACTTTATAGTAGTGTGGATCTCCAACAGTATGCCACATTGCTGTGACAGCCTGGATATTAGAGCACTAACACCATCTACTGCAGCAACTGTACACAATCATATCCTAAATCACAAGTCTCTTATATCATTATTCATGTAACAGCAGCACATTAAAGTCCTGCTGAAATCATATGACAGAAGAACCGTAACTCCTCACGTTCTCAGTCTAAATACAGAATGTATATGTAGGGTGGGAGTGACAGGAGAAGTACAAGCAGCCCAGCAAAGCTGGAGTTGGAGCTCCCAGCCATGTGCACTGCTGCCCGGGCTACCTCTGCCTGTCTTTGTAACATGTGGCAGACACCACACCTTACATGAGAGGCAGAAAAGGCTCAAAACCGCCAAATTCTTGGTATTTAAAAACACCCTTTCTTACTTAGACCAAAAAAGCAGCATTGGAAAAACTGGATGACTAGGTGAGCAATTTGTGCTATTTTAACTCCTCTGCCCTCTTCTGTCAAGGAAAACACCATTGAACATTTGGTTCAGCTATCAAACAAAATCAATTGAAGAAAATCTGCCTACAGGTTTCAGCAACAGTAACACCAACTTGTTTCACGTTCTTCTGTGAATTTGTATCAGTTGTGCACAACCAACTTTGATAACAGCAGAAACTATTAGAGAATGATGGAAATTTCTCAAATATTAGTTAGGATGCAGAACTTCCTAACTCCACTTTTTGGTATCTCAAGAAACTGAGTAAGGTAACCAATCATATGGAATAACAAGTATGACACGAGCAAGTTAAGAGTTTAAGAAACAGTTTCATACATGTTACACATGGAAATATGTAAAAAAAAACTATTAAGAAGAAATGGGACAGGTTCAGAGACAAAAGGGTATATTCTCAATATGCAGAGCTTCATGGTTTTATTAGTTCTCTATTACACAGTTCAAGCAATCCGTGGCCACATAAGTTTCAACTCAATGCCTAAGTATTTTTAAAGCCCAGAAATAAAAACACAACTGGTTGTCTTATCAGAATCCCAAAGTGGCTCTCACAAGCCTGATGTCTTCTGTTCTCTCATTACCTCTGCATCAAGAACTACTTCAGAACATAGTGTGAAACTCTTCCTCCTGCAACGCCTGGACCTGGGGTACACACCACAGCATCTTGTCAAGAAAAGCACCCATTGTCTACATTTCAGAACCTGCAGTCCTTCAACACACAGTTGCCTGTGCAGAAGTCACTGTCAATGCAATGAGTGTGAAGATCTAGGGTGTGGCTAAGGATACCAGTCATTTGGGTCTTGTCAACTTACTTGTCTCTCACTCTAGGATGTAAGGTGTGAAGCAGATGCAACTATTCTTCCATTTCTCTGTTAACTCGAATCCCAAGTAAGATTTTTAGAAGAATTAATTTGTTCTTCCTCAGAAAGTCTCGTAATTGAAAATAATCTTTAATAACCAAAACCATGCTTGGTAAATTACCTTTTTCACTTCAAGTATTTATCCAAGATAACAGGTAAGCACTGCTTTCTACAGAAAACATGACAGATGCCATTCATAATAAAGCTGTGAGTGATCTGTAGTGTCAAGAGTTCAGTAGGCAAGGGTAAATTAGTCATGAATTACCTCCACCTAGCTGCTTCTAGATGCAGGAATTACTTTGAAGCATGCAGGAAAGGAAGCCCAAGCTTTACCTGAGTCATGTTAGAATAAGAAGCTGTGTGATGGAAGACTGAGAAAGTATCTGTTAATGCAGATACAACTTGGAAAGTAATTGCCCTTATGTTAGAAGTGCCATTTAGAGCAGTAACACAAAAATAGAAAGGCAGAAGGAAAATCCACCTAAACAGCTCTGTCCTGTCACAGCAACATAATGAGGCCATGGTATGAAGTTCTTTTCTTAAAAGTAAACCCAACCCTAAAGCAGAATACTCAAATGAAAAATAATCAGGAAAGAAAGAACCTGAACAAGGTGTACATTTGGTCTTATGTGGCAAGGAAATGCAAATCAATCACAGAACAGTTCAGTTCTAGAGGGAAAATTCACAAGGTCTTGAGACGTTGCTACAACTGTTGTTGTTAGTGCTTGTGTTTAGTTGTGAGCACTTATGCATCTTCCCAAACTGATGTCTAGTGAAGTGTTTCATCACCCTGTCCTTCTAGGCTGATTAGATAATGCCCCAAGTCTCCTCCACATGTTTTCCATCAGTTTGTTCTTGTCTTAGAATGAGAATTATAGATCCCTTAATTGCTTCTGTCAAGCATGTGTAAGTTAGGAGTTAGGTTTAATTGCTTTAAAAGACTATCTAGAAGACTACTAGAAAATTTTCCTAGTATGACTGCTCTTCTCAATTTCAGTTTGTATGCTTGAGATAAAATTAAGTCCTCTGAAAGTACTTGATTATCTTCTATTAGTAAGTTGGGCTCAGTCCAGGAGCACTAACAACAGTATATCCCATAATCCATATTCAACACCTTTTCCTAGCTTTTTCAAAAGAAAAAGATTCAGAAGCAAGGTGCAACTACTGTATTGTAATATAAACCAGAATATTGTTTCAGAAACCTGTTAATGTTGTCTAAGAAATGATCTGCATTAAAATTTAAAAATAATAAAAATATGTATCACCTGGCTAGCCTCAGGCTCTTCCAAACTAAGTTATACACTCCCACTCAACTTAAACTCAAGATTGTATGCAATCCAGAAGCTATATGGCGTAAGAAAAGTTAATGTGCTTCTGGGCTACCACATTTTTTATATGGAGGCTTCTATTCCATAATCCCAGTCTATATCAGAATTTCACAACCACTTTATTTTATAAGCACAAAGTGTCAGAAGTGACATTTAATCTTTTATATTCCTGGTCACTAGTTTCTGAGGCTGAGACTCTTGAGATAGCTGAAAACAAGTCTTCATCTTACTAGGTCCAACTCCCTCACTGCTAAAGAGATTGGGAGTACCAACACAGCTAAGATAGACTTGCTATTTACTTTGGTTTGATATTTATTAGCTCACCCATACAGCTAGTTTTCAGATTATTATTTTTAATATGCTAAAAACTAAATTACTTTGTACTTTGTAACTTCACAGCTTGACATGCTGCATTCTCTATTAATTTAATATAGGCTTCGGAGAAATAAGCTATGTGACAAAAATGTAAGCAGTGTTAAGTTTTCCACTTGTTTCTGATATTAACAACTAATCAAAAGGTTGATGCTTAGACACTGCAGACTGCAAAATCAGGGATGTTCTATGAAGAATTTACTAGGGCATTTTACATTCATGTAAATGTTACACAGCCAGCTTAGTAGCAAGCTATTTCTACCCTGTAACACAAAGCTTAAGATACTTCACAGGCCTAATTTGACTGCATAACCCAACAGTAACCAAGGGAGGGGGAAGAAAAAAAAAAGCATGGCAACTAAGACAGTGAACTAATGTACTGTGCCCTTACTAACACCAGCCACTTTCTATATTTGGATTAATAGTTGTTAAAAAAAAATATTTGCTTTTATAAAGAAACGTGCTACCAAAAGCCACTTGCAGGAGACATGATGCTCCTTCAATCAGTCATTGAAGTCATAGAAGAAACACTGTGAGAGTGACTACAATAAACTATTTGCCTCTAAACTAAACCCTATTTTAAAAGTAAATAGAGATGCAAGCTATAGGAACAACCAAGACTTCGGACATCGGAGTTAGGAGCAATTGCATCCATATTTTAATTTCCTCACCACCAACCAAATGAAAACAAAGAAGTGAAATGAGTATTGAGTAGTTCAATTGCCACAGAAATGTTTTCACAGTAGTTAACACAATGAACTGTCAATAACTATATAGAGAGATACAATATCACCTGTAACTTACTATTTAAATAAAAAGGATAAGCAGATAAAGAGTTTCGAGGAAACCTTCTGGGTTTCTAAAAAAGAATTTTAACTCTACTTGTGAACACAGGGAGTGGAATTACTGGTATATTGGACACAAACTTTTACACTCACTTTCATAGCTCAGTAACTGTATAGCCTATGCATTCAAGAAAGTGCATTTCTGAATCAGATGCAGTCGGAGGCATAATGTGATCCACCTCACCCCCTGCTTCCACTCCTAATTAGATAGCATCAAATGGAAAACATTAATGCTCACTCAATATGGTCTACCTAGGAGACCTTTAACAGAACCTAAAAACTTCTCTGAAAATGTGAACTTAGCAGGTAAATAGTTACTTTAATGGCTATATACTCATGCAACTTTAAGCACATTTGTTTCAGAAGCTTTCTTGGATTGAGTTCAGCAGTTTGATTATAACACTTAAGATAAACTTGAATTTAAGAGAAACAAACCAACCTGCACTTAGACTTCCTGATGGCTTACTTGTAGTTCCAAACCCAAATGATGATGCTCCTGTGGCACTACTTCCAAAGGCAGAGCTACTTCCAAATCCTAGTAGAATAATAGTAAAGACATACAACAACAACAAAAAAAATTACAGACACAGCAATTAAAGACACATAGGTTTTGGGTGAGTATTCTAAAACCAAACATAATTCTAAACATGTTTTGGTAAAAATATATTCCTAAGATTATTGCCTCAAGAGTATTTTACTCTCAATACAACACTGCATCAAAAAAAAGTTGCAAAAAGTATTGGAGAGAAAAACTTCCTTCAAAACACAAACCTGAGTAAAGGAAAAGCTATAAAAACAGATGAGGTATACTGTCAAGAGTTTATAAAATTGCTATTAAAATGGCAAGAAAAGGTAGCCAAATGGGCCAAAACTAACAAAATTCCAACACAAGTTATATGACTTCTATTATAGAAAGCTGCAATCTTCTTCTACAATTCTGAAAGAAGAATTCTCTATGCTTAAAACAGAGCAAATATTTTCTTGAGTTTCCATTTAGTTTATTTTAGAATTGTCATTCCCCCAGGTTATTGGGGATCAGCTATATCTAGGAAATGACAAAATAGGTTAAATACAAAATAGAAACAGAACTTCACAATATTTAATGGGAAAAATCATCTTATAAAGAACAGCCATAAACATACAGCTGTAATAAAACTCATTCTATTAGTTTTACAATTGACATTTATAAACTCATAAATATTTCAAGACTACAAAATGTGTTATTAATATGAGACCACTTCAAAAGGAAAGTAAGCTGATACTTGCAGTTTGAGATAGAGGCCAGGCAAAAGGAACAGTAAGAAAGATATATTCTCCATTTTTGGCTGTCTCAAGAGGTTTTCAAAACCAGAAGAGTATTAGTATTTGGAGAAATTATGCCCCCAAGTTTCAAGTGTCAGGGAAAATACTCCCAACTGAGCCTTTACCATTCCTTTAAATAAATATTTTTTAGGTTTTAAAATTAGTAAGGATTGAATGCACAATCTGAAACAGTGTTCTCTAGTCTTCTGCAATTTTTAAGTCAAGTAAGTTTTAAGAGTATATAATGCAAGTATCATTTGAATGTAAGACAGTTTATTTAAGTGATACATTCTTTTGTCCTATCTGGTTTGAAGTGAATTACCAATGGTCACGCAAGGTGTCTGCAAATATTTAGTGAAGGATAGGGTCTATTGTACTCTGTATCTTATCTACTTAAGTGCAAAAGCCTCTGTTTGTCACTGATAAAATTCACAGAATATTTATCATGGAAAGAGAGCATATTTCCCAATTAAGATGATGTTTCAAGAGTATACATTAAAAACTATCCTGTTGAAAAACAAACAGAAACCACAAAACAAAACTCACACCTTAAAAAGAAGGGCCAAAACTGACATGTTACATCTGCTAATTTGTTTCCAAGAACACACCTGCAGGATATTTTACATGTATTCCCTAGCTTCCATTAGTCTTCTTGCTTTGTCAAATGATTAAAATATTGAGAATTAACACAGCATAGGTGCTTTCCCAAGTAGAGAACCAGCAAAAGAAAAGTACAAGTCAGGCCTCTAGACAAAACTAGCAGTCATTCATCAATTGAAAAGTTGGGGGTTTATTTTTGGGTTGGTTGGTTTTGTTTGGTTTTTTTGGAAGACATTTAAAACATTATGGGAATGACCTGGTAATGTCATAACAGTAAAGTACTTTCCTTTCAGTCCATTCTTGGTTATTTTTCCTGTATGCATGTACAGACTTTCTTTTGTCTGAAAAGGCTTAAATCTCATGAGAAAGGACACTGGTAGCTTTAAAGATAATTTAAAGTTGATCATTTAAGATAAAACCGATGTAACACTGAATTACATTCTCCTTCCAATAGCAAGTGAAGTTTAAGTATTTTAAATACATTACAACAGTGAGTCACATGTTCATCTGGGAGGCAAAACAGGAATGTGGACTGAGGCTGCAGAGAGGATAGTATGTAAACAAAAACCACAGCACATTATGTTTGTGCTTAGCAGATGTAACAATTTTATTTGCAGATCTTATACAACAGCTTCAGAGGACACTAGTGTATTTTGACTTGCACTGTAGAAAACCCTGACCTATATGGATAGGAAATGTCCATGCAGATTAGATTTTACTAATCACTTATAATTCTACTAGTAGTTCTACTACTGAGAATTCATTACATCTAAATGCAAAGGTCTACATAATTGTTGTAAATTCATTACCATAGATTTCACTTATGTTCTCTTGAAATACATTCCCCAGCAGCACTCAACATTTTGGTAAATACTTTTCCCCTCACTTTCAAATATTGCTTTTTCAGCTTGAAGGGGAACTTTTTATTTTTTCCAACTCTGCACTGAGGGACAGAGTGACAGCTAAAGCAAGTAGGTTTCAGCAAGCAGGATCCCAGAACTGTAGTAATTTTTTGAGCATTTATTCTTCATCAAAGCAGAAATGGGTCCCTATAATTAATAGTTATACACACAGGTGAAAAACTTGTACGGATTAGCTACAGCATCATCCAATGTCATGTGCCTAGCTTTCATACATGTAACTTAAGTCAATCTGTAGTTACAAAAGGATGTACTTCCCTAGCTTTAGAGAACAGAACGTCTACTTCATCCTGGGTTTTCACTACAATGGCTTATTAGCCTTAGTACTAGACTTAGCAACTCCTTCTCTAGGCACGAAGAAGCTTGGAAAGTGCAGACTGAGAAACTGTAAGATCTTTCCCTGAAAAAGATCATCCTCTTTAGTGAAGTTATAGGTTTGCAAGAGATTCAGATGTGCGGTATAATAATTAAATGAAAGATTAGAAAAGTTAAAGTGTACCTCCAAGGCTTGAAGAACCTAAGCCACTTGATTGAAAGCCAGTGCCAATACCTGAGCCGAATGGCGTTCCAAAACTAACTCCCAGAGATGGCTGTGGCCCTGGTATAAAGAAAATGAGAACAAACTTGCCTTACTCTTTCATAGTAAAGATGTCCTTTATTTATTTATTCAAGTATTTGATAACGTGAACATCATTGCTTTCAACAAATCCCATTAAGACAAACTTCACCTCATCAAAGTTCCTCACTTAACTGTCTATCTCTATGTCCACCTAGTAAAAACCTAAGAAAATCCTGCTTGTAAGAAGGTGAAACTAATCAAAGCTAATAACATGATAACCTTTAGAAGTTAACCAGTCTCACCTTAAACTTTAAAATATTAATCAAAACCTTGAGAGAACTCATAGGTAACAACCTTTTGCCACCTGTATGAATGGAATCAGAGTAAGGAAAAACCTTAACAATGAAAAGCAGAACTCCTCACACTAATGTAACTAAAACTACACTACCAAAAAAGATCATTTATTTAATAAACAGGAATCTTCAAAACTACTCAAGTATTCCATCCAAATTTAAACAGAACACTAAGATAAAAAACAAGACAATGACTTTATTTTATTAAATTTATTGTTCATTTTTATGCAAGTCAATTACACAGTAACATGACAATTCAATTCTTTTCCACACAAGTGATAACTGAGTTCTGTTAAGCTCTGCTACACAACACCATTCAATAAACTACTCAAACCACCTGCTTAAATAAACATTTACAAAAGGCACAATTCTGTGTACCTTAATGTATTAGATACATTCAAAATTTCAGAGTCAGAGTTTGTCCCATAATTAAAAATGCTGACAGTACTTTCCCTGCATATTCACACAGATGCAGGACTGTCAAAAAACATTTTCAGTCTGCCAAGATGAAATTTACAGCCTCAGTTCCTTTTTTTTTTTTAAATCTTAATCTTGGGAAATAAAGAATCACTTGCTAGTCCATTACTAACAAAGTTTTAAATAATTAATTCTGATAAATAATTTATATATTTGACAGTTTTCACAGTACAATCTTATATTCCTGTCTTTTTCAAACAGTTTTCAGTGCACTAGTTAAAAAGTTTAACCATTGAAGATAAAATACAGTGCCAAACTCTTAATCCACAGACATCCACACCTTTCCTCAGGATAGCCTTCTCTGTCTTTGAATACACTTCATATATTGTATCTGTGAAAGTGATGATTTATTCAAGTATTATGATGAAGCTCAAATAATTTCAGTCTTATTTTTTTTTTTCCAAAACCATCATGACATTTTGGCTTATTTTCATTCAAAATTTCTTTTCTTTGTACTACAAAGTTTCCTGTTACTACTACTAATCTAGAGGTTAAAAGGGTAAATATTTCAAGCCTTTGAAGTCATTCCAGTACTTGAAGATTAAAATGGAAAATCATTTTGAATCAAGTGAAAGGCACTGTATATTGAAAAGTAACATTTTTGCTAGGAACACAAAATTCTTCTGTGATCCAAGCTGAATGACATCTGTATACTCAAAGTAGTGTTAAACTAAATTTGAAGGGTAACTAAAATTGTTAGCTTTCAGTCTCTGCTTCGCAGGGAATAGTTGGGAAAACCAAGCTGTTTTTTCAACTAAAAAAAAAGATGCAATTACAATTTTTCACATAGATTTCCAACTAAACTTGTTTACATCCAGTTTAAATACTGATACATCTACCTAGCAGCTCATTAAAAATGAAGTTGTTATCAATAATAATAAGAAAACAACGAAACAACCCTACACAAGTCAGTTAGTCATCTAGTAAACTAGAACACATATCCAGTTCCTTCTCAAGTGCACAGGTTTCTATCTCATAGGAGGCACCATTAGTGGAAGACCTTAAAAACAAACCACTGCAGTCCTCCAGGCCAAGCTTTTTACCAAATGCAACATGCTATTTAGAGCCAGTAAAAAAAAACCAACAAAGCAAAACAAACTATTCTATAACACCTCAGATAATATTAAACAGCCTTAGGCTAACAGACTTTTCATTGAGCAACCACATAGGATATTTGTTGATTTTGTATCATCATGTTCTGAAGGCATCACCACTATGTATAGTTTTTGTAAGTAAACATAGTTTGCAATAGCAAAAAACTAATCATAAAGATTCTTTGATGCCAAAAGTACTAGCAAAAAAAAAAAATGGCACTTTTGGCTATTCCAGGTATGAGACAAATTCATTATAACAAGTATTTTAATGTTTTAAATCTTGATACATTTCCCCTGTAGAGCATTTTGGTTTAATGAACAGGACCCAGTACAAAGAGTCCAGACAGGACAGCCAGATTTCCTAAAGTGACATTCTGCAATCTTTTAAATTACAGCTGCTCCTAACAGTGAACAAATTTAGTGTCACAACTTAGGTCTCACAAAGTAATACATTGACTAAATGTTACCAAGGTTCATAACAAATTACACTTATACACTTTTTTTCTTTCTTTCTTTTAAGTGCTATAAAGATTTCAGTGTTCTTTTCTATTAGTACTTCAATCTTATACCAGGTCAAGTCAAAACATTATACGGTGTGCTACTAGCTTGAGAATGCTTTGACTAACTCTGCACCACTTAAAGAAAGATTAATTAAGTTGTTGGAGGGGGTGGGTACTTTATGTTTAGAGGAGGAAATGTGAGCTTGAAGAGAAGCATTTAAGACAACTTAGTCTTACCAGAAAAACAACTGTTTTGGCCTTGTGCATGCACAGCTCACTAGTTCACTAGGCTTTAATTTCCTTCAAAATCTTTTATTTTAGTCCCATCAATATGTAGACTAGCCACCTCATTTAACTTCATGATGCTGAAAATTGCTCAGGGAAGGTGCAGGTGAGGCAGTGGTTAAACCTCTAGCTGCTACTGCACAAAAACCATGATCAGCCTCACTGCTACTGACAGAGCTGTGCTCAGAGCCAAAGTGCTGAACTAGGGAGAAAGGTTGCACGTGGACAAGACTTGAGCATTATTTTAACAACTAGATTCAAAAAAACTGCACAAAAATTGTGCTTCAGTGTGCACACCACTGTCCTGGTATCCTGATATCAATCCCAGGAGACCCGTGGAGTGCATCTTTGCTCCCTTTCTTCCATATGGCCAGGATCCACTGGCTTTATTTCTTTCAATGGAAGCCAGACATGTCTTGGCATACAGAGAGAACATAAACAGGGTGCATATCTACACCCAGGAACTGGGAAAACATCCCCTGATCCCACAACTTAGATGTAGCTACTAAACTGTTGACTTCTGAATGCAAATTTAGAATAAATTATGTATGTATGTTTTTCAGAGAAAGAACAGTAACTAAGTCTAAATTAATCTTATAAAATACTAACCATGTAAACTGTTTTTCTTTTTAAAGAAAGAGATTAACCATCCTGATCCCCCTACACTACAGTACCGTACTAGATATTAGTCAAAAACTTTAAAGCCCAGAATTATTTTCTTGGTTTATTCTTATCTTCAAGATCAGCAGCAGTAGGTCATTTATTACACAGACATCCCCTCCCTTTACAACTAATTTTAGTCTTGTCTTATAACTTTCTCCCATCCTTCATCCATCCCACTCTTCCAGATCTATATCTTCCAAAGAAATATGAATGACTTTAACTTCTAGCAGATACTTCATCAAATTCATAACATAACACAAAGTTAAAACATGCAAATGTTTGCTGTTTTACTCTAGCAAACTGCCAACTGAAGACTGGCATATGCTATGCATATTCAAGGAAAAGAAGAGGAAGGCATCTTTACTTGAAAGATCCCTGCAAAACTGGAAGAGTAGATTCTTCTCCTTTCTACTAAGAGTAAGACAAAAAGTGGCACCCTTAATCTGAAGCGAAGAAGTTTCAGGTAAGTTGTTGGGGAAAAGTCAAGCACTGAAATCAGTAATTTAGGAAAACTGTGAAGTTTTCCTTTTTAGCAAGCTTTTAAGACTTGAAAGTATCTCTGAAATACTTCAAGCCTGCTAATCCTGCTTTTGAGCTAGAGGAACAGAACAGACTTCAAGTTCCATCTAAACCTATTTTCTTAGAATTTTAAGTACTCTTGAAGTGCCACTTAAAACATCAATCTAACTATATTTCTTTAGGTCCTCAAGAGAGTTGCATGGAGAGTAACAACAGTATTCCATCTAAATAAGTAGTAAACAAAATTGTTGTCTAGTTTTGTTGGCATGTTTGACATAAGTTAAGGGCTTTGTTCTATCTACATCACTCTTGCGGTTGGCACGTTTTTGGCTTTTGAAATACCCCAAAACAACCAACCACAAACACTCCCCGCCCCTCCCCATCACCCTACACATTCCCAACTCACTCCTTTCACTACAAAATGTTGCAAAATCACCTTACTTCAGGTGTGGTAGTATAGGTCAATTCTGTCTTTTTACTGCCCCTCTTTTCATTCCTACTTCTAAGGGAATATTCACAAAGTCATGCCGTAAGTGGCACCAATTTACTGAAGTTATCAGCAGTTCTCTTGTATCCAGATGAGGAAGTTCAAATCCCTCACCTCAATTCATGAAAATGCAGGTCTAACTTTAAATGTGACATCCCTGGTATATGACTTTCATAGGCAACTAATCCTGTAATGACCATGGAAAGTATTTAAGAACAATGAGACAAGGAGAAACATGAATTGAAAGGGAGCTGCTTTGTCAATGTTAGGCTGCACAAGCCACACTTCTACCTGCATTAGAAACACTGAAGTGTGACATTACATTATCTTATGTTTTTGGTTTAAAAGGCTTTTGCAGATGTCACTTCAACAACATTTTCATGGATTAACTTCACAGCAAAAGGAAGACTGTGGTCCGTGATGGAAATTTAGAAGTTAAATGTTTCATAAAGACTCACTTTGCTGTGTTCAAAACATTTTGGTATATTTGTCTTTTAAACCCATCCTTGCTGTTTGTAAGGGCCAGGGCTGGAAGCACAGCATGTTTCTCTTTTACAGAGAAGGCAAGAACAGTGTAATAATTTGTCAAATTAGGGTGGTTGCTGCATAGGTCTAATTAAAAAAAATCAAAATATGACTGCTGCTATAAGACAAGAGAAAGAAAAGCTGTTATGATGCAGTCAACACACTGGTGGGAAAAGATGCCATCCAGAGTGACCTTGACAAGCTTGTGAGGTGGGCCCATGCCAACCACATGAAGTTCAGTAAGTCCAAGTGCAAGGTCCTGCAACTGGGCCTGGGCAATCCCAAGGACAAATGCAGACTGGGTGGAATATGGATTGAGAGAAGTCTTGAGGAGAAAGACGTGGGGGTGCTGGTCGATGAAAAGCTTAACATGAGCCAACAATGTGCAAGTGTAACCCAGAAAGCCAACTGCATCCTGGGCTGCATCAAAACAAGTATAGCCAGCAGGTAAATCCCTGAAGCTGTGTAGAAGACATGTAGATGAGGTGCTTAAGGACACAGTTGAGTGGTGGGATTGGCACTGATGGGTTAATGGCTGGATGTGCTGATGTTAAAGGTTCCAACCAAAACTATTCTATGATTTTCCCCTTCTGCTCTCATGAGATGCTACAATGCATCCAGCTCTGCAGCCCCCAAAACAAGAAGGACATGGACTTGCTGGAGTAGGGCCAAACCACAAAGATGATCATAGGGCTGGAACATCTCTCCTACAAGGACAGGCTAAGAAAGTTGGGGATATTCAGCCTGGAGAAGGCTTGTAGTGATAGGATTAGGGACAATGGCTTCAAACTGGAAGAGGGCAGATTTATATCAGAAATTAAGAAGCAGCTCTTCACTCTGAGGGTGGTGAAACACTGTGGATACTCCATCACTGAATGTGTCCAAGGCCAAGCTGGATGAAGCTTTGAGCAATCTGGTCTAGTGGAAGGTATCCCTGACTGCAGCAGGGGGGTTGGAACTAGGTGATCTTTAAGGTCCCTTTCAACTCAAACTATTCTATGATTCTATGACTTTCACAAAACCCAACATTTTTGAAAATAAATGGTAGAATGAAGTTATCTGTGTTTTTATAATTTGCCAGCAGACACATGTCCACGTTCATGTAAAATTAAATGGGATTTATCTTATTTTTTATAAATTAAATATCAACTCCATTCTCTACATTCAGGAAACCCTTTCCAAGATGTATTGGTTAGTATAACAATGTCAAGTAAGGTGCCTTAAGTTATTTCCTTTGCCATACATAGCCACTCTTCATTACCAGCGTGTCATGCACTTCCTCTCTTTTGGCCTTGCTCTTACACACATGCACACACAGAACCACTGATCTGCTATCTGCTCCCACCTTCTCTAACACTGATTTTCAACAGCAGAATGGTCAGCAAAGACTGCTCCAACATCACCCTTACAAAGGAATCAGCTATAAAGAATTAAGCCAGGCACATCCACCTTCCTACTCTACAGATGTTTCCTCCACTCTCCTTCCTGTTCTACAGCATTTTTCATTTTACAGTTCCAAAGTGCTATATGAAAAAGCATCATTAATTTTACATAAGAAAAAGGTAATATGCATTTAGATATTCTCTCCCCACTGATTTGAAATAATTTACTATAACCATACAGTTCTGGAAAGAGGCTATACTATGTGTATTCAGAGATGTTACTTAAGAGTGAAGACTCACATTCCAAGGGGTAAGTTAGAACAATACAGTAAATATCACCAATACAAGTAAATTCAGAAGCTTAAGTATCTGTTGTATAATTATTGCTAAGTCTACCCTGCATTATTTTTCTATTGGCTGTGTATCAGTAACTTTGCTCATCACAACGTTCATATTTTTAGTCTAACACAAAGGAAGACTTCATAGAAAACTTGACACAAATCTACTACTGTCGCAACACTAATAATCTATAACTTGAATGCACTCAGACCTGTAGCAGGCTGTTGCTGCTGAGTAAGTGTTGCAGCCATCGCAACGGCTGCTGCATTTGGTATGTTGCTGAAAGGGGTTGGTCCAGTGGTAACACGTGGCGCGCTCTGCCACTTCTTAGCTTCTGTTCGTCTTGCCTCAAACACATCCATGGCATCTCCCAGAAAGGTTTTCCTGTAGCCAAGGTATTGGTCTTTGAGCATCTGAAGGGGGTGGGGGGAAGCCATTTTAGTTCAATGCATGTAACATAAAAATACAAATTAATAAGGAAAGAAATGCTGAATTATAAAATTTCCTTACCAAAAAAAAAAAAGGTCCCCCACACCACACCCTGCAGGAATCTCATCAGGCTATGAGCTGGAGAGAATGCTTTCGCATCAGCTACAGCCAGAACAGATTCCTTCCTTAAATACTGCAAAGCAGTCAAGAGTAACAGACTAACAGGACAATTCAATTAAATTTGTCTGACTGTACTAGCTGACCCAAGTGGCAAAATACAGCCACATACCAGCTTATAATGGAAAATAACACAATTTTCCTCAGTGCTACCATTTCTGTATTGTGTCTGCATTTGCTCCCCTATCACCTTCACCTTTATTTCTTTCCTTCCTTTCACTCTTAGCACAATGCTAAAGAAGCTACCAGAATTTTAGAATTCCCACACTTTTCATGCATTTCATCACTGTAATGCAGTGCAAATGCACCAGTTGATTCTGCTTAGCCTAACAAGTAGACCAAATCTGCTGTGTTGTATCCCCTCCTCCCTCTGCCTATGTCCCTTGCCTCCCCTTAAAATACCACCTTCTGTGGCAACACCTGGTTGGACTGTTCATCATGGGCCAGTTCTATCTGTCACAGGTGAGAGAACTATGGATATCTTGGGTAACATGAAAAGAATAAACAGCTTCAATTAAAGACTGACAGAATTATTTCCATCTTCTAACAGAGAATCTTTGTATGTAATACGTCTATTAAAGCCAAAGAAGAGTAGGTGCTGGATTTTATGGAATACATACTATGTGTTGTGCTCCTGGCTAAGGATATGCTTGTTTCTGAGAAGAGAAGCTTACAATCCCAAAATTCTGACTCAGGATTTGAATAGCTGTAACCCTATCAGCAACAACAGGAAACATACAGAAAGAATGACCTAGCTATCACATCAGGAATGCTGTCTTTGGAGAGAAATCTGTCTTTCATCGCTGATGAGATTTAATACAATGCCATAGGAGCTGACAGATGCCATCAGATGTTGTAGAACAGTTCTTACAGCTAATCTGTGCAGAATGATTTAATGTAATTCTCTACTTGAATTGGGCCTAAGCACATTTAACAATAAATAAAACAGTCAGAACAGAATGACACATCTTCTTAAGCAATATGTTAATTTTTCTGATTTTTGAAGCTTTAGTTATAATTTTTTCTTCTGAAATACCAGCCTTTATGTTCACCCAATTAGATTAAATCTCAAAAAACCCTCCCCAAAAGAAAATAAAATCCTTAAACCACTCCCTTAGTTTCAGGAACAGAATAATACTTAAACTGAAGAAGTCATGCTGAAAAGGTACCAAAGATACCAGTGCTTATACTTGCATACTAATCCAGCACTTCATACTGAAGGATGATGAAAAAATGCATCATCACAAAGACTGCTCCTGTAGGAACTCAGGTTACACTCAGATAACAGAACTGAAGAGTCAAGAACACATTTAGGATCCTTTTTGTGTAATTCTGCTAAAATTATGGAATAGCTAATATATGCTGTATCTGGCACCAGAACCAATTTAACTAAGGGTAGCAGAAATTATCTGATGGCAAGTGGCTGTAAGCCAGTAGATATCCATGATGACAGCAGCAATGCAATGCAAGGAATCTAATTCATATAAGATATTTAGTATTCTCAAACTTTATTTCAGGAAAAGCAAAAAGTTTCAGATACTTAAGAGAAGGAAACAGGCAGCTTTACCAGAGCTGTTCCCATTAAGGAAGTCACTTAGTAGAAACAATTCCAAACACTTGTACTCTTTGGTGGTTTGTTTTTTTTTCTGATTATATTAAAAAAACAACCCATATGATTTGTAGAATATTTCACATTTTATCACTAAAGCCAGAACTGAATTTTCACCAAAATTGATGTGCTAAAAAAAAAAAGGTTACATACAAATACATATGTTTTCCTGTTACCCATAACAATAAGAACTGATTTAGATCATCTTTGCTTGAGATCAAGAGGGTATTGGTCAAAATGTAAAACACGAGATCAAAAAACAGACACTTCAGAAATCAAACAATTAAAAGGGAAAAAAAAATAGTTAAACAAAAAACATTTTGTTACCTAAATGACTGTGGTCAGTTGCTATCATGATTCAAATGAGACTTCAGGTGAAGTTTCTTTTTTAATCAAAGCACTTCTCCACAACAGTTTGAAAAATTTTTAAAGCAGTTAATTTAACAGGAAAAAAACCCCAAAACAAACCCAGAAAGAATACCTGAAGATGTACTGTATTTTCAAAAAGTGACTCTGTAGTTCTTTTACTACACACACAAGAACACATCAAACAACATACCTTTACATTTTCATGTATTGATTGAAGCTGTGCAGCTAAAGCTACAAATGTTTGATATATTTTCTGCATAGCCATAGACAAATCTGGAAGAGGCATATAAAATATCAGTAAGTGACAACTTTATTACCAGAAGAGATTTTGTGTTTATACTGCAGCAAGAAGCCCACTCAAAACCCACACAGCACAAAACCAATTCCATGAGAACAAATTATTGTCTATAAGAAATACAGAACTTGAGATCAATTGGGTGACTCAAGGACTACTTTTTGAAAGGGCTTCAAACTTTACTTTGGAAAGTACCCCTTTCTCAGATTTATTTTTATATACATGGCAATTCATTTACTGTGATTCTATCATTTAGCAAATCTAAAAATAAGTAAACATTAATTAACCTAACTTTAATTACATAGGAACATTTTACCTCATTGATTTTTTACAGAGTTAACTCAAGTTTTCTTGAATTTGTATGTATTTTCCACTCTGACTTAAAGTTAAGTGTTGGGCTAATTTTGCCAAAGAGAGCAGAATGGAAGCTTTAGTTACATTTTAAAGACATTAACAAGCACAGAAACTCTTATTCTAGCCCCACCCACAAGCATATCACACAGAGGAACACAAAGCAGAACTTCTTGCCTACATGAAGTCTTAGATTCAGCATATGCTACTTCCCACATAGATATGAAAGTGTTTTCAGTGCAGTTCCTTTACCAATGCAAAAACTTTAGGATTAAAGGAGAAATCCCAAAACTTTTGGCAGAATAAGGCACCTACTGACAAAAAAAATGCTTTTCTGAAATAAGTGCTGAAACAATGCACTGAAATTGCAGACAGAAAAGTGCTGAAGTGCTCTTTCACTTTCCTCTGATGGATGCATATAACCTACTGAAATGCAAACAATAGCTGTCAACTTCTTGAAGATGTGTAGATATAGCAATTAATGCTTCCTGAACTACAAAGGTCTGCCTCTCCATAAGGGAATTTCTCCATTACAATTTGCATTATTTTCTGAAAAAGAAAAGCTGGGGAATAAATCCCATGCCAGCCTATAGGGTTGTGGAGGCAGTTCTATCTAGGAAGACTGGCCACAAATTGCCAAGGATTCTGGAGGCAATTTACTGATACTGAATATTAGACATTTCAAAGTTTTCAAGACAGTGTGGCTCATGGTTTCTTCTATGGTAAAGGCTACATATGCAATGCAGTGTTGACTAGATAGCTAGATCATTTGCTGACAGTCTGAGCATGCTGGTACAACAGAATGAGCCTTGCCCACATAAGCAAGTAACCTTTAGATTATAGCAGAAACTGCTGAAAAACCTGAGGAAAATCTCTGAAGGTTTTTTTCTCCCACAGAAGATTTCTCTTCTCCCATAGGAGACGACTGACAATAATATCACACAGGAAGATAGAGGACCCTCAGAAGCTAGGTCTAGACAGTTTTCTTGGCTTTGATATACAAGGTCCAGAGTCTAGATACTATCCTGTGATGGCAAGATGTTCTCAAGTATCATTTGGCACAAAAAGACACATGCTTGAAATAACTGTTTACTGCAGAACCTGTGACTAAATGGCCAACCAGCAGACTAACGTACGGAGGCCAGTATTCTCTGACCAAAGAGATTCTTCCAAGATTGAATGACGTAGCAGCAAACAACTAATTTTTTGGTTTTATTTATCAGATCTGAAGGCAATGTCATCAGGCTCCAAACTAAGGAAAAGTTTCCTTTTTGATCTGGAGCTGTCAGCACAGACACCCAGATTTGTCTGGTCAGATAGCCCAGCGATGTCTGGCACCTTCTGGCAAGCTGGAAGGTGTCAGTCATCAGAAGCCTTATAACAGCTGAATGCTGAAGAGGGGAAGATGGATATAGTAGGTGTCAAAAGAAACCGGACTTACAAATTGCACCTCAGGAACTGGATCCATCTTAAAAACCTCAAGAACCTTTATAAATTTCATCTTTAATTACAAATCTTTACATTGAACAACTACAGAATCTATCTGAACACTTATTTCTGTACATTAAATAAGTGTAAAAAAAGTTAACAATAACAAGAGATTAATTACTAAGTTTTTCTTAAAGGTGTAATAATTCTTTATTTTTACATGTGAAACTATTACCTTGTGGAGTTATGTGAGAATTATTTGCTTGTGTAGCAAGATGATTTTCCAGTTCTTCTATTTGTTGCCTGTACTGCTGCAGCTGTACTTCAAACTGCTCAACCAAGATTCTGAAGTAGCTAGATGAAAAAAACAATGAAATCATATGATTAAATTTAAAAAATAGCTTGCTGCTATTTTTAATCCGTTCTATACTAGCTGCTGATTTTCACTTAATTAGTTGCAACAGTTGTATGACATTCTTGACCATCCTCTAGATGAGTAAAGACTGCATTTGTCATGTCTATGAGATAAAAGATAAATTAAGTGTAGACATAAAACATTGAATCTATGAAGCAGAAAAACAGTGTTATGAAGTTCACAGAATTATAAAATGCTTGGTGTTGGAAGGGACTTTTCAAGGTCATCTAGTCCACCCCTTCTGCAATGAGCAGGAACATCTTTGAGCAACCTGCTCTAATTAGAGTCCCATCCAACCCAATCTTTTACATGTCTAGAGATGCAGCATCTACCAGCTCTCTGGGCACTTGTTC
>VWZY01003613.1:486348-503520 GCA_013399075.1 Chloroceryle aenea | reverse complement strand
AACCAATAAAAAACCCCAACCCCCCAAAAAAAAAAAAAAAAACAAAACCAAAAAACAAAAACCAAACCAAGCAAACAAAACCAAACAAATAAAAACCCAACACCAACAAACCAACCAATGAAAAAAAAAAAGGGTAAAGCAAACGCAAAACCTCTTTCATTTAGTCCAAATTTACTCTCTTCCAGTTTAAAACCACTATCACTACAGGCCCCCCTAAAATGTCTCTCCCCATCTTTCTCCTTAGCTCCTTTTTAAAGTACTGAAAGGCTGCAATCAGGTCTCTCCAGAGCCTTCTCCCAAGTTCTACTGACTATTTCTTTATGAACAGCAGGAACTCACTCTGCTGGGGCTGTATTTTCATGCTGGAGACCAGGAGGAGTTTTCTGTGTTCGTAATGCTATTTCTGCATTCTTTAGATCCTAAATATACAGGGAAAATTAAAATATAAGGTTCTTATGAAGTGTTAAAAAAATAATAGCTACATTCAAATAAAATATTTTCTTCTTATATTTAGAGTTAACACGGTGATAGAATCTGACCAGACATTCTTCAAAGAGTAGACTGCCAGGAAGTTAGAGAAATGCAAATACCAACAAAAGTTTGCAGAAGGAACAAACAACAGCACATATTGAACACACATTGAGCTCTCAGAAGGTGAGAAAATATTGCATCAAACTGTCACATATAAGCTTCGACATCTATTGTACTTCAGAAAACCTGTCAACATTATTAAGAACTAAGGGAAAAAAGCAACAGTCAATTGTAAGGAAGTAACACACCTAGAAAAAGAAACAGAACAAAAAGGATTATTTTGCCTTCTAAAATAAAACTAATTCAGAGAAATGCCTCTCTTTCTATGAAAATAACCTTTTATGCATAATAATTACAGCATTGCTTAACACTTTCTGCGAACTCTGACATTAAGAATTTCTCAGTGCCTGGTTCAGCAATTATTCTTAACTGCATTTTTTTTTTACAGAAGATAATACCCATAATTTTTTGTTCTCATGGAAAACTGCTAGCTAGTCCCAACTACAGAGTATTTCCTTTTGGTATCACAGGATACAGGGAAAAAAAAATTCAACATTTTTAGTTTAGAATAAAATATACTTCCTTATATAGTAAACAGCTATAGCCTAACTTGAAAAGCACTTGCATCAAAACTTGAACTCAAACTGGTTGCACAGTTAAGATTCAGACTGGTGGGCAGAGTTGTGACCCAAGTTCATGAAAATACTAGTGATAGTTAAGATATTTTCAATTAATGAAATGTTATGAGTTGTTTTTTGGTTGGTTGGGTTTTTTTGGTAGGGTTTCTTTGTGGGTTTTGTGTTTTTGTTTCTTCTTTCTTTTCCAAAGGTCATCAGAAGAAAACATACTTGCATTTCTGCTGCTCCAGAGTCCAGCATAATACGTCTTCACTAGCAGCAGAATATAACTGAAGCTGAACTAAAGTGGGCACACATTCCCTTCTGATACCTTTGCTATGTAGAAGTCCTTTCCTGAATAGAAATAATTTTATTGCTGTTGTACTTATCTGAAAATATTTACATCATATATTTCAGTCTCTCCCAGAAACTTCAAGTATATCATAAGGGATTCAATATTTACTTTCTTTACAACTGTTTTGATAACTTGACTGATAAAGAAGGATAGTTATCCTATAGGAAATAATCAACATACAAGTTCTACGTAACTAAATTTTTATTTGGTTATACCTGTGCAGTTTCTACTTTCAGCTTGTCAATGTTAAGAGTGTTTCTCTGCAATCCACTGGCAACTACAGACAAAAGTTGTTTCAAAGCTTTAATGTCTTCTTGTACTTTAAGCATTGCTTTAGAGGACATTCTACTAATTTCTTCCTGAACTTGTTTTTGTTCTTTCACAAATTTCCTGGAGAAGGGAAAAAGAAGAGGATAGGGAAGAAAGAAATGCAATATATTGAGCTGAAGTACCCAACTGGTTACCCCTCTGTTATATTATTTAAATAGCTAGCAATTTTTCCAAAATCAAGTATTGAACAGTAAAATTACTGTATAGCATAGTATCATCTTAATTCCTAGCATTCCTAATACTGTAAAAAAAACAATCCCACCCGCCAAACTTCAAAAGCAAGTGTTATGTTATGCTGAACCTTGACAAACTAAGATATATATATCAACTATTTTATATATATAGTCCAACATAGCATCTATAGAAAAGCATAATCACTCTGAACTCATACACACAGTGACAGACTACGACAGAGACAGTCTCTTGACTAGTTTACAACCTGCCTCCTTCCTGCCTGAGGAAAGGCTCTTCTACAGTTCTCAGTATTCCCTACAAGATTCACAATACACATGCAATATGGACATAAGGGTCAACACTTACTATACATGTGCAACAGGCTTCCAGGGAAAGATGGATCAGATTCTAAAAGCATATTTGTTGGGCATGTCCATTTGTGTAAATACACAGAAAAGCAAGGCTGAAAAAAAAACAGCCTAAGGCTTCAGCTACTAGAACAATCCATCAATTCTGTTGCCAGTTAACCTGCTGAAAGGTCTTGGGCTAGCAAGTTATCCTGCATACAGCCTGCAGTAGGGTGTTTTTGTCACAAAGCATCAAACACCACACAAAACTTTACCTAACCAATTATCATTAAAAAAAAATCAACCACAAAATCACTACTTACTGTAGATTTTCTACATCTTGACAGATTACTGGAGGTAGATTTTCATCCTTTAGTGCTTTGCTATCTCTGCAAGAAACAATGCATGTTTAGATAGTGCCTTAATACTGCCAAATGTTTTTGTGTGACTACTAAATATCTTGAAAACGTTCAAATGACTGATTACAGTTTTGCACCCAATGGATGTAAATGAACGATTTGGTTTAAGTCACACAGATACTGCACCAGAGTCCAAACCTGTGGTGTAAGCATCGTACACATTTTCAGAACCCATTTTCAAAACACAAGCAGTCTACAACAGATGCCAGATAAGCTGTAGGTATTGCCTTTGATGAGAAAATTGCAATGTTTAAAATGATGAATCACTATTACTAAATTGGCCGTATTACAAAAGTTGGTTATTTACATTTATGCCTTTTTGAAGATCAAAGTAGCAGAAAAGCCATCATATTTAGTATATCTGTCTCCTGAAACATGGAATGTAAAAAAAAAAATTGACACTTACTCTGGTCTTGTGCCTGTTTTGTCACCTAGAAAATAAAAACTGCAGGTCAGGAACAAGCAAAACAACCTTAATGAGATTTTAGGGAAGAACTAATGACTACAATCTGCTTGATTTGTCTTGACAGAAGGAACAGACTAGGCTAGCCATAAAAGAAAGAAGGTTTTAATTTACTCCTCCTTCCCAGATAAGTATCTTTTCAAGAACAATAGTTCAACAGTTGAGGTGCTAATGTCTTGGCACACAGTAATGCAAAACATCTTGTGCCGCTGTACAAATAATTACAAATGGATAAACAACTGCAGTTGTGTAATAAATCTGTTCCCTCTTATGCAACCACAACTCATCGAAACCTGCACCTACAAAACATTCAAGTGTTTAAATTCAGCAAAAGCAACCTCCTATCAAATACTAAGGTAACAAAGGTGTGCCCATTGGACTGCCATAAGAATTCTGCTATTGCAGTAGGTCCAGTAATGAATAAGATGTTACTGCTTACCTACCACATACACACTCCAAATTACACATCTGTGGATCAAGATGTCAAATACCTCCAAGTAGTATAAGGGAGCTGAAAACAATACCATACCTATTTCTAGTCATGGCTGTGACAGTAATTGCATTCCCATCTGCTGGGAAGAACACTCTTGGAAAGCCCAAGAAGAGGGCTTCATCATCTCCGGGTGGACCTACTACTTTTAGGAGCAATACCTACTTAAAGTGTCTGCAGAGTCTGTCACCCACAACATTAGACAGCCTGGAGTCCCACAACTATTCCCTATGCCTTCTTCAATCTACACAAAATGGGGAGGGGGGAAAAAAAACCCAAAAAGCATGCTTTGCTTTTCTCTCCAGACACTTTTGTTGTTGTTGCTGTACATCAGAAAAATACTTACTTAAAGATACAAATTTGAAATCAGATTTTGCTACTTTCTGGGCAAGTGAGTGCTCCAGTTTTTATTTATTTATTCTTTTCAGTAATATATGAAGAGATTATGTATAAAACCAGCCACTTTTGCCAAAGCCATATTTTTAAAGAAATACAAGACAGTCTTCAGTCTCCAAAAGGAAAACCAATTCCAGAAGAGAGAACAGCACTGCTAGCTCCTGTCTGTTCCTAGGGTACTTTTCTTTGTTAGCCACATATCCTACTTCCTTTTCTTCAGAAAGGAAAAGAAAGAAAAACCTCAAAACCACCACCATCAAATCTTAACATAGTTCCTCATATAGCAATAGAAACAATTGTACTGACAGAATGGCATAGTACCACACAGGTACAAATATTTGTCTGTGATGCTTAAGCCAGCACTGTCCATTATGGAAAATGTTTCTGAATTAAAAACAAAACAAACCAACACACCCAAACAAAAAACCCACAAATCAAACAAACACCAGAACAATACAAACAAAAACCCCACAAACAAAACCAGGCAAACAAATAACAAAATCAAACAAAGCAAACAACAACGAACAACAGCAACAAAAAAAGCACAAAGCAAAGGAAGAAAACAAAATCACACAAAAAAATACCACCCAACCTCAAAAAAACAACAGTCTCCTTGGACATTTCCCACTTATTAGCTAAAGGTCTCTGCTTATCAACCTGACTGTGGCAGTCCAACCCACCCAGTTCCACTAAGCAACATAGGGGCAATTCTGGTACTCATTCAAGCTTCCACCTGAAGAGCTGGGTAAAACAATGCTGTGTGATGTCAGACTGAAGTAGATTTTCAAGCTGTGGTTCTCTGGTCCTCATTTTATGATACATATTATGGAAATATGATATCCTAATGTTATCATAATGGAAAATCCTGTAAGAATGCAGGAATTGAAGCTTTTTCATCACTTCACTTTCAGTAACAAACTCCAAAAACAATTCACATGATGCAGACCTCTCTGGTTTGGACAGTCAATATGCCATCTCTTCTAAAAGTATGAAGAGCTATGTCTCCAGAACTTGTTACACTAAAAATGGTTTCACAGAGTTGCTATAATTCCTTCACTTTTAATTATTGATATACCTAATTGAAAATTTGGCTCCTGAGTGAAATAAAGATCAAATTAACCTTACTGATGATCCAGAGAAAATGCACATTTTAGAATCAGGGTAAATTAAGCTTATCCTGGAAGTACAAAAGCAAGATAAACTAATAAGTGTCTATATGTAAATGGTCAACATTCCCTTAAGTACTTTAAAGCTACCACAGAAGGTTTAATAACTGTTTTTACCAACCTGATAGAATGTGACAGACAGAACTATGCACCACCATAAATACAGCTTTGAAATAGGACATTTTCACCAGGGGCTTTAAAAAAAAAAACAAAAAACAACCCCAAACAGAAAATAAAACAAAAACCAAACCAACCTAACAAACAAAAACAACCCCACACACGAAAAAACACCAAAAACCAAACAAAAAAAAAACCAAACCAAACCAACCAACCAAACAGAAACAACAAAAAAACCCAAATCCACAAAATCAAGTTTCACATCTGTTACAGTTGGAGAAAGAAGGTTTCAAACGAGTCCTTTTCATTATTTCCAACACATTACTGCTCCCCCATCTAGTGGCTGTTTGTCATAGAACTGTTCAGAAATTTGACACAACTTTTCCAAGGCGGCCCTGAGGGGCTGAAGGGTTTAGATCCTGATTCTCACACAGGATGCTTTTTTTTTAAATGAAGAAGTTTATATTACATTGCATTTGCAACCAAATGATTGGGGGGGGAACACAAATTTTTCAACTTCAGTTCCACACTCCTAACACAACAAAAGCAGAAAGCATGTCTTTGCTGCAGTGCACTGAATCTTCTCCATTATATATATAAAAAAAGAATATTTTAAAACAAACTTACTTCTTTTGTCTGAAGAACTACTAAAATCAATGCCACCAAGACCTTCGTTGGCAGTAGTTGAAGGAGCTGCAGTTGTCCCCAGAGTCAAACTCAACGCATTCTGCCCAAGTCCTACAAGAAACCCAAACAGAATTTCTGTAATTAAAACCTTGATAATTAAACTAAAAGTACACATAATCTCGCTTTCAGTTTCAGTGTTGATTTGCTATACTTGGATTTAAAAAAATGCAAATGAACAGAGAATATAACAGATTGTATGGAGTTTCTTAAAACTCTACACAAGCATTACACAACCTTTCTTCACATTACTAGGTAACTAATTAGATATCAACTGATCAGCATCTTAAGCATCTTTCTGTTCTGTTTAGAATTACACAGCAATGTTACCAAGACTACAGTGCAAGAGCAACAAGTTTTTCCTCTACAGCTGAAAGATGGGAAGCTGTGAAACAAAAAGTACTAACAGCTGAGTCTTTTATTCAGACCAAAAGGCACCAAAATAAGCAGCTTCTGACTTTCCACTGTTACAGAAGATACTTGTATATTGTTGCCCTCTCCCATTTATGATCAACTTCCTTGAGTCAATTATGGCAATGACAGATTTTCTCAGCATTTTTATTTTTTTTAGGTGTGAAGTACAAGTGATTTTAAGAATTGGAAAGACACCAATGATTTCAGATTTCACTTTTATTGTCCATAGACAGCAACACTGTTCTTCACTGTAACACTAGTAAAAATTTCACTTTAACTGTTAAGATTTATATATAAACTAAATGTTAAATTATAAATGTATATAATCACACATAAAATTTCCATGTTTTGACGCACAAGGAGGAGCACACTAAAGTAAGTTTCACCTGCTGCTGCTGTACTTGTATTCTGGAAGAGTGAACCTCCTAAACCTGGTAAGGCCCCTCCTAAGGAAAGGCCCGTAGAGGCGGTTGTAGTCGGAGCAGTTGTGCCACCCAAATTTAATGTAAAGCCAGTAGTTCCTGCAAAGAAAGTAAAGCAGCTTCATGCAGATACTGAGTTCATATACATCCACAGACAATCTGGAATAGCTGAAAGGTCTGAACAGCATCTTCATCATAACTGGATAATAAACTTAATTGGTTTTATTTCCTGCAGATTCTCCAAACAAAGCCATAAAGACATTTTAACTGTATGTTACATTGTTCCACAATCTCATAATCCTGATGAGTCCATATTTACCTGAAACAATATAAAATTTCTGAACACCAGAGAACCCAGAATATGACATTGAATTTATTTTACTGCATCATGGCTTTAACAAGCACTACTGACTTTTTGTATTAAAATGCTGAAATGTTAAAGTTTTATGTTAAACAACAAAATATTTTACATAGCACAGAAACAAGTACATTTCCTTGTTAATTTGAGCCTTTTGGAATTAAAGACTACAGCTTTTGGTGGGATAGGGAAGAACCAAGCAGAGAACGACCATAGGCATAAAGGGACAACACAGAGGGCACTTATAACTGAGCTCAAATGCAGACTCATAAGACTAAGAAAAATGGACAGCAGTGTTAATTATCATCACACACTGTGCAGTTTAGCAGAGTTAAAAATGCTGGCAGGTGTGTGCCAATATGAGAACTACATTGGCAAAACCTTGTTTCCACTACCAGTTAACCAGTTAGCCATTTCAGGCTATATAAAAAAGGTAGACGTAGTTCAAAATTTTCAGCTACCAAATACAAAGTCTTCAACATTCAGTGGGATCAGCAGTAAGAAAAAATAATGATTTTACATGACCAATCAGCTCTAGCTACTCTTCTAATGACTTAGATTACATGCTGCCTGTATCACAGAAAGTCAGAGAAAATCAGGGGCCAGAAGGGACCTCAGAAGACCATGCAGTGCAACCCCCCTGCCAGAGCAGGATCACCTACACCAGTTCACAGAGGAACACATCCAGGCAGGTTTTGAATATCTCCAGAGAAGGAGACTCCACAACCCCCCTGGGCAGCCTATTCCAGTGCTCTGTCACCTTCACAGTGAAACAGTTCCTCCTTACATTTAAATGGAACTCCCTATGCCTCAGCTTCCACCCATTGCCCCCTGTCCTGTCATCAGGCATCACTGAGAAGAGCCTGGCTCCATCCTCCTGGTACTCACCCTTTATGTATTTATGAACATTAATGAGGTCTCCCATCAGTCTCCTTTTCTCCATGCTAAAGAGCCCCAGCTCCCTCAGTCAGGAGATGTTCCACTCCCTTAATCATCTTTGTGGCTCTGCACTGGACACTCTCAAGCAGTTCTATATCCCTCTTGAACTGGGGGGCCCAGAAGTGGACACAATACTCCAAATGTGACCTTACCAGGGCAGAGTAGAGGGGCAGGAGAACTTCTCTCAGCCGACTAGCCACACCTCTTCTGATACACCCCAGAATGGCATTGGCCCTCGTGGCCACAAGAGCACACTGTTGACTCATGGTCAGCCTCCCATCAGCTAGGGCCCACAGAACCTTTTCCCCTTCGCTGCCTTCCAACAGGTCACAGTCCCCAGCCTATACTGATACCTGGGGTTGTTCTTTCCCAGGTGCAAGACTCTAGACTTGCCCTTGTTGAATTTCATCAAATTTCTTCCCACCCAACTCTGCAGCCTGTCCAAGTCTCGCTGGATGGCAGTGCAGCCTCAGGTGTGTCAGCCACTCCACCCACCTTGGTGTCAGCAGCAAACTTGCTGACAGTGCACACTGTGCCCTCATCCAGGTCATTGATGAGTCTGTTGAACAGAACCAGTCCTAGCACCAACCCCCGTGGGAACCCACTCGTTACAGGCCTCCAACTAGACTCCAGGTAAAACCACCCTGACTGCTCCTAATGACCCTGTCCTTGAAATGCCTAAGGATAGTGTCAAGGATAAGTTGCTCCATTACCTTTCCGGGGATGGAGGTGAGGCTGACTGGTCTATAGTTGCCTGGATATCACATGGTATACTGCCTATAAATTTGCCTCTATTATGGTAGCAAAATTTACAAGTCCAATGAGCCTTTTTATTAAAATGCCACAAAATTATATAAATACTAGAAACATAGAGAGTGTAGAACTGTTTCACCATAAAGTTTGTTAAAAAAAAAAATTCCCAGCCTCCCTCCAAACATTTTTCCTACCTGCTGCAGGAGTCGATGTAAGAGCAGATGATAGTGATAGGCCACCTGCTGAAGTAGAAGTAACTGGTAAAGCAAATGGTGTGGCTGATCCTAGAGGTTTATTGAAACCTAAACTAAAGCCTGTGGTAGCTGCTGATGTGGTGGCAGGCGTGCCTAAAAGAAACACAAAAATAATTATTGGTCTTAGAACATTCTGTTTGAGAATAAACAGGTCACCTTCTGTTCTGAACTATACCCATTTACCCATTATGAGCATCAAGTAAAATACCCCCATAGTACCTTCACATAAATTCAAGGGCTTACATTAATTGCACAGGCATTTTTCTCTAGAATTCCTAGTGATGCAATGGGCTTTAATCATTGATTGGCAATTACATCTAGTTGTAATATAAAAACAACTGTAAGAAAAAAGCTTACACCAACAGCATCTAATAGATGAACCAAGTACTGGTAAATCATACAATAGTTCTGATTGGAAGAAACCTTTAAGATCATCAAGTCCAACTGTTAACCCAGCACTGCCAGGTCACCACTAAACCATGTCCCTCAGCACCACATCTGCATGTCGTTTAAACACTTCCAGGGATGGTGACTCCACCATCTCACTGGGCAGCCTATTTAACGACTTCCTAACCCCTTCTGTGAAATTTTTGCTGATATCCAATCTAAACTTCCACTGGTAAAGCTTGAAGCCATTAACTCTTGTCCATTAGCTCTTGTCCTATTGCTTGCTACATGGAAAACAGACAGACTCTCAGCTTGCTACAACCTCCTTTCAGGGTAGTTGTAGAGTGGTAAGGTTTCACCTGAGCCTTTTTTCCAGGATAAATGGAGCTATAAACAATACTGCCCCAAGGGGAATAAAAAATTATCAATTGAACATGCAGGCCAAAATGATTGTACATTCCAATTTGTAAACAAGATAAGTATATTGAAAAGTTATTCCCACAAACTTTGCTTTTGAGCACTTGCAAACTAAAGCAAATAAACCTTCCATTTCCTGCTGTTTTCATGGCAAATATACTTCTAGCAATCCATATGCCAAAGGAGAAGCATGTGTATACATGCACAAACCACAATAGCATGCATAAGCAACACATATTTGGTATTTTCAGTAGCTGCTATATGTCTGTTGAATGACATTATTTCATCAGGAGGAACATCACCAATTACCAGTGCAGGTTAGGTGTAGACCCACTGAAAAGCAGGTCCCATGAAGAGGGACCTTGGCATCCTAGGGATGCATTAAGAAGAGTGTGGCCAGAGGGTCAAGGGAGCTTCTCCTCCTCTTCTACCCTGCACTAGTGAGAGCACATCTGGAGTACTGTGTTCAGTTCTGGTCTCCCCAGTTGAAGAGAGACAGGGAAATACTAGAGAGAGTCCAGTGAAGACCTACAAGGATGATGAAGGGACTGGAACATCTCTTATGAGGAAAGGCTGAGAGCCCTGGGGTTGTTTAGCCTGGAGAAGACTGAGAGGGGATCTTATTAATGTTTATAAATATCTGAAGGGTGGGTGTCAAGCAGAAGGGGCCAGACTCTTTTCAGTTGTGCCCTGTGATAGGATGAGAGGTAATGGTCACAAAGTGAAACACAAGAAGTTCCACCTCAACATGAGAAAAAACTTCTCCACTGTTAAGACTGACAGGGCACTAGAACAGGCTACCCAGAGAGGTTGTGGAGTCTCCTCTAGAGACTTTCAAGACCCACCTGGATCTGTTCATCTGTAGCATGCCCTAGGTGTTCCTGCATTGGGCAGGGGGGCTGGACTTGATCTCCAGAGGTCCCTTCCAACCCCTACCACTCTATGATTAAGCTACAGAAATGAATTAATGTTCCTCTGCATAGTACTAACTGCCACATATGGTTATGCATCACAGAGTCTCTTCTGGGATAGCTCATTTCATATGCATCATTATCCAACATTATTTTATCCTATTTATTCACACTATAGCTTCCTAGGTTCTTGGACTGCAGTCTGTCTTGTAGCACCACCCCCAACCTCAACATCTGTGATACTCAAGCTCAGTTGTTTCTCAGACCTCAGTTGCTATTGTATGAAAAAAAAACCTACACAGAAAACCGCACAACTACCCAGATATTGCTGTATTTGTAATAACAGCTGAAAGACACTCACTAGAAGTGCACCAGAAAACCAAAAGTAAAAGTCCCAAGGTCTGTTCCCAGTTCAACCTCGTTTATTACTCTAAAAAAGGCAATTGCCAAACAGACCTGTTCACACAAAGTTCATTAGATCAAGTAATTATGTATGAAGAATTCTTTGATGATGTATTCCACCTCCCCTCTACTCAAGGATGAAACTCATTTGGGGGACAAAGACAGAAGTCTAACTTTTCACTATGACCACTGTCACTGTTGTACAGGAATTAAATAAACCTTTACCTACAAGTAACAGTGCCCAGAACTGCAGGGCTCTGCTCTAGTTTGCAACCTTAAAATCTGGGCTCACATATGACCACTAACTTTCTACATTACAAGATCTAGCTGGGTTTTTTTGGTTGCTTGGCTTTTTTTTCTTTCCTGTATAACATTAAAATCCAAAGTAAGTTCTTACCAAGTGTCAGTCCTGTAGCAATAGTTGTTGCAGTTCCTGCTTTAAAAATGAAAACACAAACAATAAGAACAGTAATTGAAGACCACAGAGCAGTTATAGTAAAAACCATGAAACAAAACACAGAAATAATGCAACATTATGGGACAATATGTAGACTATTATACAAGTTTTTTCTGCAGTGTGTTGAAAGCAAAACATTAACATAGAAACAGTATTTGTAAGCACCAGCAGCACACATCAAAGCAAAAACTGACTTCAAAAAAGTCTTTTTTCTTTATAACAATCTGCTAACAGTGAAGCTGATGAAAACACAGCGGTATGGCAAATTGCTTGAAGTTTCAAACAAATGAAGGTAAACAAAAATACAGCAACTAGTAATTCTATCAAGTTGGTTTTTTTCAGCCATATGGCAGTACATAACATTAAGAGATAAACCAGGAGATTTTTAGTGTAATGAAAAGGATTACAGAGTCAAAAGTCTTTGTATAATCCTGTGTCTTTGTTGAGGGATTCTGCCCCACCAGTAATTTAAAGAGATTATCTTGAATACAATGCTATGTCTTTTCATATTAAAAAAATCTCATTAGAAAATCAAAAGAATCATTGAGAGGTAAAAGGAAGTTATCCCAATGTAGCCAAACACAGCAATACATGCTTTCAGTCTACTATTGAATTTATTTCTAGTAGATTGGTTCTTGCAGCTTCCCCTGTCTAGTCACACAAGAGTATGAGACCATTTTGTCTGGCAATACCAGGGCCAAAGTAAAACTCAATAAGTTTCTCTGTGTGATGGCTGAAAAAAAATCTCCAGTCAGAAAAGTTTTATTCTTTTGCCCTCCAATAATCCTATAAAATCCATATGTTCATAGGCTGAATTACAGACCTAAGGAAATACTAATAAATGTATCCATGCATAATGCTAATATTCAAAAATACCCAACCAAACAGGAATGTTTACTACTGCAGGATTATAAATATTATATTAAAAATACTAACAATGTTTTAAAATATTTTTCAGGTCAACATACACCTCAATTTTAGATCAGAATTTCAAGCATCATGGATGAAAACAAAAATTTCCAGAGAACAGCAGGATTCCAACTATGGAACAATTTACACAGGCCCAGGCCCAGTGTTCTGGTACCTGCAGCACTGGTACTGCCTAATTCTCAAACTCCTCAATGGGGCCTTTTTACAAAACTATGAATATTCTAAGCTACAGAACTATTGTAAAAAAAGTAAGCACATTACAATAATCCAGTTTTTGTTTACATATGACAGATTTCTTCACTAATGATTCCAATTTCTGCTGCACAATAATTTTTTCTACCTGTAGTCGTGCCTCCTAATGTAAAGCCAGTTGTTGGTTTTGATGCAAAAAGTCCACTCCCAAAGCCCACTGAAGGAGCTGATGTCGTTGCTGTAGCCGTGGAAGAGCCCAGAGTTCCAAAATTAAGTCCTCCTGTTGAGCTATTTATTACCAAAAAAAAAAAGTACTATGAGTACCAATACTTATTTTTCAAAATACACCCCCCCTTTCATTTTCTTTCCCACATCACCATTCATTTTCCCAAACCGCACACAAGACAGCTGGGCAAGATAAAGTCCAAGCTCACTACCACCAAACAGCATGAGGACAGCTATCTCTCCCTTCCTTTCTCAGCCCCATAACTACTACTGCTTCCTTTGAAACCACCTCCAGCATTTAACTCATTGTTAAGCTGATATATCTTGTTACACCAGGGGGAGATCATCTCATTAGTTCTACTTAATTATACTCCCTGAACCACTGAAATCGAAGAACAAATGCTATAGGCAGTACAAAGACAACAACAAACCTGCAAGAACATATTTTCAAAGCAGTTTTAAAGTCCAGTTAGATACCTCTGACCAGAAACTGCAATGCTACTTGACTTTGTTCTAAAGTAGAGACACACAGCTGCCCTGTCTTACAACCAAAATCCACTGATGAATGAATTCACGTTCTCATCAAAACGCTAGCCATCCCCAAAGGTACAAACCATGAGGGTCTAGGACTACCATACTTCCTTTTCTAACTGTAAACTTTCCATAAAGTTGCAGAAATAAACTTCCAAAGCTATTTTCAGAGATGAATGGGAAGAGAAAGGAAGGAGATAATCAGAGCTCAGTCATCACCAGGATAGCTTGTTTTTATTTTGGGCAACCAGACATTTTAGAAGTTTCATGGCAAAAAGCTTTACATTTAGCAGCAAGTGCACGAAGTTACTGCACAAAACAATGGAAATAGAGTAATCATGATTATCTCTAACCAATGACATGACAGGTACTAGCAGCCATGTGAATCTACAATTTTAAAAATCTTGTACTTAAACTGAGGAAAGATCGTGGGAACAATTTATTTGTAGCAATGGCCTGCTCCCATCTGCCAGTAGAAACTAGCTGAGTTTTGTCTCATTTAAACATTTTGCATAACTACAACAGTAGCACTGAAAAACAAATACAATTTAGACTTCAGGATAACAGTTGTAAAGAAATATTTTGTTTCAGCTGTTCAGTGTTTTCTCATTATTTATCCACTCTTTCTGTATGAAGGCAGCTCCTAGCAATAACAAATTAAACACAAAAGTAAATAGCTTTTTTGTTGCTGTTGTTAAGAATTACTACCTTCTACATTCAAAGTTTTCAAAATATCTACAAAACTGATTGTGGCAAGCCCAGCAAAAGTTCAGCCCAGCTGCAAATTCAAAATCTAAGTGTTAGTTATTCTTAAATAAGTAATTCAGGAAGCTGAGTGGCCAAGAAGTTTAGAGCACAGACCCACCAATGTCCAAATCCACAGGAGACAAAGTATTTCAGCTTCCTTTACTCCTAAAATTTCAATACACCAAACTACACTACCATGACCTGTTTGTAAACTTAAACATACTACACGCTGCTTTTCTCACTAGTCAAGAGTTTGTTTCTCATCCTTTTCCAACACAAAGAAAGATGATTCACCTGTGAAGAGTATTCTTGTTTCAGCATTCTAGAAGCAGCAAGCAACGGTACAAAAAAGGAAATTCAGCACCACAGGACAAAAAAAGCCCACACCCCAAAAAAAACCAAAACCCTCCAATAAAATTATGAGGGTTTTTTTTCCTGTTTTTACAAAGAAAGAAAAAGTAGAAAAAGTGAGAGCAGTGTTCTCACCAGCAGGAGACAGCATGCACCAGAAGGACTATCCACTCTCTGGGGAAGGAAAGGGGGCTCAGGTCGCTGAAGTCATGTCTTAACTCAAATTTTAGAGCAAGAACAAAACATTGCACATGGCTACTATAGAGAACATCAATTAACAAAAAGAGAGAGGGTAAGCACCTGAGTGGCTATTGGTACAATACAGGAATGAGGTTGACTGGCATATCACAGGCTTTAGGCCAGCAGAATCTAATCTTTGACTGGTCACACTGATGAAAAATACTTATGCTTGGACTACAGAATAAAGACCCTTTTCTCCCAATACTAGGCAATATCATCTTAGACCCAGCTCAGAAAAGAGCAGCTTCTTCTTATAGTCAAGCATGCTCTCAAGTAAACCATCCCCTAGGGATGCTCAATATTCTTTCATCCAACACCCAGCAGCAAAAAAAGCCTCTTCCTCTGTGAAACTCCTTTATCAACAGCCCTGAAGACTCATTCTGCTTGTAAGAATAAACACATGAATAAAAAAGCACAGTATCATACTGCTATTAATTATAATCTGTTAAACTCTTACATATTATTTTTAAGATATTAAAAAGCCAACTAGAACAGCACACACAAAAAAAAAACCCTAAACATAAAAATATTTAAGTTCAATGGGTAGTTTTTAACAAGTATTGATCAACAAGACAAAACTTTCCCATATTTCAGGCAGTCTATTTAGAAGAATGTTTTTGAATACACAGGTTTTATTTTAGTTTGCTCATTTTAATCACAGAAAACCTGCATTAAACAGGCATGAACCACAAGAAAATGAAGTTCTTTACCAAGTCCCTATAAGGTTCACTGGCGTGTGTCTGTGTCAAAACCCCCCAAACATATCACCATGCACAGGTAACACAATGCCATCTATCTTTCATGACCACAGAATTAAGTTTATTAAGAAGAAACTCGGAAAACTCATTCCCTCTCATATGAGCTTCAAAAAAGTAACACTTGACATTTAACCCAGAGATACTCTTTTCAGATCCGGATGTTCTGTTCCCCTTAAACTCCTAATTCCTGACAAATCTGACTAAAAAATATTTTCGAATGCATCTGTTTCAGGTGAAGCCCCTCTGAGTAGCTCATCCTTCCCATTTAGTTTACATTACAGTGACCAATTCTGCTTGGTCAAATTTGAAAAAAAAAAAATAAAAAAAATACAAAGCTCCACTACAACAGCCCTGGTCTTCGATGGAAGGTACAACAGCAAGCAGGTTCAAAAAAAAAACAAAAAACAAACCAAACCCACATCAATCTCTGCAAACAGAGAAAAAAGGTGAAAAGAAAAACCCCAACACAGGCTTACCTATTATTCTGAGAAATCTAAAGACTATGACTGCCTTTAGTACAGTCTGCTGTACGTGCCATACTCATCAAAACATAGTACAGTTCTTTTACTCCAAGGAACTACACACCAAATACAAGGTTATCTACATCAGAAAGGATAAAGTTGCATCAAACTTCGAAAAAGAATTATGGAATTTCACATGGAAGCATTAAACATTTGGGCTTTGATATCAACGGGCTCCATGCCACACACTCAGCAGTCAGATGGAGCTTGTGAGGTGGATGGATACGCTTATGAGTCATATTCTGTGTTCGTAACGTTAGAGAAAACCCTGAAGGGAGACATCCTGCTCCAACAAAGCCAAAATAAAGCAAAATTAAAAAGGCACCCCCTTCTGTTATTAGCTACTGAATCCCTACATCTATATTTACGAAGCCGGACACGAAGCAGATGAGGCAGGAAGCGCATCGGCCACTAATCCTGCGCGGACACGGTGAAACCGGTTCCTGCGCGCCCCAAGGGCCCATTCGACCAAGTGTGCCGGAGCTTCGGGACCCTCCGGGGGAGGGGAAGCGGAGCCGAGATACGGGATCACCGATCCCTCCCCACCGCCGCCGCCGCTCACTCACAGACGCGTGCACGTGCCACCTGGGCATGCTCCGCCCCGGCCACCGTGGCCCAGGCCAGACCAGCGGAGCAACGCCGGCCTCGGTGGTGGNGGCAAGCGGCCTCCTGGGGGTCGACGGCTGCAGCCCCCTCAGGGCCGCATCAGGCCCGGCGCTAAGTTCGAACGAAGAGGCAACAGCGTGCGCGCGGGCACCAGTTACGGTCCTTGCGCGTGGACGCCGCAACGCACCACGGGACAGCACCGTCACCGCCCCGCCCTCCGGTCCTTAAAGCGACAGTAACATGGCGGGGCGGCGGCAGCCGCTTGCCC
>VWZY01003613.1:443583-486317 GCA_013399075.1 Chloroceryle aenea | reverse complement strand
ACAGCTGCCTTTGCCCGAGGCTGTCGGTGCAAACGGCCGAAGATGTCCCCCTCTGGACGGGGCCCAGGCACCCCATTGGCTCGTTTCGAATAAGCGGCAGCGCCGCGGCTGAAAGCCGGGAGAGGCCGCGAACCCCACGGGCACGCAGCGCCCGGCGGCTTTTCAGATGCCGCCCTTGGCAGATGCCCCGCCTGCCGGCACCCAGGCACAGTCCTCACAAGAGAGGTGAAGATAAAGCAGATCCTCTCTCGGCAAGGCACCTGTCAGAAGGCAGGCTCCCCTCGAAGCCCCGCACCTCGTTGGCCCAGCAGCCTTTCTGAAGGTTTTGCAGTGACTGCCCTGTGGGTCCCCAGCCCGCACAGGCGGGATCTCCCCACTGCTGCTGATGGGCAGGTTGGAGACCTCAAAGAATACCTCCAGCTGACCAGCTGGGAAGCAACAAAACAGCTCAAAATCCAACTGAAATTCCACGGAACCCTCCAAACCTCCTAATTTCAGGCTGAGCTGGAGCTCGCAGCTAGCACACTGTTCCCATTTGCCTCTCCAAGCACCCATCATTTTTTTTAACACTGTTCCACAAACTACAACACCTGCATGGTATGAACTCAATTACTAATTACTGCCCACACAAATTACGGCTCATCGTTTCCCTGTCGGGCTGTACTTCACACAGCTATGCTACAAGGTGCTGCACAAAGCTACAAAAATGTTTCCATCCCTGCTCCATCTGGTTGCTGCATCACGACCGGGTTCCTGTATAAAAGCAAGGAGCTGTAAGAAGACGCTGCTGAAATCCCAGTGTGGTTTGGGTTAGAAGAGACCTTAAAGACTGTATCTTTCTAGCCCCCCTGCCATAAGCAGGGAAATGCAGAGGAGTTTCTCAGTATCCTACCCACCTTTTTTGCTCAGAAAAAAGCATTACAGAACATTTCTCTTACATTTACCTCATAGTCTAGATGACTCATAGTGCTATGGAATGTTTCATACGATTACCTTCAGAGTTTCTCAAAGCATCCTGAACAATGCAAAGACCTCTATGTTCTGCTGCTCAGTGCAGTGAATGCTGGAGCCTGGATGATTCACTGAAAAGATCTTTGATATTATTTATGGGTGACTGGTTGCTGTCCTTTACACAAGACAGAGTTTTAGGTATATACTTTAATTTGTAATGTTTAGTCCATGTTTACTTATAGAGTGCAGCCACATGCCTATATTTGAATATCATAAAAAACCAAAAGCCCCAAGCCTGTGAAATGTAGAAATTTGTATGTTAATTTTGCATAGAACCTGTCTTACCAAACTGTTTCTAATGTAGAAAATAATAATGAAAACAGCAAGACATTTAGCCTATTTTGCAACCATTAAGCTAAGTTTTTTCATGTCTCTCAAACAGTCTTCAGCATACTCAAGATTTCTGTGTGCTGGCACCCACACAACTACAATATGGATGAGTCACTGCACTGTGCAGCTTGTTACTTTATTCTTGTACAGCCTAAAATTCTAACCCTCCCCAATGCACTTTTACCAGTTCTGTAAGGCCTTTGACACCATCTCCCTTAAGATCCTCACAGAGAAGCCACTGATGTATGGGCTGGATGAGCAGTGAGGTGCGTTGAAACCTGGATGAACGGACAGGTCCACAGGGCTTGAAGGCATGAAGTCTAGTTGAGTAGTGATCCAGGGGTCAACACTGGGTCCAATCCTCTTTAACATCCTTATTAATGATCTGGATAAGTGTACCCTCAGCAAGTTTGCAGATGACACCAAACTGGGAGGAGTGGCTGATATGCCAGGGGGTCATACTGCCTTGCAGAAGGACCTTGATTGGCTGGAGAAACGGATGGAAAGGTACTTCATGAAGTCCATTAAGAAGTGTAAAGTTCTTCACCTGGGAAGGAACAACCCCAGGCACCACTGTATGCTGGGGGCCAGCCAGATGGAAAGCAGCTTGGCATAAAAGGAGCTGGGGAGTACTGGGGGACACTAAGTTGAACATAAGCCAGCTATGTGTCCTTGGGGCAAAGAAGACCAATGTGATATCCTAGGCTGGATTAGGCAGAGCACTGCTAGCAAGCCAAGGAATTTGATCCTTCCCTGCTACTCAGCACCGGTGAGGCCACACATTTGCGTATAGGACTGGAACACCTACCCTGTGAGAAAAGACTGGGAGAGCAGTGACTGTTCAGTCTGGACAAGAGAAGGGTCACGGCATCTTACCAATGTATAAATGCCCAAAGGGAGGGTGCAAAGAGGATGGAGATAAGAGTCTTCCTAGGGTGCCTGGTGACAGGGCCAGAGGCAATGGGCACAAACTGAAACACTGGAGCTCTGAACATCAGGAAACACTTTTTTACTGCAAGAATGATCGAGCAATTAAAAGATCACCCAGAGGGATGGCAGAGTCTCTATCCTTGGAGATATTCAAAGGTACTTGGACATGGTACTGGGCAATCAGCTCTGGGTGTCCCTGCTGAAGCAGACAGGTTGGACTAGACAGCTCCAGAGGGTCCTTCCCACCTCAACCCCTCTGTGACACCATCTTCCTGGAATTTCTCCATTCATTAAGCTCTAAAACATCCAAACTCTGGGCAACTAGAGAATGGCTCTTGTTTCCCACTTGTCACCCCACCGTGAGGCCCAAGATCGCCGTGCTCTACTCAAGGCCGGCTGCTAAACGCGGTTTCACGGCCAGCACTGCGCCCCGTGGCCCCCAGCACCAACCGGAACCGCTTCCTTCCTCTCCCGAAACTCACAGAGAATCCGCGGAGCGCAGCGGGTCCCACTCCTCACCACCGCAGCCCAACCCTCGACCCCAGCCTGCCCCCAAGNCCCGCTTGAAAGAATCGTCTCGTTGATGAGAGAAAGGCCCTAAAAACTCCTCTTGTGTAACAGGGGTTGGTTATGTGGGGTGGGGAGCAGAAGGCGTCAGCTGGGAGGGGGCTGTACTTGGGGTTTCGTATTCGAGAGGTTGTTCCTTGCAGCTTTTTCTAGCCTTGGAGGCAAATCGGTTTAAAAAAAACCCACTACCTTCCCCGCCCTTAAAACTCCGGCCTGTGTTGTTAGGAATGCAAGCTATCAGTAATATATAGGATCGTAGAATTGTCAAGGTTGGAAGGGACCTTAAGGATCATCCAGTTCCAAGCCCCCCTGCCATGGGCAGGGACACCTCCCACTACATCAGGTTGCTTAAAACCCCATCCAGCTTGACCTTAAAAAATCTCCAGGAGTGGGTCTTCCACCACCTCTCTGGGCAGCCTGTTCCAGGGTCTCCCCACCCTCGTGGTGAAGAAATTCTTCCTAATGTCTAACCTGAATCGGCCTCTCTCTAGTTTAAATCCATTCCCTGTAGTCCTATCACTTCCCAACAGCCTAAAAAGTCCCTCCCCAGCTTTCTTGGAGCCTCCCTTAAGCTACTGAAAGGCCACAATAAGGTCTCCCTGTAGACTTCTCCAGACTGAACAACCCCAACTCTCTCAGCCTGATGTGTTAGGCTATGTTAAAAAAAAAGTTAGCTAAGCTGCAGTTGACATTTTAGAATGCTCTGATTCTTTTTTCTTTTATTAGTCTGCTCTATTGAAAATGTAAAAACCCCAAACAAATATATAATTTGTCTTTTTGTAAATGATTTAAAAGTTTTTAAGTCACAGTTTTATATAATTAAGATTTGAACATTATTTTTCTCATCTTGTTCATGAACCCTGATTGCAAGGGCTGTTGAAAAGACTGTCCCTCTCTGTTGGGTTCTGGAAACCATCAAGCAATTAGTTCCCTAACTTGGCAGTGTGACTTTAAACTAGGTTTATAAATGTGTGGAGAAAAGGAGTGATCGTATTTCAGCTCCAAATAGTGGGTTTATAACCAATAACTAGATAAAGGAAAAGGCTTTTTTGTGTGTGTTTATTAGCTTATGTAAAGTTATATAAAATGCATATAGTTTGTTTTAGTTTTCATATACAGGTGATTGTGTTTCTCTGTGGTTTTGGGCCTCTGCTGTGGAAAAAATACTTCATGTGGCTGAAGAGAGAAACAAGCTCTGAACACAAATTATAAGATACAAGGCTTACTATTTGAAGTAATTATTTTTATAATTAATGCAAAAAAATTGTCCATTCTAAAAATATCAATTAGCATGATATATCAAAAGCATATATAGCATGATATATCAATAGCAGGAGGTTTTGGTTATAATTGTGATGCTTGCTTAGCATTTTGTAAGATGTTGGTTTATTGAATATACAGGTGGATTAAAATTCAAGTGTGCTAGATGATAATTATGAGCATTACAGTTAGGGGAATCAAGAAAACTAAAGTACAGCCTGCACTGTGGGCCTTAAAGGTTTAGTGCAAGCTGATTTCATTCCAACTGTTCTAAGACATGTCTGCATTTGACACTTCAATTTGTTTTATTAAACTAATAGTGACATAAGGTTGAAATAATAGTGCAGTCTTGTACGAATCAACTACTATGCAGGGAAGTTGTTATCCCTAGGAGAATGGGATGAAATAGGAAAAGAGTTGAGGTCAACTTAAAAATCACTTCTGAGAATATACACTTAAATAGTATCAAATCATGAAAACCCCTTCACAATATAAGTGGTGGTAGTGGGGGAATTGCAAATAAGAATGAATATAGTGCCTTTGTAATGAAGCTTTAGAATTAAAATGTCTCTAAAAATATTTTAAAGCAAAACATAGTAGAAAGGACAGGAATGTCTTCAGTCAAGTCTGTTTGTGTATTTTAAGTCAGTTCTGGTTTAGTGAAAATAGTGGTGGTGATGGAAAGTTTTGATTAGCTTGACTGCTAAATACTGATCTTAAATTTGTAAGACTGAGACTTAAATAGTAAAGAGAAACTTCCTTTTAATTTCAGTGATTTGTACAAAGTTGTAATGAAAGAATCTTGGAACTGTATGCTGTGATTGTTTTTGCCTCGGTTTAGTTGTTTTATTTTAATCCTTTATTTTTTTTTTAATGCAAGACTTTCTGAAGTATAGTTTCAGTCTTTGTCTCTGTTCCAACTTGTTTCCTATATTGAAACACTTAACTTTTCTTGACTTTAATCTTTAACTCCTAGTCTCAAACTGTCTGGTAACTCTTTCACTGTATATACTCTATTATTGAGGTAGCTGTTCAACTTCTTTCTGTTTTAAAACTCAGTAACTTGTTAGTGCTAACTACTGTCAGAATATCACTTCTGACTGCTTAAATGATCCCTATTTAGAGATGGACTAAAACTCAATAGCAGTCTTCGATCTTGTAACTTTATGAACACATTCTCATCAAGACTGATGGCTTGTTTTCATAACTAGGGATTTACCAGATGTTACAATTGAAAAGAAAACCTCTCTGTCCAGCTGAGTACCCATTACATCTGACTTGGGTCAAGCTTAAACAAACATGTAATCTAAATTACATTTCAGTTGTCTTCAAGAAAAGTTTATTTACAACTTGGCTTTCAGAGTTCTTGAAGCTTTTACTGATGTAAGAGGAAGCTGGAGGGCTAATGCTTGTCCTTGTCTAACACAGAAATGCCGCTTTGAGAATAGCTGCCTTGTTATGTGGAGGAGAATGGAACTTCTCATGCCAGGGTTTTCTGGGTTGTGTTACTGCAACGAAGCTGGAGCAGTTTCAGTGCACTTCTCAGTTTGCTGGAGAGGTGCAGGGTCAGGTACCTGAGCAGTTACTGCTGCAGAACTGCATGAAATGAATTCAGTGTTTTGGCTGGGCTGTACTGATTTATGCTGCTCTGGATCTGAGCGCTGATACCTCGCTGGTTATAGCAGAATGTATTTTGAGACACTGATTCATGTAGCTTCCAATTTTTTTTTTGCTTGCTAAACTGAAGTGTAGAAAATCACAGTAGTGCTGGCTTTTAGCAAATTTATATTTTCTCCATCCTGTTTTGTATTCTCTGCTTTTCTAACATTCAAAAACAGAATTAGGTTTTGCTCGATTATAGGAAATACCCGAATTGAAAAGATGAGGGTTTTGTTTAGTGTTTTATAGGTGTTATTACTAGATAGTGAAGTTTGTATAGGTGAACTAAAAAAGCTTAACATCAGCATGGTAGATGTAGTGTCTGCTAGTCTTGCTGGTGTGGAAGTTTTTGGAATTCTGCCATGCATTTAATGGCAGTAGCAGCAAGTATCAAGAATAAAAGCTTTAACTTGGCATTAATGAGACTATGCTGACAAGAAAAAGAGGAATGCATGGGGATAAGCCACTTGCCAAACTCTTTTCCTGTTGTTGCAATACAAAGATTCGTGTAATGTTTGCTTCAAATAAAACAAACCATGGAGCCTGTGAAGTTAGGAACAGCAGATAAAATGCAGTCTATCTAGAAATCACTTTCTCATGCTGGAATGAGTACCAGGAGGTGAAATTTGCCCTTGAAAGATTCAAGATAGAAATATCTGCTTCAAATACCAGCACAGTCCTTGAACTTCTAGATGTTGTAATTATTAACATAATGCTTGCATTTCATTAGAATTAATTTTGACTGAGGCAAGGTTATAATGATCTAGATTTCTAAAGTTGGGGATGATACAGAAGATAGTAGATAATGAAAATTGAAGTCAGAGGACATAAGCTGAGCATGTACTTTTTGATATTGCTTTGAGTATGCTGACAGCTAGTGAATGCATAGTGCTGACATCAGCTGTTAATTCAGTGCTGGCATCTCAGTAACAGGAAATTTTTACCGTGTTTGCACTCTGTTTTGGGGAAGCAGTCTAAAAGCTTAGTAATTAATCATTCTTAATTATTTCTTAAAAAAACAAACCAAGAAAAACCCAAAAAACAAAACAAACAAAATGAACCTCTTGATATCCTGTATTGAAACAGAAAATTTAAACTAGTGAGCCTTCTCAAAGCTTATGTGACTCCCAGCTTATCTGTAAGGCCTGAAAGGCTTTACATGTGCTGTGTGTACTTTCTACCATCTTCAAGATTGCTGACAAAGTTTTTATGAAGCTAGGATTCTGTGTTCTGAAAAATCACCAAAAATTTTATTTCTCCCCTTCTTTTTTTTCTTTTCTTGCAGGTAGAACAAGTGAAATTACTAGATAGGTTCAGCACAAGCAATAAGTCACTGACGGGAACTCTGTACCTTACGGCGACTCATCTGTTGTTCATAGATTCCAGCCAGAGGGAGACATGGGTAAGAATAATGATTGCTTCTCTCTCAAACCCGTAGGTTCTTGGATACCAGGTACAATTTTGTAGAAACAAACTGTTATCCTTTCATACAAAATGAGTTGTTGGGGAGAATGATTCAGAAGTATTACTTTCATCTCCCTGTGCTCTGTTAAAAGGTTTCATTTGGGGGGAAATTGAACCTGTACTCTGAGTACTGTGTTTCTGTGATAAAGCAAGCACCAAATATAACTAGGATAATGTCTTCAAGATATGGTCTTTATGCAAATACATATTTGGCAGCAGAATTATTAAATGCCTGTATTTCTGATCACTATTTAAGAGATGATTGCTCCAGTGAGGTAACTTTCTTAAAATTCTATCAAGAATCCCTTGTTTTGTTGAGGTAACACATTTGTGGCTATCTTCCCATGGTTGAACAGCTGTTACTTTCCCATGTATTTTCCTAAACTTTGTGTAGATTTCCCATACAGATAAATCTATGGATGTCTTTTGTTTATTTGTTACTGTGACAGTTTTCTGTTAAAATCATTGCAAGGCATTTAGTATAGAGACTGTCATGTCTACATGGGAAATATGAGACTTTCTTATCTCTTGTTCATTCTGTAGACATTAAATACTGCAACTCCAAAATCTCCAGCATCTTTCATGTTTCTTATATTTTTGAGTTGCTTCCCCTGACTTCCTTTATTTTGCCTGAAAATTCTGAAGTATGTTTCTGTAGATCCTTAGGAAAAGAGATACCCTGTTTGAAATGTGCTTAATTAGGTAGGTGTATGGCTGTCAGTTAGCAAAGTTATAGAAGAGGACTGAACAAGCACAGTGGAGCCTTACTTCTTACTTTTACCTTTAGAAGGATGTTTACTGTTCCTTACAAACGGATGAGGGAAAAGAATAATTAAACTTTGACATATTATGGTATACTGACCAAAATGCCAGTTTTGGATTTCTTCTTGTAAATTTATTTATTTTTATAACAAAGTGATTGACAAAAATCAAAATACATATTCAGCACTGCCTAACATCTTATCTGCTCTTGTAAATATTACATTGTTCTCATTTTTCATCGGTGTGCTTACGCTGTGAGTTCTTGTATGCCACAGATCCTACATCATCACATTGCTGCTGTGGAAAAGCTTCCCTTGACTACTTCTGGCTGTCCCCTTGTCATCCAGTGCAAGAACTTCAGGATAGTTCACTTTGTTGTTCCCAGAGAGAGAGATTGTCATGACATTTATAACTCTTTGCTTCAGCTGTCAAGAACAGGTAATAATTTTAACTGTAGAAGATTTTGCAGCATACACCTGGATTACAGGTTGGCAGGGGAGAATCCATGGCTTTTATATCTTTTTTGAAAATGTGAATGATGTAAAAGTTTTAAGTGGATTGGTATGTAAAAGAACTTTAATGACAAAGTATTGTGTACATATAAATTCAGAAGATATCTTGTCTGGCTGTTGTAGGTCATTGATATTCACTAACAGAATGTGAGATTCCTCACTGGTGTTTGTTTGGTTTTTTTGTTTTGGTTTTGTTTGTTTGGGTTTTTTTGTAATTCCTAGTGTTATCCCTGAAATTGTGAACATAAATACATATAGTCTCTCTTAAAGATAAAATGCTATTAAGCAAGTAATATCTTGTTACTGGTTCAAAATAGAATTTCAGAAATAAAGCTGATGTTAAGAAAGCACTACCAAGTCAGTGTTACAAGAGACTGTCATCAGTTTTTGCATTGTGTTTAGAACAATGTAAAAATTTGTCATCTGTGATTTGTGAGTAGTGTATTAAGAAAAACAACATCTTTTGAAAGCTTTTTTTTTTACTTTAAAGGAAATTGTATCTACTGACCTTTAAAAGCAATCAATTTTAAAATTCAGTTCTTACCTCCAGAAATCTTTTGTTCTTTTAACTCTTGTGAAGCCTTCTGATAATTCTGTAGTTTGTGTCACTTAATTTTGTCAGTCTACATTTTGTTACTTCTGCATTGCCTTTGTGGCTTTAGAAATATCCCTGCTGAAATATGCCAAGCACACTTAGGAAAGCTCTCATAACATACCTTTATCTATAATTGTGACAATTAACTGTATGATAGTTGCAGATTAAATATTTCAAGAGTGGTGGGTATCTAGTCTTGCTTCTGAGAATCTTGAAGCCTGAAACTTTCTCTGCTATTTGGACAATTCAAAGACTTGTCAACTATGCTGCCTTTTTCCACTCAGATATTTTGGGGCACAGCTCATTACATAGTCTCTTTCTTTAACTTTTAGCAAAATATGAAGAACTGTATGCCTTCTCTTATAATCCAAAACAAAATGAATCTGAGCAAGTCAAAGGTTGGCAGCTTATTGATCTAGCAGAAGAATATAAGAGAATGGGAGTGCCAAATGATTACTGGCAGTTGTCTGATGCAAATCGTGATTATAAGGTAAGTGTTGTGATGGAAACGTTCTAGGTTTTAGCTTTATCCTCTGACTCTAGTCCTATAGAAAATAGTCTAATACTAAGAAACTGCTTATGTTGCAAGGCAACTGAAAACTCATAGATGGAGAGAGTTGACTCCTTAATCAGTGTGTAATCTCACACCTTTCTAATTGTTTTTTTTCAAGGCCTTATTGAGAGAGTATGTGTGTGGATGCATGAGTTCTTTGGGACTGTTTCTAGAGGATACTTACCTGTTTGAAGCCCAGCCCCAGCAATCTGAGTGCTCTGCAGCTTTCCCTCTCTTAACTGAGAAGGATTCTCCTTTATCATTTTCAGTGTTGGCTGTGGGAGATAATGGCTGTTGTGGTGCAACTGATTCACCTTACTTTGAAGTCTGCAAATGCAAAAAGTGAGGGAAATAATTTCAATATTGTACTTGAAACATTCTTAGTGTTTCTACTGAAGAGTCATGAGGGGTGAATGCTAATACAGCAGTGCTTGGTTGTGTAACTTGGATACCAATTTATACTTCTTTATCCATGGCTTGTCTTGGAAGCCATTTACATGTATATAGAGAAACATGTTGGTGTTTATCCTTTCTCTTATTTCACCTAACATCTCTCAAATTGGATACAATAAAATTAGTATAGGCTTTGTGCCTTGTACTTGAAATTCTTTATATGTGTCTGTGTTTCAGATTTGTGAAACCTATCCCAGAGAACTTTATGTTCCCAGAACTGCAAGCAAGCCCATAATTGTTGGTAGCTCCAAGTTCAGAAGTAAAGGAAGATTTCCAGTGTTGTCGTATTATCATAAAAATAAAGAGGTATGGTGTGTCTTCCTCTTAATGCAAATGTACCAAAAAATTGTTTCTCAACACTTGACAGTAGTTTGGGGTAGGTAAGGAGGTAAGTACAGTGACTTTTATGAGAACAGCATAACTCATGATAACCTTAAATACACCTCACACTAGTGGTGTCTAACAGGATGCTGAATTAAGATAAGCCTGTTTAAAAGAAATCCTTAAGTAATCAGTTGATAATCAGTCAAATCTATTAAAGCTTCTGGAACCTGATCTTAAGATAACTGAAGATAGCTTTTTGTCAAGTGATTTATCTTCCTTGATATATCTAGGATAAAATCTGATAGGCCAAAATAAGGGTTAAAAAAACCACCTAAAGTATAGGGCTGCTTCTTTGAGGATTTGCAAGGTGAAAAGATCTGCAGGATGAGAGAAGATTTTATAGGGTTTTGTAGAAAGTGGTGTGAAACAGCATCTGCTTGGCTTGGCTAGGGGTATCTTTGAAGGGAGGGAGGGAGGGATTGTCACTTTGCTCAGTTGAAGAATTTCTGAAGGATGAGTGTAACAAACATCTTCAAACACCTCTAGTACCTTAATATTTGGAAGATGTACCTGATACCTTCTGAAATGAAATTTATCATTGAAAAGGACATAATCAAAATTGTGTTGGACAATAACGTTCTTGCAATAATAAAATCAAACTTAGAGTAGTAAAATCAACCATAATTCATTTCATACCAGTGGAGTAGCTTGATTTCCCAAAGTGTATTTTTTCCAGCCTTTAATTTTTGAATTTTTGTACTTGGGAAAAGTCTACTGTGTGAACTGTCTTTCCCATGTAGTTGCCTCCCATAACATCCTTGTGGAGAAACTTTGGAAGTGTGGGATAGAAGAGCAGGCAGTAGGATGGATTAGTAACTGGTTGGGCAATAGAGTCCAAAGAGTGGTGGTCAATGGTGCCAAGTCCAGCTGGAGAGCTGTAACCAGTGGAGTCCCCCAGGGATCAGTGCTGGGACTGGTCCTGTTCAGCATCTTTATCAATGACATTGCTGACAGGACAGAGTGTCTTCTCAGCAAGTTTGCTGAGGACACAAAGCTGGGAGGATTGGCAGATACACCTGAAGGCTGTGCAGCCATCCAGTGAGACTTGGACAGACTGGAGAGCTGGGCAGAGCAGAACCTGATGAGGTTTAACAAGGGTAAGTGCAGAAGAGACTGCAGCTGGAGAGCAGCCCTGTGGAAAAGGAGTTGAGAGTCCTGGCAGACAAGTTCTCCATGGGACAGCAATGTGCCCTTGTGGCCAGGAAGGCCAGTGGCATCCTGGTGTGCATTAAGAGTGTGTCCAGCAGATTGAGGGAGGTTCTGCTCCCCCTCTACTCTGCACTGGTGAGACTTCACCTGGAGTATTGCATCCAGTTCTGGGCTCCCCGGTTCAAGAGAGACAGGGATCTGCTCAAGAGAGTCCAATGGAGAGCTACAAGGATGATGCAGGGACTGGAAGGGCCTTATGAGGAAAGGTTGAGAGACCTGGAGCTCTTTAGTCTGGAGGAGAGAAGACTGAGAGGGGATTTGATAAATGGTTATAAATATCTGAGGGCTGAGTGTCAAGAGGAAAGAGACAGCCTCTTCTCACTCATGCCCTGTGCTAGGACAAGGGGGAATGGATACAAGCTGGAGCACAGGGGTTTCCACCTTAATGTGAGGAGGAACTTCTTTACTGTAAGGGTCACAGAGCACTGGAATGGGCTCCCCAGAGAGGTTGTGGAGTCTCCTTCTCTGGAGATTTTCAAAACCCACCTGGATGGGTTCCTGTGTGACCTGTGCTGGATTATATGGTCCTGCTCTGGCAGGGGAGTTGGACTTGAAAATCTCCAAGGTTCCTTCTAACCCCTGACATTCTGTGAACCTGAAAAAAAGCTTTGCTAAACCTTTAGGTTTAAGTTGTAGGTACTGTGAGGGTCTGCAAGTGACATGCTTAAAGCTGAACATCTAAACCTTTTTTGGTTTAGTTTATCTGCTGAATGAAACATTTTGTTTCAATGTATTTTTAAAAATTATTCAAAGCTTTTCAGCTACAGGTACGAAACTGATGCTAACTTGTTCTTTGTTTTCTCTGGTAGGCTGCAATTTGCAGATGCAGTCAACCTCTCTCAGGTTTCAGTGCCAGGTGTCTGGAAGATGAGCACATGTTGCAAGCCATCAGTAAAGCAAATCCTTCAAATCGCTACATGTATGTGATGGACACCAGGCCAAAGGTATGTACCTCAGATTCTACAGACCAGCCTCTCTTTCTGAACATCAAGTATGGCACTACAGTGTAATTCTGAAAACTCTGGAGGGAAATAGGACTTAGTAGGCAAAATTGTTCCTTAAAGGTAAGGTTAGGCCTCTATTCAAGCATTTAATTACTTGCTCTCTTAAAGAATGTAAAACCTTCTTGGGACTCACAATACACTGAATGTACTAGTGAACTTCTGGGGAGGTGCATTTAAAAATATTCTTAAAACATAGTTAAATAGTTGAGTGGGATTCAAGTCATTGTAAGTGTTTGAAATTATGCTTACTAAATGGTAAGCTGCACTGGGGTTTTTTTAGGATGGGAAGGAGTACTGGGTTCTGTGAAAGCTGCTGCTGCTGTCTGTCTTAGCCAGGAAGCAGGAGGAGAAATTTTGTAACATTCTGAGGTCATACTTCATCACTGCCTAAAGTGAATTATGCTAGGTTTTTGACCTGTGTTGGAATGAGTGTGGTAATTCTCACTCTTACAGACTATCTCCTTTTAAATTGAAATTAATTTCACTCAAATTTCCGCACACAGAAGCTAGAAAACAAGGTCTAAAATTAAAATGCCCAAGTTACTTTGAGCAGGATTTGTCAGTAGGTCAGTTTGACAGACTGGAACTCAGCCAGTTGAAGAGTTTCCATAGTTGTAATTTTTATAGCTGCAGCAACTTCTTAGCTTCTTACCTCCAAAACTGTTATTTTTAGGATGCCTGGAGAGTTCATATATTGTTAATTATGTGTCTTTCCTCTTTAGCTTAATTGCATCATAGTGTCTGCTCAGAACTGTGAGGAAGTAAGGCTTGTTGGTGGAAATATGGAGGAGAGAATAGGAAATTATCAAATTAACTAAATGTATTATTCAGATATGTCAGCTCTAAATATGTTGTGGTTTATGTACCATGTCTTACACTTGAATGCTTTCAAGTCCATGTTCCACAGACTTCCATTTATTAGAATCTCTTTATAGTACATGTTCTACTGTGTTTACTTCATGTATTCCATTGAAAGCACATGACTTTCACCTCTTAATCTGAGATTTATTTCAAGTACTGGATTTCAGTCTTTTTGTTTTGCTTTTTTAAGCTTAATGCAATGGCAAACAGAGCTGCTGGGAAGGGCTATGAGAACGAAGACAACTATTCTAACATTAGGTTCCAGTTTGTTGGCATTGAAAATATTCATGTAATGAGGTCCAGCTTACAAAAACTTCTGGAAGGTATGTTCTAACTGCTCTATAATAGTGTATATGAAAATAGGATAAATATTTTTTTCTGAAGTCTTTAATAATAGCTTACACAAATTGTGTTGATATTTCTTTATTTTATCCCAGCTCTGTTTATTACCAGTTTGCTGTGCTCTGTGGTAATGAATTACCTTAATCCTTTACCTCTAAACTGGAACCAAAATTGAGTTACTTTGAAGAAAATTGAGTGTCATATGTCTTGGGTGTGACCTAGGTTATTATGTCAGTGGCTTCAGGAAGAAGTGAACCACTTAACCATACTATTGCCTGCCATGTGATGCTGAAAATGGAGAGGCAGAAGTCTGTTAAATAGTTCTGTTAATAGTTTATTTAGGTAAACAGCTGAAAAACAATTTAAGACCCTTTGTGGGGTATTAATACTGAGACTAGAAACAATACCTGTATAAGTGCTTGCCATGTTGAATTATGCAAATATTTCTGGTCATGGAAAAGGCTTATGCTTGTATGGTACCTTACTCTGATCAAGGCATTCTTTACTGAAGAGAAAGATGAGCAGCATGAGCCTGAACTTGAGTTTTAAGTTTGGGATAATATCTCTTTCTTTTGCCAGTACCATCTTCAGTTTCAGAAAAACTAGCTAATTAATCTTTATTTTATTTTTTTTTAGAGAGGCCTGCTCCTCTGTAATAATGTCTGATGCAGAAGTGTGTGCATCACACAGTTAAACTTTGCAGACTTCCTGTTATTTTCATTTGACTTGGTAACTACTCTTGGTAGGATGCTAAGTATCTTTTTGTAGCTTTCATTAAGGATGGAATATATTTTAGTTTTTCTTTGTGTGGAAGATTGGTTTGTTTAAACTCATTTGTGACAAAATCATGGGTAATGTCTATAGCTGTTCTTCAGATCAGGTTTTGGGGTAAGTGAACACAGTTGTTCTGTCACTGTCCAGTCTGTATAATTAAGTAGTTCTGCTGAATGTTAGTCTAGAAGCAGAAGCATTTTTAGGGGTAGGAAGGACCCTTAAAATTTAGGGAGATATGCAAAACTCTTCAGACTACTGTGGAAATGTGCCATCAGTGGACTGATCAAGGAAGGAAATGCTGTGAAAATGGCTCATAGCTTAAAATGAGGAAAATGGCCATTTAACTTCTGTGTACCAGCTTCCCCTGGATGTGCTGAACTAAATGTTCTCAAATCAGGGATGTGATACCAATGACCCTATTCTTTCAAGAGCCATTGTAATTGTGACTGTCCTCAGTTCTATTTAGAGCAAACTTACTCATTCTGCCGCATGTGTCCTGCTCCTAGGCTCTTTATCCATTTTCATAATACACTTCAGAATCTAATGATGCTGTTTGCAAGCAGAGTGCAGGACATCCTACCCAACATCCTTTTGTAATGGGACTAGACCATGGAGTGTGCTAGAGGCATTTACAGTTTATACTTCATCTCTGATTGAGCTTTTTTTTACAATTCTTGCATGCAATTAAACAAAACTCCATAGTTTTCTTCAGTGTGGGCTCAATGACTTTGCTTTGCTGAAGGGCAGACTGCCCATCTATACAGCACTAAAGAAAGAATTTTCACAAAGGCTAAATCTGTGGCTGTGGTATTAAATAAAAAATCCAGGTTTTGTATATTCAAAAATACAGTATTACATACCAGAAAAGATTGAACTCTGATAAGCAAAAAGGTTTTATGTATGTCAAGAAACAACATTATTTGGAATAAACATAGGTGTTTTTACACTCTGCCTTGGCTTATAAAAATATAGAAATCTAGCTAGAAGGAAGAAATAGAGTGGTGAAATGCTTGTACCAAGCTGAAAATCTGATAAAAAGTAGATTTTGACAGCACTGTCAGGGTGAAAACAAAATTAGGGCTGGAAGCCTGTTTATTTTCTAGCTGAACCATAGGGTACAGAATGTAAGGGTGAGCAGACATGAATGTGTCTCTGTCCAGTCCCTTCCCTGTAGATGTTTGAATTTCCAGATACTTGAATACCTATGATTTTTCCTTTGCTATAGAGTGGTGGACCTGTTTGGTTTACAGTTGGGACTGAACAGGCCTATGGAACCACAACACTGGTGTAGACAAAGTGTGAGCTACCTGAAAGGATCAAGTAGTTCCCAGCTGATTTCCTCCATGTACTAGAATTTTCCGAAGCAGAACTACTGCCTAACAGTGCTATCCCTTTTAAAGACCAGGGAAAACTAGCATAGCTTTTACTGGTATTTACAGACCATCCTTTAAAATTAGTGCTTGTATCCAGGGGTTTCTTGCTGTTTTGGTACTTCACTGTGCTATGGTTTGCTAGCTCTTTTTTCTAGATGAGAGATCTATAGGTGTTAGAAAAGGTGCTGTGATACTTATTCAGAAGCCTGCCTTTATTAAAGCATTCAGCAGTAACTGGCATTATGATTCTTCCTGAACACTGCGGAGCATACCAGAAGTTTTACAGCTGAAAGATGAGAAACATGTAGTGCAAATACAGGAAATTTCCAGGAGGCAGCTTTTTAGCCTTGTTACATTAGGGGACTTGACTGAATGTGAAACTGCGTCATAGAATGACTTGGTGAATTTTGTTCTCTGCTTTCCCTGTTGACTCACTTCCTCCTATACTCAGAGGTAAAGACTATTTTGCAGCTGCTCTATGAATATCCCCACTGATGGCCTTCAGCTACAGAGCCTTTTTATTTAGGGCCTGTGAGCTTGGTAGAAAGTAGGCTTCTGCTGTGGTAGGGGCAGGTTTTTTTGTAGATGACAGTGTTGGGTATCCTCTTTTCAGCCCATAGCTGAAGCAGCCAACTTATTTTTTTTTATTGCCAGAAGTTTGTCATGTTTGGACAATAATGTAATTGTGTGAGTTGCTACTGAAAAATCACCCACACAGTGATTACCCACACAGGTAATCACAGGTTACCTGTCTCCCTTGTGAATTGCTAAGTGTGTGTATGAGAAACTTTCATCTACCTGTACGCCTCTTGGTGTTATGCTGCAAGCAGCTTTCCCTGCCCTCTCAATTGGCATTATTGTTACAGGATCAAAGTATAATAGGGAAGAGTGGTAGAGACTGTGGTCGGAACTGTAGCATGTCTACCACCAGAACTGATAAAGCCTTGATGGTTTTTAGTTTACCACCATGTCCTCGTTACTGCAATCACTTTAATCCGCTAAGCGTGTAGAAGGTGATGGAACTTGGGCAGTCTGACTACTCTGAACTGTGTATATTGTCTGGATGCAGCAACTTCCTAATAGTACTTGCAATTAAGTATGTGGTGAGCTTTTGGCACTTGCATTGCCTTCCTTGGTAAGGCTCCCTGCTGGGGACAACCACTGTATGTACTTCAAATGTTATTTTGTCAAATAGGCACCAAAATCTTATTCTTGTCACTCACGGTTACTGTAGTTCTACAGAGTTGAATTTTGGATGGCGAATACTTAGTACCCCTTCTCCCAGCCAAAACCTCCATAAGGTTTTCTAACTCTTGTTTTGTTTCAGTCAGTGGCACAAAGGGTTTGTCTGTCAATGACTTTTTGTCTGGTTTGGAGAATTCTGGATGGTTACGTCATATCAAAGCTGTGTTGGATGCTGCTGTCTTCCTAGTCAAGGTAACTTGCTTGCTGATTCTTTGCTTTATGGCAACTTGACTTGCTGCCAGGCAAAATTATAATTAATATTAATGCAGTGTGTCAAATTCTACATAGATCTTTTTGGAAGTAAGTGCTTAGTGTACACCAATACATGTGATAAGCTCTTTTAACTATTACATGTTTCCTTGTGACTGGAGATACTGAATATGTCAGCTAATTTTGGGGGATTTTTTTGGAATGCTGTTTGGTCTCCTTTTTGGGAGATGAAGGGATTCTTGTGCTCCCTGGTTCCTTTAGGTTTTTATGAAAGGTGTAACCAGCTTGGAAATGGATGGAGCAAATTCCTGGGGCACTAATTGCAGAGAAACCACTTTGGCTATGCTGACTTGATCTGGCAAGGAAATGGGACCCTTTCTGAAGAATTCAGGAATAGTTGCTTTTGCCAGGCACTTAAGAAGCAAAGGGCTTGAACTGAGCAAGACTGGGTGAAGAAAAAATATGGATCTTTGTTTTTGCTAGGTGAAATAACAAGGAATTAACTCTAGTTAAAAATGGATGAATCTCCTGCAGATGACCCTCAAAAACTATTTGGACTAAAGGACTTGAATTCTTAGTAGAAGCTACTAGGCATTTCCTAGTCCTTAACTTTTGTGTAGCTTAAAGATGAACAAGTGGGTATTTTAAGTGGTGTGTTTGTGTTGGTTTATTTTTTATAACCTGTTTGGTTTGTAAAGTATATTCTACTTTTTTTCTAAAGTATGCATTGCAAGGGTTTGGGGTTATTTTATGTTTAGTTATAAAGCATAAAAAGAGAACTGGGAACTAATGCAGATGATTGTGGTGCCTTGTGCAAAGGTGCTAGTGGAATTTCATTTCTTTGTAAGGAATTTTCCGTGGCTCCATGGAGAGCAATTCTAGCTTTCCGATGGTACCAAATCTTTTCCTCATAATAAACATGTTTCTGGCTTTACTAAATAAAATGATCTATGCTATGAGTTTGGGATAAAAGTAGATTTTCTATTTATTTATTACATTTTGATTTCTGTCTAAAATAGAACATTCATGAAGAAAAACCTGTTTTGCAGGCAATAGCAGTTGAGAGCGCAAGCGTATTAGTGCACTGCTCAGATGGCTGGGATAGGACTTCCCAAGTTTGTTCTCTCGGTGCTCTTTTACTAGATTCCTACTACAGAACAATCAAAGGTTTCATGGTAAGTCCTGTCTGTTCCATTGTTCAGCTGTTCCTTCATACACTGGGTGTAAAAAGTTTGAGTGTGAAAGTGAGTGGTGTGAACATATTGGTGCTTGCTTTTTGTAGTTACAAATGTAAGATTTGCAGTATACTGAGATGTCTGTCTCTTAGTTCTTCCCAGTAGTGAACTATTTCTGCTTGCTTAGCATCTAAAAAACTGGAAAAGAAATAGTGGATTGCTTTAGGCACCCTGCACAAATGTTGCAACAATTGCTTTTTGCATCCAAAAAAACCTATGATTCCAAAGTGCTTATGTGAGACAGTGGTTGTATGAAATTGTAGCAACTCTGTGCTTTATCACTTGTCCCAAAATTACTAACATCTAAAAATGACAACTACACTAGTGACAGAGCCCTGTAGATATTTAAGCAATCTACATTTATTCCTCTTTCTATAGAGAGAGGAATTTTGGTATGATTATTCTGAATTTTAGAACAGGAAACTGAACATTGTTCTGCAGCATCAATACAAGGTGCTCTGGGAAATCCCAGAAGATCGTACAGAAAATTAGTTCTGTGTATAGGTTAGAACTAACTGCCACAAACATTCCAAGCAACAAAAGTGAGGCTGAGGAGGAGCTAGAAGAGGATTAATTTCTTGTGAATAGTGAGATTGAAAATATTTTCCCTAAGGATTACACACATGTTTTTGATTTTCGGTTCTCACTGTCAATTAGATTTCTGGGAAAACTTTGGCAATGGGCAGGCAGTCCTGTGCTCATCTTGGCACTTGATGCTGTGGCTGAAGTGATAAAACAAGCTAGTTTGATACAAATTTAAAATACAATGTATTAATAACCTGTAGGGTTAATACTATAGTTGTTTGGTTGAGTAACACTTTACATGAGATTTTGTTTTTACTTTCTAGGTCTTGATAGAGAAAGACTGGATTTCATTTGGACACAAGTTCTCTGACAGGTAGCTCACTCTTCCAATACAGTAAAATGTATACAGTGAATTGAACTAAGTATTCTTAAAGAAATTATTAAAAAGAAAAAGAGTACTTTGATTACTAACTTAAACTGATTTCAATCTGCTTTGAACTTTTCTTCTTTCAAACTTCTTTTTCAGGTGTTGTCAGCTGGATGGTGATCCAAAAGAGATCTCACCAGTGTTCACCCAGTTTTTAGAAAGTGTGTGGAATCTGACTGAGCAGTTTCCACAAGCCTTTGAGTACAATGAAGCCTTCCTTCTTCAGATCCATGAACATGTCCATTCGTGCCAGTTTGGTAACTTCCTTGGAAACAGCCAAAAAGAACGAGAAGAACTAAAGTAAGCACATGTTGTGTTCTGTCTTTTGTTTATTCTGGCAGACTAACTTCTGTGAATCTTCTTCATTTTAGCTCTGAAGAGAAATAGGCAAGGTCAGTAGTGCTGAAAACGTTGAACTGCATCAGGGTGCAACAGAGCTGCTTCTGCTTTTGCACACTGAAGACAGTCTGACTAATTGTGGGAGAAAATCCCATGCTCATTTTTCATAGGAAAAGTTAAGGCTTCTTTCTCCCTGCTCCCCATGAAAAAAACCTCAAGTAGTTTTGGAGGTATCACTTTATTCCCTGCCCAGTCTATTTTTAGGTTGCCTTAAAATTCTTGCCTGCTCAAGACTAATTACTGTCAGTTAGAAGTATTAATAGGCTGTCTCTTAATCCTGTCAGTTGGAAAACTTCTGTAAAGTTTTCATCGGTTTATCTTTTGTCTCAAACTACATTTTAAAAGCATTTATTGCAAGTAGGAAAATTTGCACAGCATAAACAGTAATACTTCTAAAACTGATTGTTCTGTGCAACACTAACATGTGTGGGGAAGGAGTTGATTTTACTAAGAGCTTTAAGTCAAGATTTAGAAGTATTTCTGGTAACCTTTAAAAACATTAAAATCAACTTATGCGGAGTTGAACTGCTCCCGGTTTTTACTTGCAGTCAGTGTCTTGATCTTTCTCTCTTCTTTCTTAAAGATTAAAAGAGAAGACTTATTCCTTGTGGCCATTCCTTCTGGATGAACAAAAGAAGTATCAGAATCCTCTGTATAATCCAGACTTTTCTCCAGAACTAACTCTCTTGGAGCCTAACACAGTATCATTTAATTTTAAGTAAGTTTATACATATTATCTCTCCTCCAATTTTGTCTCTATCCTGTGTAGTTAAAAACTGTCTGCTTCATGTAGGTTTTGGAGAAATATGTACCATCAGTTTGATCGAAGTATGCATCCCAGGCAATCTGTGTTCAATCTTATAATGAACATGAGTGAACAAAATAAACAACTGGAGGCAGACATTAAAGAACTGGAAGCAGTAAGTATTACAGAATAAGCCTGTGTACTTGTGACTTGTTCTTCAAATTCACATCTACAGTCTGTAGTCATGCTGCTGGCTTTCACCTGAATGCCACTGCTGTATGGCCTAGCACTTATTCTATGTAATGTTGACTTTGACTTTCACTGTATGCTTCTATGCTGAATGCCAGACTGTGCTCTTTGGCACAATTTGTTTTGCTTTGCTGATGAACAGTATTATATAAAGTGCTCCTACTATCAAAGCATTTCTTGAAAATGGCTTAATGTAGGTTAAATTTATGCAACACTTATATAACAAGGTATCCATCATAGCTACAGCTGCATTGCTAAACCAAGGAGACTGAAAATGTTTTATTTCCATTATAGCTACTAAAATGGAAGCAGTAAGTATTCTCCTTCTTTTAATTTTATATGCAGGTGCATGCTGTTCTAAGTCACCATAATTATGTGGCATATATTGTAATGCTTATTTGAAGACAAGGCTAAATCCCAAGACTGGTTTTCTATCAATGACTTGTAGGTGGTACAGTAAACAGCCAGGAAAGACTGAATAGTACATCTCTTTATTCGAATATGAATTAATCAGTGGCTTTTAATTAATACTTTTATTATAGTCAGTTAAGGTGCTGAAACTTCAGTATAATAACTTTGAAGAAGTAGAAGTTTTCTAACTATCAGTTTCACTGCTTTGGCTAGAAATGGGAACACAGTTCCTGTATGTTATGAATGAGGAAGGGGAGCAGTATAGCTCTTCTAGGAGGAAAGATTTTATTCATCTGATCCTACTGCAAGGTAATGAACATAAGTCACTTAAACTGTTTTAAATCTTAACTGCATATTATAAGTGTATATATAACAAGCAGAAAGATGAAAACTTAAAGATGAAGCAAGATAAAGAATAAGCAAGACATTAAAGTGAAGTCTTAGTTTTGCATTTTCTAGTACCTTTTTCCAGGGTGCCAACTTCACCTGAGCCCAAATTTCTTACTTGAGTGATGAAGAGATGTAGTTGTTTGAAAAATTGATGTAGATTTTCCTACTGCTTCATCTTCAAAAAGTTGATGTCAAGAAATGCTAAAGTCTTCTGGGCGCAGTCTTGGTTCTAATAGAGCACAAACATATCAACAAAATCCAGTTCAGTTAACTAGTTCAAGTGATTGACTTGAAGAAAAACAACAAACCCTTAATCCAAGACTTTCCTCTTCTCTTGGTCAGTGCGTGCAGGATAAGTCCTTTCTTCCAATCCTGCTTTCTAGCTGACATCTTTTAGTGTATTTCTACATGTCCTGGTTTGAACAAACTGCATTGGACTTTTTCAGATCTAAAGGAAAAGTCTTTTTGGAGGTTTAGTGGCTACCAAGAAGATGGAAATTCTTTTTATACAAGGAGAAAGGACAAGGGGTAATGGGTGCAAGTTACTCCTGGGGAGATTCCAATTGGACTTCAGAAGAAATTTTTTCACCATGATAACAATTAGACCTGGGAATAATCTCCCAAGGGAAGTGGTGGATCCCCCTACACTGGACAGTTTTGATACTCAGCTTGACAGGGTGCTGGGGCAATCTCTTTAAAAGTGTGGGTGTGTATATAGAGATACAGTTCACCTTAAAAGATTAGATTAGATGATCCTTGAGGTCCCTACAACCTGGTATTCTATAATTGTATGTTTTTAGGAGGGATGTAGAGGCTTGGGTATTAAACTGCTCTTTGTCTTGAAGGTGCTCCATCTCCTATAAGCAACTTGCTTGCTAATGGTACCAAGGCCTCTTTTCCTCTGCCTATACTCTAGAAAGCATTCCCATCTTGATAGCAATCAAACATGCATCAAGGCTGGAAGAACCTAGCCTTTGAACACTGACAGGCAACCTTCCTGCCTTCTGCTCAGCTGCAAATTTTAAGCATACAGTGCTTGCAGCATCTACTGTAAACTGTAGAGGAAAATGTCTTGTCTAGTGTCCTAACATTTAATAATGTTGTTATGTATCTAACCTAGGATATGTAATACAGGCTTTCTGCAGATGCCAGACTGGCCAGCCAAAAGAAGTGGATTCACTTCCTGTCAGAGCAGAAGCTTTATCAGTAAAGCAGTTGTGCTCACTGTTCTCCATATAACTATTCTCTATATTTCAGAAAATAAAGCAGAGAAATGGGCAGCCAGATGCAGTCCTTGTGAAGGAACATCATCAGTCTGCTCATCCTGCACCCATGGCACTGAAGACCACTCCGTGCTTCAAGAAGGAGCAGCCACTGATCCCTGTGAATGATACTGTAAGAACTATAGAGGGCAGCAACACAGCAGACAATCGCTACAGTGAATTCATGGAAGAGTTCTCCAAAGCTGAGCCTGCTGTTGTCAGCTTGGAGTATGGAGTGGCCAGGATGACCTGCTAAATAAAATCTGGTGCTGTTCTTCTCTTCTAGACTGATAGAATTGAGAGAGAGATTATTCTGAGGATGGGTCTGTGCTGCATGACCGAAACACGATTTGTATATCAGCTAATTTTGCTACCATAGACTAGAACAGCATGCTAATTGTCAAGTGTCAGCTGTTCTTTTAAGGAAAAAAAGTGTAGCTGCATTTTAAAAGAAATAGGGGCATTTGGTGAGTAGTGACTAAAAATCAAGGAATGGTATGTCTTTGGACTTAAGTCAGTTTGCACTAAATTGGTTGAAACAGTAGTACTACTTCATTCAGTATAGGAAAACACAAGTGGTCTTTCACAGATTGACTTGATTTGGGCAAGAAAACTTGAACTTTCTATCTTGGGAACTGAAGCTAAGTGTATATATTGCATATGATATGAATACGTATACCCATGTTTAATGTCACCAGTACTAATTTTCAGTGTATTAAGTGCCATGAAAAAGTGTGATATTTCAAATCACAAATAGTTGGCCTTAAACCTGTCAGATCACTGATATTATTGTCCTTTACCATTGCAGTCTACCTGGCTCTGTTTACATTGTATTTGCTCAAAATGTTATTTCCTTAGAACAGGAATGAAGCATGCCTAAGCTGGCACAGCCTTCCGTGCTATATGAAAAGCTATATGAATGTTAACTTACCACTGATGACTGTTCATTCTTCCAGCTCCTCTGTTGTTTAAAATGTAATAGATTGATCTGATTTTCTTTTCTGGCAGCTCAGTAGATTGAAGCTATAGGTTCTCCGATCTTAAATGTTTTGATTTTTGGCAAGGTATTTAAGTGTAAAGAAAGTAAAACAAGTCCTGTAAGAAAACAAAATTTAGCCAATAACTGAATTGTCAAGTTCATTCAGAATGTTTTCTATATGCTGTGCAATTCTTCAGGTTTCAAGAACAGAAGCAGAAGTTTCCAGAGTATAGTCTGACTGTTCCCAAGTACAAAACCAGTAAATCATGTGTCCGAAGCTCATTAGAAACTGAGCACCTCTGAAATCTTTCTTTAGAAGAAAACTTCAGTTTTTAGTGAAACCCTCTTCTCAGTCTAAGAAAAAAAAGTTCAACCTGTATGTATTTTAAGTAATTTCAACATAGTCCAGAGATTTTTTTTGTGTGTAGTTGGAGAGGTCAAAAAGTTCTTCTAGCAGGATGTGGTAGAGAACATTGGACATAAGAAAAAAAGGGGAAAACTTGCAGATTGTAAGCTTAACTATGAGTCTGTAACCTTCTAGTAAAGGAGAAAGCTGAAGTTTGTCCTATGACAGATTCTCTGAGCAGATAATAGAACAGGGAAGAAAAATGCTGGGGCCCAGTTACTAAATGGAAGTATAAATTAAAGGTTTGTGCATGAAGATCTGTAAGTATAATGTTAGATTAATACTACTGATCTTTTATATTTGGATTTAAATAATTATTTGTTGCAAGTGAAAATTAGTTTCTACTCCTAATCCCTGAAGTGTGTTTTGTCAAAATTACTGCTGTGCCACATGCAATTTGACATAATTGGCAACATTTCCCTCTGCACTGTGTTGGATCCAGGACTTTATTAACAAGGCCAGTATAGGTCATAGTCAAGTTGCACTTGTGAATCTGCCTGGGAGAAATTAACTTACTCCTGTATTTAAGTATTAATTCACCCATTTCATTAATTTGTTTTTTAAAAGCCTCTAAGTATAAATAAAAGTTCCTAAGTGTTTTTATTCCTAAAGATATGAGCATCGTATAATCTTTAAAACATTATCCAATGACTGAAAAACACATTTAGGGTTTCTCCACTACAGGTGTTGAGTTTCACATTTGCACAGTGGTGCCTTACAGGATTGCAGTAAGGAAGGTTTTTGTGCCTTGTTGGTTTTTTGTCTTCCTTTCTCCCTTGCCTTACATGTCAACTTTGGTTCTTTGATTATTTTTTTTTTTGCCTTTGGAAGAAAGGTCTTGTACATTAAGATTGTCTTGTATCCTAGTAGTGACAAATTTATCACTGATGATATAGGTATTACCAATTTGTACTTAACTGTTTTAATATTTAGCTGCTTTGGTGTGCCATGTACACTTCTCATATTTATTGTTTAGAGACTCAAAAGATTATATTAAGCTTTTTTCAAATATTGTTGTATGTTGTTTTTACTTTTAACAACCATCTGAGTACCCCTGTATATAAGGCTTTTAGAGAGAAGATCTGTTCAGGTTCAGTATGGTTCAAGTGACTTTATTTTGGTCTTCAGGCCCCCTCTATTGGCAGAGCTCACTCCTTAGTGAAAGGAATTGAGATGCCTTCCCCTTTTAAATCAAGGTAGGCGTGTTAGGTCAGCTTTAAAATGCCATAAAACATCTGCTCAAGCACATAATGTGTTTCTTCATCAAAAAATACAATAATTCCTGATCTGAAGTAAATATTTTACTTCAGTTAATATGTGAATAGACTTTTATAGGGCTGTTTTGTAGTGCAGCCTTCTTATAAAGTCCATATAGCTCTGCCAGCTCAGGCCCCAGGATCACCAGTGAGAAAAGTTCCTGCAGAGAGGCAGCTGTCTCTTCTCATTTGCTCTTTAGGCTTAAGCCAGAACTAGCTAAAGCACATGGGACCTGTGGCGAAGTAAATAGATGGTAGTGAAGTGAGCTCCAACAGAAAGCTTGGCAGGATGGCCAAAACTCAGCACAGTGGGGCAGTTCTGTGTCCTTCAAGAAGGGTTTAAAAAACATCAAGCAAGTTGACTAAACTGCAGTGTAAGTTGTCTGGGAGCAGAAAGAATTTTAAGTCTTATTTCAGTGGATGAGCATCATGAACATGCTGCTTCAAGAGTGGCTACAATACTGAAAGGTGCCCAGAACAGCTCCAAATAATGTGCAGAACTCTTTCTCTTCCAAACTGCAGCATTACTGGGTAGTTAGTGCAGTCACCAGTTGCTTGAGAATATAATGTCTCAGAAGGTTGCCATAGTTGGTCTGCTCCATTGTTTGCAAACTCGGGCACCTGTCAGAAGTTTCTTCTTAAGGAGGTCTTGGTAAAGTCTTTGGGTTTTTAAATTTTCTTCTGTGCTTGATCTTTTTTCCACCTGAATGCTATAAAAGAGAAAGAATTCCTTTTTAATAAACCAAGCTGATAGTCTCACCTGAGTAACTAAAACTGATTTCACTTTGTACTCCAGGCAATTTGAAATATTTATTTCTCCTTTACTAGTACCAAATGAGCTGGGCTTATTTTTCGTGAGCTTTGCTATTGGCATAATGTATTCTTTAATACAAGTTTACATATCCTACTGGTCTGTTTTGTAGGCTGACTGCCAAATCAACAGACTAAGAAATTAATTAAGCAACACTGAACTGAGCCTGTGCATTTTCCACACATGGCCAATTACTAGTGACCTAAATCTAGGGCAAAAGCCTGAAGTCTGGAGAGTCCATTTAGAGAATTGGAACAGCAGTCCTTCCATAAAAACCACACATCCCTATGTGGAACAAATGCCCTAATCTAATGTTCTTTTAGAGGGAAAGCTCTTGCAAATCAAGCTGTCATGAGTTTGATGTGTCCCTTCCTCAGGATGAGCACACTGGAGATTGCCTTGCTGGGAAAGGTGATGTGTTCTTCCCCTGTATCTGCTATTTCCCTGCCTTTTGATTAAGTAACATGTTGGTGAAGCTCAGAGCTTGATACTCCTCTTCTGGTAAACTAAGCATGTAACAGTTGGGCTGGGGTAGCTTGGCTTAACTACTGTCCTCTGAAGGAAGTGACAGTAATATAAAGAAATTCAGTGTTAGGATAGCACAGGGCACACGCAATCTGTTCTATAGAGTCCTGCCCTGCTCTTGAGCAAGTGGTTAGCATGAGGGCCTTGCATAAGCATGAGGATTGCTTTCTAGTTTAAAGATAATCTGATTTCAAACTAGATCATCCCTCCATGGTGGTAATTTATAGATCTTTAGGTCAGAACCTAAAGGTTCTTAAAACTCTTGTTTAGTTGCTTATAGTTCTAAACCTGTAACTGAAGAGTTTAAGTATACTGGTTGTGAATATACATTAACCTTTAGGATTAGATCTTTTGACTGAAGTCTGCTTTATTGTGCTTTCACCATTTATGCCACACTTCTCTCCAGGTTCGCTTACCGTGGTGCTTGGTATCTGTCTTTCAGATGTAACAGGCTTCTTAATGCTTTAGATGTCTCAAAAACCTGAAGCACTGCAGTTTTCTCCTACTGTTCTGAAGGCTCAGATTAGCGAATGGCACGGGTGAGCTTATGTTTGATCTAGGTAGCTTGACCTGACTACGTGTTAAATAGCATTGGAAATCAGCTCAACGTCATAATTCAGTGGTGCAACTTCTGTATGCACACTAGGCTTAAGGAAGGGGATGTAGTTGGGACACTTTGTCACAGCACATACCAAGGAACAGGGCCCTGCTGGAGTACAACTCATGAAAAGTAGCAGCACTAGAGCCATTTTGATGTCCAGCAGCAGCTCAGGGACTTGATGTGGAAGGTCAGAGGCATGCTGCTTCTGAGATCAATTTCCAGGTCACAGAGAATTAAATGACATGGTCTGCTAAACACTTGTAGCTAATTCTGCACTGGCATCAAGCAACAGAAAATATACATAGACCTGTGTGTGTTAACCTACTGGTTTCAGGTAATACATGTCTTGGTGGCAACTTTGAAATTGGGGTGCAATATATCTTTGCTATTGTTTATAGTTTAACTCCCAAAATCACTTGTATGCTGTTTATAATTAAGTGGGATTATAGTTTTTGACATACTGTAAAAGTTTTACCCATCTTAGTGGCAAGGATAGCATGTACATATCTTGTGCTTTGTATCTCTGTACATATTTCTTCTGGATGCTTTTCTTGCAAGTAGGCAGCCTTGGTGAAGTGCCATGCTGCCTCACAAAGGCATTCCTTACTGCCTAGCACTACAGATTAGTTTCCTTGCTCTGTCTTACTGTTGCTCCTCAATCTTACAGTTTATCTTTACAGCTGTCTGTTGGAAATGTCCCTTGGCAAACACCTTTCTATCAAAGAAAACGGGTTTGTTTTTTTTCTGTCTCAGGGATTTTTACCCCTGAACTAGTGACCTTGAAAAATATTCTAAAATACTGCTTATTCTCCCTTTCAGGGCTTCTGAGTGCCTGTTGACTTCCACGGTCAGTTTACTTAACACATTTTAACTTCAGATGTGGCTACTGGGGAAAAAAAAAATAAAAAAAATTGAAAGCTATTCAAATGTTGGATATGTCAGACTGCCTTTTTCACTAACACTTCTTGCTTTGTAATGCTCTCTGTAATGCTCTCTGTAGAAGTCATTTATCTGTGTGCTGGTCTCATGCTTGATGTATATTCCTGAAGAAACTTTAGCAAATGGAATTTTGTAATAAGTATGTTATTTGTACATGTTTTGAAAATCCATAAAGCTTAAAATAAAGCTCTCTTAATATTGCCAGTCTAACTGGGTATTAAATAGTCTGTAATAGCAGTGTATGAAAATTAAAGATATTGAATAAAATTTTCATTGTAGAGATGAATCATCTGGTAGATACTACAGAGTACAGAAATCACTTGGCCTTTTATTAGCTTCTTCAATGATTTTGTAACTTTTAAGTGTGGGAGACTGGCTCAGCTTCATGTTACTGATTCTAGACTGCTGATCCATTAATTACAAATGCTATTCTGTACTTAATTTAAGTGTTAAGAGACTTCTGTGCTTATTACCATTACTCCATGCTTGGTAAGTGTTAATTCAGTTTAGTGTTTTTAACAGCTCCAACAAATCTGCTTAGGAATAATTTTCTGAACCACTCAGTGACTTTTCCATTAACTATTGAGAACACTTTTTTTTTAACCTTATTTCTGATACTTTTTAGGACTACACAGCTGTATTCTTTAGTAAAGATAGCAGCTGTGTTGTGTCATGGTAGTAAAGTGCTCTCTAGCTACTCCTTGCTAAGCAATGCTCAAGTTTCTTCCAGCAGCATTTTACTCATAGAATCATTTAGGTTGGAAAAGACCTTTAAGATCATCAAGTCCAGCCATTAACCCTAGTCTACCAAGTCCACCACTAAGCCACATCTATGCAGCTTTTAAACACATCCAGTGTTGGTGACTTGACTATCTCCTTAGGCATCCTGTTCCAATGCCTGACAACCCTTTCAGTGAAAAAAATTTTCTTAATGTCCAGTCTAAACCTTGCAGTTTGAGGCCATTCCTCCTTCTTCCCCCTCCAGCTCCATCTTAATCTGCACTGAGAATGTGGTTTCTGTTTGTAGTACAGATGGAAACTAATGTACTGAGTATGGGACAATGCAATGTATAGTCAATGTTGTGATCTTTATCACAGAATAGGATCCTCCTGCTGTAGGTAGATGCAACTTAAAGGGGTAGTGTCAATCCACAGGAGGTTTTTATTCAATTGACTTCCTTTGAGGTGGGCAGAATCTGTGCTCAAGTACACTGTGGGAGAATCTGGCTAGTACCACTAGGGGAAAAAAACCCCAAAAATCCTGTGAAGTCATAGCACCATGTTTTAACCACATGCCACAATAATCATAACATCCACCAGTTGGGTTTTGTATGCAGTGGCAGTAGCTGCTCCATGCAGTGAATGAATATGTTCATCCACACACACTTCTAGTGCATGGATGCTGCTGCATGTAGTAAAAGTGCAGGGTTGCATGTGTGCCTGTATTAGGGGTTGAAAAAACTCAGTTTAACTTCAGGTCTTCATATAGCCTGTAGGCTGGTGAATTATTTTACTGACTTAGTCCAGGGAGCATTCATTGTCTCACTTGTTTATAGCTACAACTTGCCGAAGTTTAGGCATTACTTGAGTGTACATAGTTAAACTGAGGATAGACAGCAGGTCTGAGAATTAGCTGGGTACTGTGCAGAATGGTTAAAGGGAAACAAATGGGACGCAAAAATTATGTAAGGGCAAAAATGGAGAAGGATATATCATTCTTAACCTCTGTGGTGCCCACATTGGGCTGTGGGGAGGGAGGGCTGATGTGGTAGTGACTTGAGGGCTTTGTTGGCTGAGTTTGTTCCAGAATTTGATGCAAGATTGAGAGATTCTGAAAATGTTGTCTGCTTTGTTTATTTTCTACCCCCTGAAGCTGTTCTGAGTAATAAACAAAAAGAGGCTGTGTTCTTGGAAGAATAGGGCTTGGTAGAGGACAGCACTGTTCCTTGAATGTTCAGGAGTGTGGATGTTCAAAAATGTTCTTCAGGTGTGACAGCGGCTGCCCTGGCTGAGTGGTTCTATGAAAGCATGAGACTGCTGCATCTTAGTGCTCTCTTTGGGATTCCTGTGAGAATGCTGTAGTGGTGGAAAGGCTCTCAGTAATTAGATCCCATATTTTTCTAATCCCATTTAATTTTTTAGTAAACTTGGTTTAGTAGTGTGCTGGTCAAAGAAACATTCTTAATAAATGTTTGCTTTTCTGGTCACTTGCTGCACTTTGTATGTGCACTGTCTGCCTAATGTTCTAGGCTATCTGGTGACATGAAAGTGTCCCATTAGTCAACAACATATTTGAGAAGTTAGTGTGACTACCATGATAGGATAATAACATTGTTTATTTCTTTCTCTTGAATGTGATATGGACAGCTCCAGTTGCTATTGTATCATTTACTTGAATGGCTTTTAAATGCTCTCATTATGGGCGCAGGAAACAACAGGGGGAGCTACTGACAGCTGTTGTGAAGCATATTGAAAAGGAATGATTAGTACAAGAAACAGGATGAATGTTCATGCATATGTTAAATCTGCATTTAAGGAGGGGTTTGGCTTGTAACTCTCCTTCACAAGTGATTTAAATTCCAGCATGAATGCAGCTGGTATGATAGTGGTAGTGTTTTGAGAGAAGCATAAACATTCTTAGCACTTGGTGCTTTATTAAGACAAAGCTTTGTAAATATTTATCTAGTTGTTCTCTTTAACAATCTATGATGTGTTGACTTTTGGATAGTGAATGTGTTTTGGGGCAGGAAAATGTAAAGGGGCAACACAGAGCACAACTGGATGTAATCATTAGTATGGATTTTGTGAAATACACTGCAGAGGAGAACACTGAGGTTTTAGTAGCTGTAAAAACAACAGGCTGAACTGTTCTCTAATTCTTTTGATGCTGCTTATATCCCATAGCATGGAGGTCCATCTACAGTGCCAAAGGAGAGCCTGAGAGAAGAGAGAGAACTGGTATCTGGCTATTTGCTGATACCAAGAAAAGGAAAGGAGCTCTGCTTCCTAAGCAGAGATCATGTGGAGGAGATTGCATACCAAGAGTGGGTCACAAGGTTGTAAGCAGAAATCCATTCTCTTAGACTGTTGCAGGTGAAAGGCTGGTCAGCTAGAGTTCAGCAGTGGGGAAAGGATTAGGGTTAGCAATAAGAACTACTTGAACTTAATGGTGTTTGAGGCATTGTAACGTATGGAGGAATCGAGCTATTTATATAACTCTATAACTGAGTTATATATAGCCCTAAAAACTCAAATTCCTGAGTGTCTCAGTTTGGCTTGTTCTATTTCAAGATGAGAATCCATATGTAAAATTCTGCTTTGCTATCCTAAAGTCTTGCCAAAAGTTATTTAAAGAGCACAACTTGGCAGAGACTGCTCTCTTATCTCATATTTGCACTGAGTCCTATGCGCTTTGTTGTGGTTAGTGCTCTTGTGGCTATTCAGTTTCTGGTGATTTCTGCTATTTGCTTGCTTTTTCTTTTTTATCTTCCTATATTCAGTCAGATTCCAAGGTAATAGAGGCTGAGAAGAGGTGCTCAGATTGTAGCTGTAGAGGTCATCCAAGGGACAGTGATTCAATACTGAGCTCCTCGTCTTGGTAACAACCATCCAAGTCAGCAGGGTAGAAAGCCACCATTTGGGATTACTAGCAAGAGTACACCATGCTCTATCTGAGCTGCAGAACAGTGCAGTAACTTGGAAACTGGTATTATGGAAGGCCTCCAGAAGAATTACTGACCTGATCCCACTCTGAAGAGGACCATTAGGCAAGTGATGGATGGGCAGCACTTGAGAATGTGAAGAGTGCATTGGTCTGTCGTTGGGAGGATTAGGGAGAGTTGCTCTGATTTACTGCAATGAAAAGGTGTTCTGAAATTCAGCTGCTCGTGCTCAGTCTGTTGCTTTGTAGGCTTATTAGTGTAACTGATAATGGGGTGTCTCTGTTGTTAAACAGGCAGCAGGTCTACTGAGGATATGATCCTTTCCTCGGCAGATTTTTAGAAATGGGCAACCACAGCCTGGAAAGAGCTAAGGCATCTCAGGCCTTACGAGGTCAAGGCAATTTGGTTTTCTAGCAGTGTTTGGGCCATTAAACAGAACTACAGCTACTCCACTGTGGTGGTACAGACCCCGCCCTGAATCTCTACCAGCTCCAGAGAGACTTTGGGGCTTATTATTAAATCATGTTTACCTTTTCCATAACTTCTCACGTTAACTCCAGTTTCCAAATGAAGGAAAAGCTCCCCTCCCATCTCTCTGGTAGAGGTTGGGCTAAACTGAGTTTTCTACTTTGAATAAGGCATATTCTGTATTTACCTCCAAATTGCAGTATGCTTTATTTGGGTTTTGGAGAGAAGGAAAAAAAAACTATATAATTCCATTATGTTTGTGAGTTACTTTTTAATTAAATGTAGCAATTTAAAACTGGTAGTACTTTGTGTAATAGTATTATGGATTAAAGATGTTTTAAGAGGGGGGGAAAAAAAAACAACAGAAACCACAAACACCAAACAAACCCCACTAAACAACAACAAACCATATTAAAAATATCTTTTGGCTTCATTCTGAAAATAATACTGGGTATTTGGTGTAATTTAAAAAATACTTTATAGTGGATTCACACTTGAAGTGGGCAAGTAATGCTTCTCTGAAGACATTATAATGAACACTGACCTCAACGTATGCCACTTTGTTAGGAATAGGATGGTTTTCTGCATGCAAGGATTGTTTCATCATGATCCATTGCCTTGAAGATGTTTCTATCTGGATTTTCTGCAGAGGTAGTGACTCGTCTTGGGGGAAAGCAGTGATGTATTCACAATCTCTTGCTCTCTCCAATTATTTTTTATTTTGTTATGAAATATTTTTATTAATATCCATCAGATAATGTAAACTATGATAGTGACGTTTACTCCACGATGCTTTAATTGCCCATTCTGGAGTGTAAGTCTTCAAATGTACTGAAGCTGAGGAAGGAGCTGTCAAGCCTTTGTACTCTGGTTCATATTAACAAACTAAACAAAGCCTAGTTTCACTTTTAGACCTTCATTCAGGGTGTAGGGCTCAGCACAGAAATACATTAATGAAATACTTATCCATCTGCTTACTCTTCTTTAGGAACCCTGGCTCTGTGGACATTAAGCAGCATGGGGGTAGGTGGGGGACAAGAGAGCTTCTACAGAAACCCTCTATCAAACCTAAGTATACTTTGTTACTAGAACATAAAATATTTGGAACTGGTCTTCACGGTGGCTTGAAAATTGAAATATTCACTACTGTTAATCTGAGTTTGAGGTGCAGCTCTCATCACTGTGTTTAGTTCCTTGGTTTTACTGCCATTCAAACAACACTGTAATTGGAGGCATGCACCACAGTGTTGTCCTTGGTGGATGTGCCATCTAGACTGAGTTACAACTATGGAAAGAGCCTGAGGCTACTTACATAATAAGGTTATGTTGCTGTTACATTATCATTTTCAGCTGTAATGCTTAAAGTACCAATAAATCAAATTACTTTTTTTTTCTTTCTGTAGTATGATGATAATAGCAACTGCCTTCCTATCTTCTTTCTGTTTTTGTAGACCTTAATATGTAGTTGGTTTATGTTTTACCAGACTTTAGTTGGATAAATTGATTTCTGTAAACCAGATTTTATTTAAGTCTGAAAGCCACAAATATGGGAGGGAAAACCACCTATATAACTTGTTAGGGAAGATGCTCACTGATGTCTTTATTTAATTTTTTCTTTTTTTTTATCAAGTCCTGTAAGACTACAAATAGGACTGAAAATTTGCAGAATATTGATGAGGTTACTGAACAGTTCATAAATCTTGAAATTCTCAGTCATTTCAAGAGTAATAGGCTAGAAGAGGTGTGTGGAATGTAAGTGCATTTCATATGAGAACTTGAGCAATGCATTTAATGATGTTAGTTATGCAAAGTATTTTAAAGTTGCCTCAAGAGATCCTGGTGCTAGTTTAAGGAAGCAGGGGCAGTGCAGAAATGCATGTAAATCTGTGTTAGTCATAGAAAAACAATGGAAAAAGAAGTGAAATTACTCTGCCCAGTTGAGCCAAGTGTCCATGCAAATTACTAGAATTCTTGAGTGCTCTTTCCAGCAAACCTGAAGGAGGAATCACAAGCTGCTGGCATGTACCCAGGTCCCAGTGGCACCGCATGGGATTAATCTCCAGCTTTATGTGCCCACTTCTGTGCAGGCATCCACTTCTGAGCTGGTCACCCTTGTCTCCTTGCACAGCTGAACAGCTGCTTCTGGTGCACAGCTGCCCTCAGGCAGAAGTGCACATCTGAAATAGGTTATGGAAAACACATGGTGAAAAAGGCCTGTTCCTGTTCTTTGACTCTACAGGGAGCCTTAGGTGACCCACTCAGTCATGTGTGATGTCAGGCACTGAGAGTCATCTCCCTGCTGCTTTTATGGGTTATAAGTTTAGAATGTGGAGTAGCTCAAAAACATGCCTGACAAAGCAAGGGCTGGTGAAGGAGCACAGTGCATAGATGTCCAATAGTGCAGTGGGTGTTAGATGGAGCACTTCCTAGCAGTGGATCTCCAGAGCAGCACAGGGGAGCACCACAAGATGCCTGGACACCCTGCTTTGTTCATGGAGAGTTTGGGACTCATGGGACACTATCAATAGACACCAGAGACTGAAGCCTTATCCTACCAATAGTAGAGCTTGGGCTGCAGCCCAGAGATGAGTTTACATGGCTGCAAGAGAAACAAAACAGGATTAAAAAAAGCTGGTAAACTGAGCAGAAGCCGGTCAAAGACTGCCAGCAAGATATGCCAGAGCTTGGTGAAGATGCAAGGTGGTGTCAAATCCTTCCTTTTCTCTGTTGCCTTTTAGCTATTAATGTACTGTTTAAGAGTTGCATGTGAAAAAAGAGGCCCCAGTTAATTTTCCTAATGGACCTGTGTGGCTTCAGTCAGACATCTCTCTGGCAGGGCTGTCCTGGTGCTTGGGCTGCATGCTGGGCTGAGCAGGGTTGTAGCACAGCAGCCGCCTCATCTTCGGTCTCTCTTTGGACCTCTCTATGATGACTAAAGCATGGTACTTTCCATCTCCCCAGGGAAGCAACAGTGGCTTCCAGATAACTAATCAAAATAATGTGAATATCCTGTGTGGCCTGCTCTGGCAGGGGGTTTGGACTTGATCTCCAGAGGGCCCTTCCAACCCCTGCCATTCTGTGATTCTATGAAAATAAGTAAAGGGGCGTAAGAGGGAGCACTGCTCTGAGGGCACTTCAGCTAAGGTCACTGTAAAACCCTGTTTTTCATCCTCCTGGCTAAGTGCTCTTTGTGTCTCAGGGGATGCAGTAAGCTCACCTTGGATCAGGAAAAGCTTTGAATCATAGTCCATACTCCAGATACGGAGATTTGAGCCTAACAGGCCCGAGGAGACTATTCTAAATACATGAGTTAGCTCTGAAAAAGGAGGTTCTTCTGAAGTGATCTGTGCTTTAAGTATATTGCTGGGAAAGCCAAGCTAGAACAGAAAAGCAGGTTTCTGCAGAGCTTTTCAATGCTAAAAGGAGATGTGCTTTGTGTGCTTAATCTGTGATGCTCCCAAAGATTGTTTCTTCCCCCGTAAAACTGCGTTTCCCACAGGGCACAGTGATAATGGTGTGGATCCTCATTATTTCCAAGATGTGTTCCAGACGTGTCACTGTACCATAGGTATACCAAGGTCTGAGAGCAAGAAGTGATGCCAGTAGTTGAATCCATTGAACTGTGAAGAGGAAGAGCAGGGTCTGTAGTGCTGACTACATCGAGATGCTCCTTGTTGGTGATGAAGCCCCATGTCTACACAGTGTAGAGGAGAGGCCTTTATTCCCCACGTAGGAAATCCTCCTCTCCTTTCTCTCTCAAAATGCAGAGTCTGAAACACAGTTATAAACTGCCATCTGTGCAATGGCCAACATTTGTGCTATACACAGAAAATAGTATTTTGTTACCTATTAGTTTTGGTCTCTGTGAAGGAGATTCTCTTCAAGGTAAGTGTGGAATAGTATATCAATTGGTACAGAAAGCAGTATTACCTTTTTATGTGGCAAGTCTGACAAAATAGATTACATGAATTATGTGACTTGCTTTCACCAAAACATCTTAAGTAGTTTGCAAATAGTCCTATATGCCAGATTCATTAGATGGTGCAAGCAAAAAAAATAATGTACCCCCACTCTCTGGAAAAACTGTTAAATTAGTAGCAGGTGCATGATTCAGAGAAAGATATTTGGTTGCTTTTGGAGACACTGTAATAATTTCCAGAGTAATAAACAGAGGGTTCATTATCTAGCTTTTTAAAAAATTATATCTCATGATTATATGAGAGTAGGAAAATGGCTTCATAGTTAAATGTGGAACTTCGGGAGATGTGAGTTGGATCGTAAGGTCTGCTGCAGGCTCTTTCTGACCTCAGATAAGTCTTTTAATCTCCATGTTAATGCTGTTGGCCTGTGAAAACTGAGATAATACCCTCTTTTCATCAGTTCTCCCTTTGGTTTGCTTGGATTGCAATCTATCCAGGTCAAAGATTTAGTCTTATTTTATATGGTGTTTATATGGACCAATTTCCCTGAGGACTCTGAAACTTGATCTACAGATAATTCTATTTTCTAATAGTATTATCTCCAAGATATCTACAATTAATCCATGAAGATGTACTAAAATCACAACGAATTACAGTTCCTTCCAAACTGTTTAAACTTTCTATTGAATTACAGAACGGCGATGATATATCTAGATGATTGGAACAACAGTATATGGCTGTCAGGTGAAGGTCGCCAGTGTTGGTACAATCTGAATATTTTATGTTCAAGTGTTGTTTTTACTCTAAGATGTCTGGTATTTGCTATGTCTTAACATTGTGTCTTAAAAAGCTTGTCAAGGAGAATAAGTTTGTTCTGCAGAAGGTAGACGGTAACGTTTCCCTTTACAACTGGTTCCAGTGGTTTTATCAGGTAAGAAAAAATGTTAAAGGTAAGTACCAGTGAAAATAAAGATAGTAAATCTCTGTTAGCTGAGAGGCAAAACTAGGGAAGAATAAGAACTTCACACAACAACATTCTGAAATTAATGGAAGGTCAATACATAGTTTTAACATACTAGCTTTCCTTTGTAAACAAAAGAATCAAAATTGTTATATCTACAGAATCTGGAGAAACTGGGAAGTACAAAATAAAGCATTAGTTGATGAAAATGAGAATAATAAAAAAAATAATCCCCAAAACTGTTCAGAATTGGATAAATAACATCAGGGACACAAATTTCTCTACCTTTGGTGAAGCAAGTACCAAAACTCTTGCGTTCTGATTATCCTGCTACTGAGAGCTGACAGCTCCTCCTGGTGGGTTGTAAATCCTCAGGTCTGGCCTCCTGCCCTAGTGCCTGCCCCCAGCTTGCCTAACCCACCTGTTAACATGGCTTTAGCCATCTCTCTTCTGTGGTACAGGGTAGCTGGGACAAGAGTGTGGGGTATATGTCTAAGTGCTTATGTCTAGATGTTAGGTGACAGCACTTGGAAGTCCTTTGACTTCCATTCGGAAGTCCTCTTTCTTTCCATTGTCCTTACAGACAATGGAAAGACATGTTTCTAGGTAGTCATCCATATAACCTGTTTTAGACCTCTACCTCACTTCAGATTTCTCTTGACTATGAGGTATCAGCCATGACTGAAGTAAGTTTTCTCTAGGATCAGTGTGAAACTATTGGTCCCCCAGGGGTTAAGCCAGCTCCGGGCTCTTCTGCTGTGATATTCAGGGACAGCAGGAAGCCTGTTTCCAGGATGTGTTTTGGGTTGGTGCCTACTTTTACTGGCTCTCTCAGTAAAGCCACAGCATGCATTCTTTTGCCTTTGTTCTTCCTGCAGACCCTTATAGGAATGCAGGAGCACCCCTCACCTCTGCCCCTACTACCCTATCCTGGGACTCCCTGTGTGTCTGTAGGAAGGGCAAGGGGACATCTCTCAGCTTTGCAGAACTGGGACTGGATCCACACTGACATTTACATGGCAAATAAGCCTGTATCTGTGTGGGCAGAAATGTGCACAGGGATGCTCTCTGAAACTGTAGTGCTAGATGTTTCCCAGGAGCGCTTCCTCATCTAAATAATTTCTNCCCCCCCCCCCCCCAACCAAACCAGTGAAATAAAGACTTGGGTATAAATCTTCCTAGACTGTGTCCTCCCTTTCTTTGGGGTATTGTCTCTTTCCAAGGCATTGCACGTTTTAATAATGCCTGATCTTAAACTCCTTACTTTTTCACAAATGGGAATTAGTGTAGTGGTCTTGCAGCCTTCTGACCACTTCCGTTCCTCTTTAACACACTTGCTCAGGAGGGGTCCTAATAATGAAATACTGGTGGGGTGTTTTCTGAACACCTTTACTGCTTTTAACAAATGCTGCTGCCTCCTTGTTTGTGTAAGGAAAGTTTGTGTGGACCTAGTTACAAGAGAGGAGTCTAATGAAGAGAGAACTTCAACTTATACACTTGACTGAAGTGTATAATTCATAGTTAGGAGAACTGTGTACAAATTCTTTTTGCATTGTATAATTTCTGCATATGATCTCCTGTACTTCCTCAGTGAATGTATGTATTTCTTTTCTTATTTCAAAAATAAAATAAAGAGGGGGAGTTTTCTGATCTTCTTTGCCTGGAATTTGCCTATTGTTTGTAATTGGACTTGTCTTGGATACTTCTTGCTGGACAGGACATGCCTGAATGGGGACCATGAACAATTATCATCTCAGCATGTGAAGATTTAATGGCAAAACATCCAATCCTTTGCATGTGACAATGCTTGGTGTGCCTAATGGCTATGGATTTATAGTGGTGGTCCTGCAGCTGCTGTCCTGCTGCTGCCTGTGCTAGTTTAGTCATCTCAAATGCTGCTGGTTATCCACAGCTCTCAGACTTGAAGAGACTTTGTAGGTGTGCAGTGCTTTAGAAACTGAGACCTTTTAAGGAAAATAAACAAGGACTTGATGAGCACTCTTCAGCCTACGTGACATAATCTTTCTCTACTTTGCCTCCTGTGTTTTCAGGAGCCAGGAACCTTACCCTTTGTGTTAATGAGAGGCTATTAAAGTGATTTTCTCTATTACTAGCACACCTAACATCTCCTCTTCTTGTGGTATCTAAACATGACCTCTCTTTCATGTCAGCAACTGAGTTCATGTCATGTATAAACCTGTGCAGCCTGGATTTCCAGTGTTTTCAGCAGCAGCTTATGCTATACTGTGCCCTTTTCTAATATCCTTAATCTCTGCTTCTGGTAAATAAAATAGTGACCTACTTTATTTTTCTGCCTTCAGAAAAGCAAAGTGCACGTGGTAGAGAAGCAGCTGCTGTTTTCTGACAGCAAGCAAAGAGCCATAGTGCCCCTGGTTCAGAGCTTTGATAAACTCGTTCCTCCTTTTACAACCCCTGCTCTGCCCTCTGTGTGTGTGGGCACTTGGTGCAGCCCTGTATCTACTTCTGGTGCTTGGGTGCCATCACCCAGATCTGGACAAAACAGAGGAGAAGGGATTGCCTGCAGATGAGGATGGGTTAATTACAGGGAAAGTGGACTCATTGACTGCAATCCCCTCTGTTAGTGCTTCCTGATGCAGTGATGACTCCTGCTTGCAAAGCTGGAAACATGCCCACAGCTTTTGAATGTGTGCTGTATATCATTTTCCTTCTCTTTGGCCTCTGTCTGAGCTACTAGCTATTTGGGAAATGTAGGGGTCTAGGGACCATTCACTGCAATCACTTTGCAATAGGTGGAGAAAAGGGGTATCTTTTCCATGGTTTCCTCTCATCCCTTTCTGCTGTGGATGATAGTGTCAACATTGACTCATCACCCTGCTTGCTTCATAGGCATCTTCCAGGAGCTCCAGTGCTCCACACAACTGTCATATAGCAATGAGAGCTGGGTACCAAAATAGAAAATCAATAATATGCAAGCAGTCTCCTCCCACATGTGCTTCTGAAAATCTCCCCCACAACCTTTTGCATCAACAGTAACCGGATTTCACCTATAAATCTGCTACACTTAATCTCCCTGAGTACCTCTCATCCCCAACTTAAGCTCCCTTATTGACAGATGCACACACACAAACAACTTTTTTTTTCCCCCATCTCAATCCTCCATTGTTCAAAAACAACATATGACAGCAGCTCTGGCAGGGCTGTCTCGATCCTCTTTGCACTAGAAGTAGTGAACAGTTCAAAATGGGAGGACTGAGCTTTGCTGCTGCTTGTCTTTCACAGAGCTCCTTGGGAGAGGCAGCCAGGCAGCCCATGGTCTCGAATTCAGTGGCTTATGTGGCCATCTCCAGCTTCCCTGCAAAGCCGTGGCATGTATCTGCACAATTGCACAGTAGCTGTTGGATGTTTTATCCTTGGCTGCCTTTAACGCTGTCTTCAAGTTATTGTTTCAGAGCTGCCTGATGCAACATCAAAGCACCAGCCCAGACAAAGCACATTCAGGCTGGGAGCTGGGGTGGAAAGAGGGAAAATTTGCAGCAGAGGAATCACGCAGGCTGGCTTTTCTTTTGCTTCAGTAGGAGTGAAGGGTGTTCAGGGGACCTGCTGCTGCAAGAAATTGTATAGGTGTGATCATGACTAGAGCAAAAATCCATCACATTTCAGAATGCTGGTAGCTGCTTTTTGGTTTGGTTTTGAATTATTTTTTTTTTTATTGCTAAATTTTTTGGTTCATTTTGATTCTAAGTGTTGGAAGGAGTAATTGGACTAGAGCAGCAGCATGAAGAGTTAACACAGTATCTGAAAGAAATGTGTCAGCTCTTTCACGTAGTAAAAGAGATGAGTAAGCTGAGAATCCTACCAAGAACTAGTTTCCATTTCAGGTCTTGTTTAAGAGATTAATTATGGAATATTGTAGACCTAATTAAACACAGCAAGGGCAAATAGGCACAGCCTTACACCGACTAAGAGAAATATAAAATTTGTTGTGCTTGAACAGACTGTATTTCTGTACTTAGAAAGTAAGGGACAGCCACAGCCTCTTACAGCTCTCACATGGATGAAACCAATAACAGCAAGAAAAAAAGGTCTTGATGTATTAACCTACACATTCTCTGGTAAAGAAAAACTAATGAACTGCTACAGCCACAATTACAATGAGTTTTGTGGGTACCAGGAGGTCTCATACTAACTACTTTTTCCCCTTGCAGAGCATCAACAATTTAAGGAACATAATTTATCATAAAAACATTAATTCACCTTATGTCTAATCTGTTGAATAGCTGAAGAAACAGAAACCTGAGTACCACAAAATCAGTGAAATAAGAATATAAAAGAGAGACTCGACCTTCAGTTGCTCTGTTAAGGTTTAAGGAAGCAAGGAAGATACTTTGTAAGCATAACAAAAAACCACCCTGGGGGAAGTGAAATCACAAATTTAACTAATTGAGACAAATAAATCCAGGCTGCTCTTGTCAGCTGGCAGTTGTTGGGTTTGAGGTTTTAGTTTTCCCTGGGCTCTTTGTGAATTCCTTGTTGAATCCTCAAGTCTTCACCACTTAGAAAAACTGGCAATTCAGTATTTTTTAATTTTTTCCCGAAGTTGTCTGTCACACACACATGAGTTTGGCTCTCTGAATTCTGCAGTCACTTAAATCACACGTGGCCACTGAATCAATCATATCCTCAAGCAAGGGACATACACATATATGTGTGTACGTCTGTGTATTACAGAATAGCTGTTTGATTTTGAAAGGTTTCTGATGCCCTTTTCAGCTCCAGAGAGAAATGGTGTGGCTGTCTTTGCAGTATGGACATGATGGTGACTTTTCCCTCGGGGTGTGTGCTGGAGAAGCTGATGGCTTTGGTTACAGATGTCCCTGCTCCTCTCCTTTGAGTCACCTCAGGTACTGTGGGACTATCTTGGGATGCAGCTCTGCAGTGCATCTGGTTTGGCTTTTCATTTGGTTTTCCAGCCCATCTGTTTAATGTCTGCACCTTTTGTCAGGCCAGCCATTATTAGTCAGACTTCTGTTGCACACTGAGCTGTTCTCCCCTGCCCTTCGCTCTTTAGTCTTGGTTTTCTCTT
>VWZY01003613.1:427956-443562 GCA_013399075.1 Chloroceryle aenea | reverse complement strand
AAAGAAAAAAAAAAAAGTTGTGCTCTACTTTTGTGGATAAGAATATGGAGCATCTGTGTTTCAAAATAATGTTGAATGCAATGTCTCTCATCTGCATATGTGGGAATAAAAGAAAGAAATGAAAAAATCACCTGTGTTACACTCAACTTTTGAAGAGTTTCAAGGATAGCTCTAATTTTATGGGGTATATTTTTCCCCCAAGGAATTTTTAAAGGACACAGCTGATAAATGGCCATAAATAAGGAAGTGATCAGAAACAGAAATCAGATGAAGGGGTTTTACCTGGGACTTCTTGTGAAGCTCAGCCATTTGCTACACTGACAGATATCTCTCTTCACGGTGTTGCCTTTTAACAGCAAGAGGAAATGATGAGATAGAGACCTGGAAGAGACAGAAGATAGTAACTGGTGAGTTGAAACAGCTCACACCAGTAATAAAGCCTTTGCGGTCAGACATGGCAATTGGAACACCAGCTGCAAACCCAGGAGCCCTTTAGATGTTAGAACTCATACAGTCTCACTTTATGCAGAAGTAGATATTTTTCTCCAAGGATAATTCAGTTATAAAACTACAATCCTGGCCAGATCCATTTGTCCTTACCTGGAAAGGACAGAAATGAAAGGCATGAGCGTTTTTACTCTTCCTGTTCATGCAACACTGCCTGCAAGTTCAGAGTTATTTAATTTCCTTGCATTTCAGCCATGAATGGAAACTGGCATGGAATGAGGGTCAAAATCACTTCTCTTTGACAAAGTAGCCTGAGGGGTGCTCTCCTCCTGCTTCAGCTATGGCAGCAAAGGATGGGCAGTATTTGCAGCCAGGAGGTGCTTGCATGAACACTCCCTGTCGGTCCCATCAGATCACACCCGTGTTAATGCTGGCAAGACGCCTCTGGAGCAGCCAGATTTGGGGCTGACTTTCTGTTGCAGCACCCATTGTTCTTCTTGACTTCAAAACATTATTTTGGACTGCTGGCTGCTTTGCCAGTCTGCATTACCTGTGCTCCAGCTGTGTTTCCAGCTTTGCTTTGCAGTAGATCTCTTTTCAGTACAACTGATAAGCTGACACCATCACAAAAATGCAGGCACTGGGGCTTGCGCGGATTTTGCCTGTGCCTATGATCTGACCTCTGGGGCATTGTTTGTGCGTGTATCAGCCTCTGTGTCAGCTTGTGCTGCAGCAACCCAAGGTATTTCCCAGCTGATCTGTGGTCTATGGTATATGTTAGAGACAGATGATGTTGTGTTACTTCTACATACTGCATTTTCTGTATGGCAGGGCCTTATCATTTTTTAGACTTGGCATAAACCAGTGCCCTCAATGTATGTGTAGCCACTCCAAGGTGACTAGTGAAATGGGGAGGATGACTACTGTGGTTATCTTTCATGCTGAAATCTACAGCTTTGTTCAGCTTTCAAGGAGAATGTGGAAAAAAGTTGGGAAGATACACTAAATAGGAGAGCTGTTTAGAAGAATTGTTTCTCCCCAGAGCAAAACTGACCAAGTCTTCTGTTGTTTGTGGCAAATAAAGTTAGTGGCTAAGATTTGCCAAAGTGAATATGTTGATGGAAAGATGGGTCCTGCAGAGCCTCCGTGTGTGTGGGGCTGTATCCACTCACATGGACCAAACCCAGCATACACCAGCTACTTGTGCTTTGAAACATGTCAGGAGAGATTACTGTTTCTGTCCCAGGGTTCAACAAAGTTATTTGTGTATTTATGAAAAAGGATCAATCAGCCTTTTCTGTTTTGATAACAGTGCTTCATGATACACTTTGTGTTCTAGATGAGCAACAGAGTTTCAAAATTCTGCCATTCCCTGATGCAAAAACTCAGTAAATGTGCTCAGAAATAGGACTGTTTCACAAAGACACGACCCCCCATTTATCTTGCTGAATGGCTGGGGTCTGTGCTAGAGAAAAAGAGTTTTTTGTTTGGTTTTGTTTTTTTTTTTTTTTTTTTTTTTTTTATTCTGCTAAGAAAATTGTTGTCTTAATAGGACAGTAATCTGTATGTGCTGGAATACTGGTTACTGATTAAATCACTTTGCAACTTAGAAATGCAAATCAAGCAGGGATTAAACTGGTCTGGTAGTTTTAGTCTTTTTAGGAAATTCCTAGTTGAGTTTTTAAAGAAAACTGCTTAAATGAGCACAGAGACAGGAAAGACACTTTTCCAGCAATCACTGTTTACTATATGGAGACTGTGTATCTCTACTAGTGATGTCTTTGCACACAGTAAAGGAAAAAAAGTATGTGATACATATGAGGTCAGTACTTTCTATAATTCAGTAACATCCAACCTTTTTTACGGGAGAGATAAACCCTTTCTTCCTCTTTGTTACTGACAGAAAGTATCAGCATGGGGTGAAGATCTAAAACTGGTAACTGTAAGGTGTATCAAACACGTCCCAGGGGGCTCCTGGAGGTGTCACATGTAACTTTGGCACACTGTGCCTTACTAGGAAGGATGCATTTCACATATCTCTCCACACTGCCCACCTCCCCTTGGAGAGGGCTGAGGGGCTGGCATTAGAGGCATTTGCTCTTCCTTCAGTCCTCATAAAACCTATGGGAAAGGCAAACCCTCTCCTGGCTCCATGTGGTACCTTTAGACCCATATTTCCCCAACTGTGCAAGAGGAATATCCTTGGTGTTAATGAGGGGTCTCCAACCACAGAGCATGGGAGCAGTGGGGAACCAGGATTTTGGAAATTGTCTCCTAGGTCAACCCAGGGCTGGTCACAGTGCATCCAGCCTCCCTTTCCACCATGCCCACACTGAAATGTGTAGCCTTGCTGCTCTGCTTGGTCTTTGCCTCAGGCTTTGCAAGGCCTGGCTGAGCTCTGAGTTAAGTCAGGTGGTATTTTTCCATTACAACTTTGATTTTTGGTACTTTCATGTGGCTGTTTATTAAGGTGCTTAAATGTAAACTCAGGGACTCAAATTATGGTTTGTATATTGTCTAGATCTGTACCTATTACTTGAAAATGTGTTAATTTAAATCACTGGCAAGTGTAGCTTTCTACATCTCTGATAGAACTGTCTTACACAACCAGCTCCCCAGGGTTCTGCTTGATCCTGGTGTTACAGATGTGTGTGGTATAAAAATAACTACATTTTAAAGCCCTGCCTTTGTAATTTAGCCCAGTAGTATGATTGTCCAGCTATGTTTTATAGCAGGAAACCCTCAGTAAAGAGAAAACCACAGAGATTCATAATGTCATGCTCTAGTCTTCTGTCTTTCAAACAAAGAAAGTGAAAAATTTGTTGCCAGTGTGAAATGAAGGCAGATGGAGTGTTTGATTATTGCTTCCTGACATTTTAAGAGTATCCACTGTCATTCTTGTTCTCTTTAATTCTTATTAAATATAAAAGAAAAATGACAAACTATACACAAACACCCTATTACAAGATAATAATTTACCATCCGATGCTAAGATACTTAAAATTTTCAGAAACCTCTTGAGAATACTATACTCTCTTTACTGGTAGCTGGTTAATGTATTTCTTTCATGTAAATGACTTTTCACTTTTGAAGTTAAGAGAAATTCTGGAAATCTTTCTCCCTAGCTAGAAGCAAATAGTTTGCAAACCTTTATTATAATTGAACATCCATAATGTTCAGTGTACAAAAAAAAAAAAAAGACTCTTACAAGAAATACGCTATCAATATTATAAATGCTTAATAGAAAAGCATCATTCCCTTAAAATGCTTCACTATATTTGCAGTGCAACAGGCAATTCAGATGCTGGAATCACACCAAATTTACATTACTGCTCTGTGCTACTCTGTTCTTCTCTATCTTATTTTATATGCCTTCCTATCACTAAGTGTTTTCCAATTGTTCAGTAAGGGAGCTAAATGAAGTGAATTGATCTTTTTCTTACCCTTTCCCTTTTACATTTTTTGGTAGAGTTGGTTTTCTTTAGGATACACAAAACTATTTGCATTGGAGAAAACAGAGAGAGAAAGCGTACCTTGCTCTTGAAACAGAGTTGTAAGGCTGAACATCCCCAGTCCCCGTGGGAGCAATTTGGCTCACTGATATCTAAGGACACTGAGTTGAGCCCTTTCCGAGAGCTGCATTTGGGTCAGCATATTTAGGTTTTCACATGCCTCTAACAATTAACCAGCTCAGACAGTCCTGCCTCCATGAGATAGCATCCTACCCCTGCAGTTAAAATCTTCCTAGAGAACTGAAGGAGCACAAATTTAAGCTGATTCACAATATCTTTAATTAAAACCTAGTTAAACTTGTTTCCATTTTAACACCCAGGAGATCCACACTTAATTAATCCACATAGTGCAGCCTAATGCCGCCTTCTGCGCCCATGGGTGGTGGGCTCCTGATCAGGGGCTGATGGGGAGGGGTGTGGGGTGCAGAGCTCTGCTGGGCTGCTTGAGCCCTCTGCTTCCTTCTCCCTTCATCTGCTGCTCCCGAGCTCTCCCTGCCCTCTCCCCACACTTTCCTGAGTCTCAACAGCCCCAGGCAAGCAGCTGCAGAGCGTAGGGAGGACAGGCAGGGAGCCTAGTGCCACCCCAGCAGGGCCACTGTTGTGCTGCTGAGAAGAAGCTGCTTGTATGGTCACAGGGGCAGTGGAGGTGGGTGGTGCCCAGCTCTGCCCTCAGCCATATGGCTGCTCCAGGGGTTCCCTGGCACAGTCCCCAGCAAATCCTCTTAGTTCAGCTTCACCCTCTTTCTTGCTTCTTTGATGTCAGTCTTGCCTTGGTCCCTGCTCCAGACTCAATTCCCATCACAAGCTCTCAGGGTCAGAGAGTGGTTGTGCCCCCAGAGCTCTCATGGCCTAACCATGGCTCAAGGATGGGATGCTGAGGTTACACCTGCACTGCACAGGGTCCTGTCTGGTGATGGGACAACAGGCACAAAATGGTCTGCATCTGTGGTGTTAAAAACCTCTCCCACCAAACTACCTTGCCTACTGCTCTGATATCTGTCAAAGGTACCTAATTCAGACGAACAAGCCTAAGGAGAGCAAAAAAGTATTTTGTAATGAGGGGCTCTGCCTGGTAGCAAAGACAGGAATGAAGAACTTAAATCTGCTGCTGACATTGATTCTCCTTTTTGATACCTTGATAAGGTATCTGTTTGTCTCCATATGTTACAAGCATACAAACGCAAAACCACTTCCCTAATGCTGTTACAAGGATTTCTGTTAAAATTTAGATCAAGACAATGAAAAGCTGTAGATAAAATATTCTTCTGTAGAGAGGAAGTAGGTGCACAGCCTTAAGTACCAGAAAGGGTACGTTCACATTAACAAGTTGTTGCAATTTATTCTGTTCTTCAAAATCTATGAAAGAAAGCAAAAAATCCCTGCTGATCCCTTTTCAGTTTTGAAGCAGCATGATAAAAAACATCTGCTAAAGCTAATGACTGCATTTGCATAGATTACATGTGACAATCCAGCACACAATAGGGTGTCCTGCCATGTAGACAACAAGCCACCAGGGTGATGCACTCTTCAGCATTTGTTGCCAGAAGTCAGCTACACTTCTACAATAATAGTGTCAGCTCGTTTCCAGGAGGGCTTTGGCTAACAAACAGTGCCAGAGAAAATTACTGATTCCCTCTCATTTTCCAAGCTGAAAGGTGTAGGGCTCTCTCCTGCCAAGCGTGGAGGAGAAGTGGAGGACGGAAAATAGCTTTCCTGACAGCACCCAGTAAAACCCCTCAGCACTGCACTGGAGTGGTGGGGGGAAGGAATCCAGTTCTGCTGGGCTCAAGCTGAGGGAGGCTGAGTCCCACCCTCAGCAACACAGGAGCCAAACGGTGGCCGTGCATGGCCCTGCTATCCGTTGGGCTGAGGGAGGGCTGGTGCCTGTCATGGGGCACCATGGCTGCATGCCATGTTGCGTTGGAGGGGAAAAAATGGTTCCTTTGTGTTTTCAGCACAGTGGTTGAGTTTTATGGCATCATTTTGTTATCCTTGCAGTGTTGGCTATGGACAAATGCAAGACGACAATTTATATCCTAAGGCAAAGTGGCTCTGATATGGTGCTACTCCTTTTCGTTTTGCTTAATTGGGCTAACAGAAAAAGACAACAGCTGCAATGTTGGGAATGAAAAATGCCTTTGCTTGTCCTGGTTTTGACAGCAATCAGACTGACAAGGGATTATCAATTGATCTGAGATAAGTGTCACTGAAGGATGCTGTCCATTTATCCCCTTTACTATTTCATACATACAATTGCACTTCAAAAAACTGATATAGTTATTTTGAGAGAGAGCAAACTCTTAGGCGTTGTTAAGGAAGACCACAGTGTGAAAAGGAAAAGAATGTCTCTAAAAAAATGCTTTGGGATTTCTGTGGTTTTAGATATGTACATATGTGTGTGCATTTGTGTCAAAGAGAGACTGGCCATAGACAGGTGTCATTGAAAAAAAACCACGTCATTTTCTCCAGCCCGTGTTTTCCAGGACTGCAGATCTGACAGTCACAGGATGCTTCCTTCCGGCCTAGTAATCCACAAGTTCAGGCAAAGCTCTGTGACCACCTGTCAGCCTATTTTTGTGAAGCTCCATGGTAAAACTCCACAAAAAAGGACTGGATGATCTTGACTGTCCCATTTGATACATATGACATCTTTTTGATTGGTGCATAGTTTTCCCACTGGATTTTGCTGGAAGCAGGGGACAATATACCCTGACCAGGAGTCAAAAGAAATGGGCTTTCCCCAGCCAGACAGTGACAAACGTATCCTTCTAGTTTCCAGTGTGCTTGCCCCTGGCCCCAATTCATCACTGTGGAGTTTTGCAGTTGTCCTTGGTAGATACCAAATTCAGCTATGGTGTGTGGAAACACCACTAAGAAAAGCCCTCCAGATCCCACAGGTCTGGGAGATGCTTGCTTTTTATCCCAGGTTCCCAACAAGCCCTCTCAAAGGGCTTGACTCTACATTTCTTACATGCTCCTTGTGCAAATGATGCTTCTCCTCAAACCTGTTTTGTCCAAGCAAGAAGAGCAGGAGTGAAAGCCCCAGTGATTATTTATCTTGGTATTAATCTATTCTTAAACCGAACAGTACACTTTTGATATTTTAGTTAAACTGTCATAAATCAACACCCACTGCTTCGTTTTTCTCAGTGATGAAAAAAAAAAAAGGAAAAAGAGAAAACTGAAAAGCTGTCCTTTAGCTGACATTCAGTATAGAATTGATTGAGCAATCTGCTGTCAGAGCAACAGCTCTTTTCAAAAATACCTTTTGGAAAAAACCCTCTGGTGTTATTTGTATCGTGTGTACCACATAATGCTCTTCAGTGAGATCCGGGCGTCAGAGACCAGTATTAAAAAGAGAGCAGTGAATGTGCCATGTAGGAAATGAATTGTGTGCTTCTTTGCAAGCTACCAGTGTCCCTATGACCGCCTCCAACTAATGAGTTCATTGATGTGTATCAAGGCATCACTTGACAATGCCATCATTTGAAGAACAAGCAGGGTCAGATTTCTTTAGAAACTCTCACAGCTCTGAGGGACTGATACAACCAAAATCCAGGTGCACCAGGCTTTTCCCATGCTGTAACTTTGACCAGCATCCCAGTACCACAAACTCCTGACCAGCTTAGGAGCTCCCCTGGTGCAAGAAATAGACATTGCCATGTGAACATACATTGAGCAATGCACGTGCTTGCATTAGAGATGATGGAAAATGTTTTATTTCTGTGTAACAATGTTTTCCCCAAATGGAAAAACTAAAGGTGAAAAATGTTGGCTGATATTTTTGGAAGAGGGAGGAAATAACTTAAAATCCACAAATGCTGAGAGGGGCTGATTTGAGCAAATTTAATATGTTTTTCTGTCAACATTTAATTTGGACTCAGAACTTTTAGGGTAAGATTTGCCTCATCCACTATTAAGCTGACATATAGAACAGATCAAGTAAACTGCACCCTAAGAATACCTGTCTTTTACCACATTAGAGAAAGGGGATTTAAGCTATAGCTAGCTGTGATGCAGCTGTTTACCCTGCAGCTGGTTAAAGCATGGAGAGATGAGATCTACCCTTTGGTTTGAAACAGATGGAAGCCAGTGGTTCGTACAGGTTTGCAAGGCATGGCCTAGTTTTGTACAGCATCTTATATTCAACTCCCTTGAAAGCTGCTGAGACATACCCTATTTCAAATACAAAACATACAGTGTCTATCTGCTTAAGAGCAGATCATAGAGGAACAGCTGAAGTTTTGGAGCTCCTAAAAAAAATCCTGACAGTGAATTCTATTTTGGAAACTTGTTATAACAAAAAGCACAATTATTTCTCTCCTCTCCCACCATGTTCCAAGGCCCAGATTTAGTCCCAAAGCTTTTCAGTAATTCCCTCGCAGCCTGTATGTTTCACATGTGCTGAGGTGGGTTTTTTTTTTTTGTTGTCCCTCTTTTGTATTTGTCCTTTCACCTGAACCTAAAGACTTCCACGTGCTAGCATGGTGCTGGCACCCAACCTCTCCAACTGATGTTTTCTCCAGGAGCTGGTTGCTTTATACGTAGTGAAATGAGGGGAAAGAAGGAAAGTGAGAAATCAAACTAATAACTTACCTATCAGTAATTGTAGTGAGAGGACTTTATTCTTCTTTATATGCAGCAGCTGAATGTAGCAATAGTCTTGGTGGTGAATTGGTGAAATATTCCTTATATTTTTGAAAAGGACAAGTAATATAATCATATCTATCTAGATGTCCTGTTCTGGGAGGCTGAATCTTTAACTGAAGGTGTGATTCTGTCTTGTACATCCAGAAGTATTTCTGCTGAAGTCAGTGGGAAGGTCTGAGGTAGTACAAGGGTGAGGAAAACACTCAGGCATCCCCAGTACAATGAAAGATTTTTGAATGCTTACCTCTTAGTAAAAATATTCTCAACCTCCAAATATCAGTTCAACTGCTTGAAAAACACATTATTCCCCATCATACCCCTGATTTGCTTAGACAGTTGTTTGAGCTTTTAATTAAAGACCCATACCTGTTGTGATACTATTATCTGTCAGGTCTGCTGGGACTGCACAACCAGGATTTTATTTTCATTTATTTTTAGAGTAGAAAACTTAACTAGCACAAATAGAAATTAAAATTAAAACTTTTTATTATGTCTGGGCTATTGTAAACATCCAAAGGGGAAAGTAAATGGCTGTATATCCATATAAACCTCCCCTCATATTTACAGGCTTTTTTAAAAAACATTTATCTTTTCAGTTCAGTATATGGAAGAAAAGAAACTCTCCACATTTCCAGTAATTACAGTGCAAGTAAATCTGGGATTGGGCTGAGTTAATTCTTAGAGGTTCTAGCTATAGTGTTACAGCAGGATTAATCTAGAGGGTTGCTTTAGTTTGGGTTTTTTGTTGTTTGTTTGTTTTTTTTTAAATGCAGGGGACTAGGGCACTACCATATTATTAATTAGAAGTAAATCTGTCCCTTTGGGGTCTACATGTGTTGCCTACATTTTTAATTTGTATTTAGCTTTAAGACAAATGACAGATATTTCCCCCCTTCAGTTTCTCAGTTTCTTCCTTATTTCTCTGTAATCCTTTTGTTTTTCATTAGGAAGAACTGTTGGATAACACAGAGATCCTACACGGACAATTGGTTTTTTTTCCAGTCTGTTGGCTGAACTGGAAAACATTCAATAATTTTCTTTTGGGTCAAATTTGTGTTTTGCTTCATTTTGGGAGGGTTAGTGTTATTTTCCTATTTTACTCTTTAAAATGACAAAACATAAGCCATTTATACAGAAGTTGTTTCAACAACAAAAATAAGCTACACAAGAACATGAAACAAAATGCTGTAACTTCATCCCTTCTTATCTCAGATTGTTTATTTGGTTTCAAAAACCTCATGATTGATTTTCTCAACCTGAACATACACTTCTTGCTGAATTTAATTTTTTTTCTATAAAATTGCACCCAGAAGGGGTGCTGGGGCTGTCAGTAATAAAAGAATACTTCAGAGGCCGCAGGATTCCTTTCACATGCAAAGGTGTTGGCCTTTGCTGCAAGGATATTATTGGTGAGAAAAAGAAGTATTCCTCCTTGTGAAGCCCTTGCTAGCAGGTCTCTGGTCTAATACACAGTCTTCTGGGCTTGTGAAATGGGACTTATTCCCATTCTGGCTAGAGGCTAGACCGGATGTGAATAGTCAGTGGATGAGGGTTTTTTTTCTACACATTTATGTTGCAGAAGGGCATGATCATTTGCCTGTTCCAGAATCTGTACCTCAGTTCTTGTTTGATGTAATTTCTCAGAGATTTAGAGGACATTTTGATCAATTACATTGTACAGTTCTGCAGTGAGCACTTCCAAATTCTGTAAGTTTGTGGGGCTCAGACAATAAAAAATAGAGTTCAGTTCTCTATTTTGAGGAACGGGTCTTGTTCTGCTCACTGTACACTTCCCAGTACTGTAGCTTTTCAAGCAATAAAAAAAAAAAAAATGACAATTTATTGTCTCCTGGGAGATTGGAGCTATATTTTACAGGGACGTGTGCATCTCCCAGTCATGATGATCTTTGCTATCTGGATGGTGCACTGCTACCAGATTTTCCCAGTGACAGTTTTTCATGTATTAACAGGGCAGATTCTGGTGAGTGTGAAGCCTGTGTGGAGATGACAGTCTGATAGAGAGTGGGAAACTCACTTTATCCCTCATCTTCTACTTGTCACTCTTTACTCTTCCTTCCATAGATTGTGGGGTTTAGATTAATTTAAGAACCTTTTCCCTGAGGCATCCCCAAGTATGTGCCGTCTGAGAGGGAGGGTCAGCCAGGCTCTGGACATGCTGAACTGCACATTTATGCTTTTTATGCTTCTGCAGCTGAGGAAAGTTTTATTTGCAAAAAAGGATGTGGAAAATGGTCTGACATGGGAAAATGGAGGAAGTAACAAAGCAAATGGCCCCAAGGAGGTCATAGCTGCTGCTGCATGGGCTGGAGAGGGAAGAAGGAAATATGCAGAATTAGAAGACATGGATCTGTTGGGAGGTAAGTGAGAGGAAGTAGCAAATGTTAGAAATCCAGACGCTTTTTGTCTGTATCTGTACAAGCAGACACTTCCCACTATAAGGTGTTACAGCAAGAAGGCTCATGGAAAATAAGAGGGATTCTTTAATCACCCATTTATTTTTCTGGTTTGTTTGGGGGGTGGGGGGGCTGTTTTAAGCTGGTTTTTTTTTTTTTTTTTCAGTCCCAGTTTTTCCCTAAGCAGATCTTAAGGTATCAGCAGAGATCTGACATTACTTATGTCTTCCTTAATGGGCTCATTGATTTTGTAATCTAGCAAACGGAGTCTCTTCTACTTCCTGATACTGTAATGCATTGAAGAGTTTATCTTTGCAGTAGCACACACCTAACAATGTAAGAAAAAGTGGGGTGTTTGAAGTAACTTTTCAGGTAGTGAGCTTGTTTTCCCTATGAACCTGTTATTGTTCTGGGCCTCCCTGTACTCATCCTTTAGTTCTAGACCCTGACATGGTAATTACCCAGGCTTTTTAAAAGCCTGTCTACATTCTCCCATCACCAGCTGGGGTCTTGATGCAGACACTGTGCTGGCCAAAGTCTTGCAAATCACTTTCTGCAATTTAGATTCACTGCTTATCATTAGGGAGATCTAATAGTTTTAAACTGATGTTGCATCTTCAAGCCCCATGAATTATATATACACAATAGTATATGTGATGGTAAAAACACAGCTGTAGACTGGTAACAAACAAAAATATAGACATCTTCATCAGAAAATGGGTAAACTCTGCCATTAAACTGAGCATATCCTGGGTACTATGTTGAGAGGCCTGCTCCTGACTCGATGGAGTCACAGAAGCCACTGAGAAAAGAAGCATGAAGTGAAAAATTCCTGCAGAGATTTTCAGACTCCTCTGTCCTGTCACCCTGAGCTCGGTGCTCCCATTCAGCACGCAGGGCAGCCTTGAAACATTAAAACTCTGCAGGTTCTGTCAAAATGAGAGACAAGATGGTTTACTAGGTGTCATTTCCATCACTAATTCATATTCATTGAATCCTAGGATTTTTATTCAGTATTCATTCCTTCTGAGCCGTATACTGCAGTCTTTGGGGGAACTGAGAGTGCTTGCCTGGTGTAACTGCAGGGGAAAAGCAGGGTGAGGCTCCACTGGCTGCTTTGTAATTATTGCTGCTTCTGTTTCACCCGTTGGCTCCAGCTGTAGGAGTGCCCCCATGGATTCAATACTCTGTAGGGAGTGAAACTGGGACAGGACTGTGATGCCTGTGGGTCACTGGAAAAGGCACCCTTGGCTGAAATGAAGCCAAGCAGTGGCTTCCTAAGGATCATTGCACAGGTCAGTGGTGCAGCCAAGGCTGAGAGCTGGACCAGAAGTCTGCGACAGAAACTTTCAGCAAGCAGCCCAAAGCTGTAGAGTTTGTCCAGCGAACAAGGCGAGGATAGTCTTCAGCTCAAAGTCCTTAATTTCTATTAAAAAAAGTGTATTCCTATAGATGTTACATTTTTTTAAAATACCTTTTCTAAGTAATTTTCTTAGCTAGTCTTTTTTTTTTGTCTGATTTTTTTCTTCATTCATATTAATTCTTGAGATGAAAAAAACCCACCTTTGAAAACATTTCTTCTACAGACTCTTCTGAATATCCCCTTCAGCTGGAATAAACCTGCTGGTGTGGCTGTACTGTGCAGCTTGGCAAGGGATCTCTTCCACTGTGTCAGATGTCCCTCGGGCTAAGCTAGGTTGGGGGTATGTGGTAGAAACAGCTCTACCACAGCTGCTCAGCTGCCCGTTGTCTGCAGGCCGTCAGGAGCTTCCAGGTGACTGTGGAGTCTCTCTGTGCTTTTAAATTAGATCTCCTAATTTGTTTTCACTTTGCAAGGTGTCTGAAAGTCTCTCCCTTCACCAGAAAGACATTTTTACTGTCAGAAGCAGACTCCCATTTGAGACCTACAGAGATGAAGGGAAGCCATAAAGAAATCTCTACCATAACTCAGGGAATTGAGTTTTAAACCTCTGAGTAAAACAGTAGTAGGTCTTGATTACATCAGCTTTGCACAACCTTCCTAGACAGTAAAATGAGAAAGAATAAAAAAATATCACATAGAATACAATGTCTCTAGCTCGGTTTCATCCAGCTCCTCGCCATCCTTTTCCAGAAAGCACCTTCACTCACTTTGGAAGTCCTTTCACACAGCTGATCTTATGACCCTTTACAGCTTAGCAAAAATGACACCATGCCATTTACTTCCAGGGAAAATCCCAGCCACTTAACTATCTGTGTCAAGTTCCCATAGCACATGAGGACACAGGCACAAGAGATGTGGCAAAGAACATTTTCCCCCAATCTCCTTGATCGTGCAACATTCAGGCATCCAAATATCCCTAGACTTAAGTGCTATTTTGGATGACTATAACCACCTTTCAGCATTTCTCTTCTTCAGTTAGAAGCTGGTTTATGATTTATCTAAAGCTTTTCCTGCTGAGTCCTGCAAGGGCAGTTGACCAAAGCATGTCATGAGTTCCTAGATGTATTTAGGGTAAAACAAACAAACAAACACAACAGCAAAGAAAGAAAGAATGTTTCATTTATCACTTTCAAAATTCAGTGCTTTAATATTTCATTCAGAATGACTATCCATTTCCAGAGGTACTTCAAGGTTATTTAAATAATGTTTTAAAATATGCAAAAAGGACTGAAAATAAATGTGTAGGGAAAAAAGTTCAATTTGTCAAAACATTTCTAAAGTAGTAATTTCAGGCTGACCTCAAGTCATTTTCCTCCATTAACACTTGGATCTTAAGATGCCTGAAAAGCAATCTGAAAGCCACCCTTTCCATCATGGCTGTAAACATTCACACAAAAAGAAAGAGGGCACAATAACTTGTCTGTTCCATACAGCTGTGAAGCATTAAGTCATCTGGCCTCTGCCTTTTATATATCTCTGTATCTCTTTCCTTTGGACTCAATGTTTGTAAGAATTGGTGAAATATAAAGGATTGATGAAATGTAGCAAATCACCAGTATGTCAGTGCAAAAACTGGTAAGTTCAGCCATGTGGCCATGTCTTAGTTATTAGCATTTTTGCCCATTTTTTCCCCAAGATACATGACTGGGTTTTGTTCTTTCAGATTTCCAAAGGACGCCTGGCTCTGTGCATTTGCATTTGCGTAAGAGCATCTGGTGTTACCTCTTTTTTATCAAGTTTCCTTCATCTGTCTAAAGAGTGGAAATATTACCGAGTAATGGGCAAACGCATGACGTGGCACAATTGATGGAGGCATACTCAGGGTGAGCAACTTACACCTACTGATTGAAGTTTTGGTCTGACCTGTTCCCATGGCTTCTGGGTGCTGGGCATGTTTATGAACTGCACTCTGTAAATGTAACTCACGCCTTCTCCTCTGGCCAAAATCTTTGTTTCTGTCTCATCTGTCCTTTCCTCTGTCTCTTGCAGAAGGCAGGAGAGACCTGCAAATTGAATGATATGCTCATATTGCTCTTATCGAACCCTTGTAATTCTGAATGCAAATGGCACTTTTTATACATGAACAGAAAAAGGACTAAATTCACTGGATAAATTATTCACAACAGATAATTCAATCTGCTCTCGTGGGAGAATGCAATGAATGTCTGATGATGTTAACATACCCCCCCCTCCACCCTCCAATTCTTCCTACTAGTGAAGTAAATGGCAAAACCTTTTACTGACTTCAAAGGGAGAAGTACCTAGCCCCAAGCCAGGGGGCCCATATATGACTTCTCTGTAGTGGCTCTCACTTGCATTTAGAGCTAAAACCCAGACAACCATTTATGTTTTGAGGAGACCAGACTAAGGCTGTATTGCAGAGCCAGGCTGCCAGGGCACCTTCGTTATTACAGCTCTGGTTGAAAGCAGGTCTGCTCTGCAGCCTGAAATAACCCAGCCTCAAGAGAGAGAGAGAGAGAGAAGGTAGAGGTCTTGTTTAGTGAGTCTGGAGCTCAAGGCAAGTTCATTTGGCCAGGCTTTTCTAGTTTGGAGAAAAGGAGGCTGCAGGGTGACCTCATTGCTCTCCACAGCTTCCTGAGGAGTGGAAGTGGAGAGGGAGATGCTGAACTCTTTTCCCTGGTATCCAGTGAGAGGGTATTGTGGGAATGGTTGAAAGCTGCACCAAGGGAGGTTTAGACTGGATGTTAGGAAGCATTTCTTTACCATGAGGGTGGTCAAACACTGGAACAATCTTCCTAGAGAGGTGCTTGTCAGAGTTTAAGAGGCATTTGGACAATGCCCTCTATAACTTTTGGTCAGCGCTAAATTGTTCAGGAAGTTGGACTAGGTGAGTGTTTTCAGCCCCTTCCAACTGAACTGCTCCTATTCTACTCTAGTCTAGTCTCGCCTAGTCTATGCTATGCTGTATTTACTTTGTATCTGGAATAGATTTGCAGCCAGTGATGGGGTTTGTGACCAGGGTGACATCAGCCACCGCAATGTTGCTGTGCTGTTGGCCGTTATCCTTGGTGACAATGCACCATGGGCGTGATTTGGGTGCCATGACTGTGCACAGTGGACCTGGGCTCTGGGATAAGGCTTACGTGGGGGCTGCTGCTGTGTTCCCCCATCATGGCAGGGGATGGGAGTGAAGGCTGGG
>VWZY01003613.1:403901-426577 GCA_013399075.1 Chloroceryle aenea | reverse complement strand
AAGCTGGGTGCCTCCAAGAAGCACCCCACCATGGTGGCCTACCAAGGAGGCGGGGAGGAAATGGCCAGCCCAGACCAGGTGGATGACACCTACCTGCAGGAGTTCTGGGATATGCTGTCACAGACAGAGGAGACCCAGGCAGAAGGAGGAGGAGGTGGTGGAGAAGGGACCAAAAAGCCCGAGGGGTTGAAGGAGAACCGAGGTACTGAGGGGGCTCAGAACAGGGTGGTGGTGAAACGTGGTGACCTCCACCAGATCCCCATTCACCTCAACCACAAAGAGGAGCAGAAGGGAAGGGAAAAGGAGCAGCATGAAGGTGTCCCAAACAGTGATGAGGGCTACTGGGATTCCACCACCCCTGGTCCTGAGGAAGATGGTTCCACAAATATCCAGAAGGAGACCATTCCCAGGGACAGCTACAGTGGGGATGCTCTCTATGACCTCTATGCTGAGCCAGATGAGAACCCACCAGCAGGCCCTATAGATGAAGAGGTCACTTCTGTGCCACGCTCCAAGCCCGTGTCTCCAATAACGACCACATGCTCACTGAAAACACCCTCAAGCACAGTGAAGGACTCCAAGATACCCATCAGCATTAAACACCTTTCGTCTCATCCTACCAGCCATGGAGCAGATGCCAGTAACAGCCATCATGTCACACACCATCACCTGGCCAAGAGCGAGATGCACAGAACAAAAATCCCTGTCTCCAAAGTACTGGTACGCCGGGTCAGTAATAGGGGCTTAGCAGGGACAACAGTGAAAGCCACCATGTGCCAGGACGGTGCCAAAAAGTAGTTGAATAAGAGGTGGAGACAAAGATGGACAGCGAGGTCTTGGTGTGTGAAAGTCTACACAGAAGACCACAGATAATGAACTAGTTTTGCATCACCTGAAGAAAGGCAACCTAAAGCTTACTTCACTGTACTCCATGGGCCTGCACTTCCGAATCCCTTCTTACTAGACTGTATGGCTGAATATAAAAAGTCAACTTCTTTTCAAGCACTTTTTTTTACATTTGTATCTTTTTTCTGCAGCACTAAACACTGGGGAGGTTCATTTTTACATGCCTTTTTGGAAGCAGGACTTGGATTATGAACCTAAATGAACATACTTCCTCACGCAAAGCAGTGCCATGAGTTCTTCAAGGGAACAGAGTTACAAAAGGAGCGACACGAGAGGTTCTCCAATACACTTACCTTTTAATAATTTCTGGGGGAGGAGTGGAGGGTGGGTGCCTGGTGCTGAAAATGGTGTTTGCTCTACAAGATGTTGGAAAAAATGCCAAGCAAAAAACAACCAATGTAACAGGTATTTTACCTGCCGTAGGAACAAGAGCACTGCTCAGCAGCAGACTTGATTGACTTGTGTGCAGTAGCTAAATAAGCAGTTAGGTGGACTTGTCTAACAGGAAAACATATTTTTGTCTGTCTGTCTGGTTGGTTTTGATCTGGTATAATTTAAATGGATAACAGAGACACCTGACATAGGTTCAGATGTTTACATCAATACCTGTCCGATAACACATACAATCAGGTTCAGGGAAACATTTTACTAAATGCCAATATACACACACTGTTCACATTTATACAATAACTTACTCGCCATGTGTAAATATATACATATTTTCTCAGATTTACTCAATGCTACAGATTTTTTATAAAAAATAATTTAAAAAAATCACCCGTCTGTATTATCTAGAGTTTAAGCAAGAGTTAGTTTTTATAGGTAGATAATTTTACAGTTCTAAAATGATAGAACTTTGTGTAAGTACCTTAAATTAGAGAAAAACTCTGTTTTGTATGGGCTCATGCATCCCCAGATAAGTAAGTCTGAAGTGCTGATTTTATTCTGGTGGCACATTCCATGGCTCAGAGCTCTGAGGTTCTGACAGCACTGCCACTGAAAACCTCTATTTTCAGGGGTTTAGACAAAGTTGCTCTGGGCTTAAACCTTACAGAGAAGGAACCCAGGTAAGAAACAGTTTTTTTAATTATTATTTTTTAAAATATATAAAATTAGTTTTTGACTATTTAAAGAAAGTTTGGGTTCTCATTGCTTTTTATTTTCATTCTTAATAACGTCAGAATAATTTTAAGAGAGAAGAAGAAATATGGTAAGCTAGTGGTACATAAAATGGTCTGATGAGCATGGATTTTATGAGAAATGTATTAATGGCCAGGTCATTTTTGAATAGTGGCTGCTGTACATGGGCATTGACAACATTTCAGAGATATTTAGTAGGGTTTTAATGTGCCTGAGGACATATTTTTATGATACACTGAAAAAGCTCCAAAAATCATTGAAGTCTAAAGGTAAATGTTATGTATTTACAAAATATTTTGATATAAGTATTTAATCATCAGACCACAGTTAATATAAAATATATGCTCCAGTGTATCTGAAAAATAATATACATTTTAAAAATATACATGTCTATATTATTCAGAGAATCCTAAATTCACATCATTGAAGCTAATGGGTCTGATTTTACATAGCAGTTGGTTTTATTGTCTCTTAAACTGAAAGAAAAAAAAGGAAAATAAATATACAGAATACTCATTTGAAGGATATTAAGGTTGTAGATAAACCATAAAAAGCCAGGAAATACCATGATAAGAATTGTATATATGTATATGTGTGGTTCACTGGGGAAATGACCTCGTAGTCACAAGGATAAAATTGGCACCTAGTTAGATTCCTGCGGGATTAAATACCAAACCGCAACGCCCCAGTGAGTTGGGAGAAAGTATTCGTTTTCCTGATTAGTCCCTGCCTTCATGGTTTTGATAAGAACCTTAATACACTTCAAAGAAGATTATTTTATATGTGTTCTTTCTAACGTGTCCGTGCGTGGTTTTCTACATGCCTGCTCACACAGATGTGTTGTACATATGCATGTGTAGTCAGAATGCACCTCCTCCTGGGGTGCGCCCACCTGGGCAGGGGCGCGCGCACCCCCATCCGTGCACACTCGCTCTCCTGTGAGCACAGCCGTGCGTGCACACTCCCACGCACAGGCTGAGGGGACGTGCTCTAGATCTATCTCCAAACAGCGCTGGCGGTGATTTCCTTTGCCTGAGAAAGGGATTTGCATTTGGCCTGACTCTGCTTGTGCATTTTAGAAAGTTTAAAGCTGAAATACCCTCAAAAGGATGAATGTACAGAACATGGAATATTACCCTGGTCCTCAGCCCTAATGTTCCATTTTCTCTTGTTTTTGTTTGACTGTAAGGGACACATCTTTCCTTGCATGAAAATTCTGCAGAAAAATCGTAGTTCCCCATTTTGTTGTGAGGACAAATTGTACAGAGATATTCTATATGGTACTGGAAGTTGAGAGGGAAGGGAGGATGTGGTGATCTTGGAGTAGTACCATAAAAATTGGAAGCACTGAGTCCAGGTAGTAGGAGTGGTGCTTCTTTAAGACCATTAGAAGCCATCAGCTGCCATCTCTATGGGACTTGCGTGTGGCAAATTATTCATCATATGCATTTTGTTTGCATTGTGGCATGTCTGTATTGAGAAACCAATAATTGAGTGACACTAGACTAGCTCCCTCTCACCTAATGACTAACATGAATCATCATTAAAACTCTTTGTCTTCCCTTCATTTTTCTCTCTCCTTTGTTTTCTGCCCCATTTTTCCTCTGCATGCTGGCGGGTGGCTTCCCCCTCAGTGCTAACCCCTGGTGTGGAGCAGGGAGCCCTGGGCTGGTGGCCGAGCGCGGGGTTGGAGGGCAGCCGCGCTGCCTGCCGAGGCCAGGTGCTCCCCAGTCTCTTGCTCGAGCTTTCTATAGCATACCCAGTGTTGAGTACATTTGCAAATCTCTTGGTGGTTCGTTTGGCTGCTTGCTATGTACATATTTTAAGGACAATCATATCCTTAAAAGGAAAATGGGAAAGTAGCTTGTAGTAGGGTGTCAGTATTTTGAATCATTGCGGCATACTGACGTTGATTCAGGGTAATGGTTGTATGGGAGTAAAAATACAATTTAATACTCAAATTAACTTTGTATTTATAAAACTCACTTTTGGCTTTAAGCCATATATGTTTTTTATTTCGAAAGGAAATGAAGTTTAATATTTACTAAGGCTTTCAGTTTTCATAGAAATATATTTGTGTAACTCCCCACAATGCCTAAAACGATCATTGGAAGGGGGTTCAAAGGCTTTCTTTAGACCTATATTTAATACCTGAAAGATCCCTGTAAATACTGTGAGATGCCTAAGAACAAACAATTAATGGCTTGCTGGATTTAAAGGCTGAGAGGTAATAGTCCTGAGGCATTCTGTGGTGGTTTGCATTCTTATTTGTGTTACCCTGTTCAAGCATATATTTTCCTTGGCTCTGGTAGGTATCAAGGTAGAAATGGTGTTCTGAGTCCCAAAGATAACATTCCCAGTGCTGTCATTATTTTGATTTTCTTAAAGAATACTATTTTTATTTGTTTTATTTGTTACTTTATGTGGTCTGAATGATGCTTTGTAATTATCAGCTTGTATGTCAGTCATAAAGGATTTTATAGATCAGGATGTGGCATTTAGTTATATGTATTCTTTGCACTTTCAGGTCACTGCTGGTAAATTTTGTATGTTCTTAGGGTATTTCTATATATTGCGTAGTGTTTTGTAGCTATCTACAGTGATTTCAGTGGTATACATTCCTGTCCTATATATCAGCACAAAAGATTTCCTTTTGGTAGCATGAAATGATGTTTCTGTGGACTTCTTTTGTCATGATAGGAGTTAAGTTCCCTGTACTATATGTGTGGCCTGCAACAGACATAAAGAGTCTTATTTTCCCTATAGTGCGTATGCATTTTGCTCTTGCCAGTAATAGGACTCAAACACACATAGTAGATTTCAGAAGAAATTCCATGACTAGAATAAAAACAATCTATATTCAGTCTTACTCCATCAATCACCAGCATTTTCTTCATCCACTGTGAATATCCTCACGGCCATTCAGGGTTATAGAGGACTGAAAATTACATGCATAGATGTACACTATGAAAATTAATTCACTGATTATTTTTTAATGAGTCTGACTAAATTATTTATCTAAGCTAAGTGAATATTGCACCAAAGTCTTCAAAACGTCTGGTACAGATGGCATTTTCGGTAAGATGCTGTAAGTGCAGATGAGCAAAATTATCAGCCTTTGCTTAGCAAAGCAAAACCTTGTTGTTTCTTAAATTTATAGTAAGTCAAAGGGAGCCATTGATTCTGCTACATAGCCGGGCTCAGAGCTTTTTTTTTTTCCCTTCTCTAATGGACTACTTTCAGAAAAGGCTTTTCACCAAGACAATGGTATAAAAGAGACAGTTCACAGTAACAATAGCCACTTACAAGGCAGATCGTTATCTAACAGCCACGATGGGGGACTCTAAGCAAGGTGGCCTGAAAATGTATTTTCATAGTTCCTGATATGAAAGGCTGAGGCTTCTGCCTTGGAAAAATAAATTGACACTCACTCAAAGATGCTGTAAATGAGTTCTGGCAGAGTTTACACCAGAGAGCTTCTGCGTGTGGTCTTTTTTGTTGTTGTTGTTGGGGTTTTTTGGCCTTTTTTTTTTTTTTTTTTCCTATTATTTTGACTTTTTTTTTCCTTTTTCTCTTGCTTTATTTTTGTTTTCATTACAATGACATAACCCCATGTGTCTGAGCAGAATTGCGCAAGTGACTCTTCTGAGATTCAATGCTGAGAATACACTGCTAGTTGTTTTCAGTGGCCTGGGACTGGTTCCTGCTGAACATCCCTCCCTTCCATTGAGGGATGGGATGATGGGATGGATTCCCTTGTCATCATTCCACGTGCTGTTTACTGTGAGCAGGAGGCAGTGGAATCTGTCTTGCCATTTACATTCAGGGAATAGTTTGGTTTTAATTCTACTCACAGGAATTTTTTATCTCGTCAATAGCTCACATCTTGTCTTCCTTGTGAGCACCTTGACCAGGAACAGCCAGAATTGATCCGGGGTTTCCTAGGTCCATTTCATGTAGAGAGAAATGGGAGGATTTATCATATGCAAAGGAATAAGAGCTATAACCACTCGAGCCATGTCCTGGGGGCCTTTATTCCTGCAAAAGCAGGTTGTTAAAGCCTTTCTTGCCTTAGAGGGCTTTTCCATTAAAAACGGTGGCCTGGCACCCCCCCCTTTTTTTTTTTCCTCTTTGTCTCTCATTCCCTCTCAGCCGTACTGCAGTTGCTTGGGAAACCAAGATTTTTCCTCTAGCCTTCCAGCACTAGAAAAGACAAGCTGCTGCCGGTGTGTTCTTCAGGAGGTCTTTGCTCCTACTTTTTGGTCTTGAAAAAATGAATTCACCTTTAGAACAAGCAACAAATATATTTAAAAGGGAGATCTCTGTTGTGTGATCTCATACACGTGGGTGAGGATGTTGAGTGCTATTTCGCACAGAGTGGAATATATCTCTCCTCTTTCCCATTGTGTACAATTTTGCAAATCCAGCAGGGAAGCTTGTCAGTCTAGTAGGAAGCCCAGAAGCTGTTTGTTATAGAGACTGTGCTCAGATTTTCTTTATCTTTGGTAAGAAGTGCTTTTCTTTTTCCTTTCTGTATGTATTTAAATAAATAGAACCAAAGTTGTAGTGGAGAGAGGAAAAGGTTATGTACTTCACGGGGCAAAGAGTTTCAACTGATAGCTGAAAAGCTTCTTGTAGCAATGGCTAAAAGAAGAAGATTGTTTTGCCTACTTTAACATCATGTCCAAGCACTGCTCTGCGATAGAAGCTAATCCAGCTATGGCCACAGAGATAGAAAACTGGAATTTGCCAACATGACAATCTCTTTCCAAGGTCCAGTTCTGCTGTGGCAAGGCTTCCACTGACTCTGTAAGAACTGGCAGTGGTCCTTAATCTCTTAATCTTAAGGAAATAGGAAGTGTTTCTTAAATAAGTCTTCCCTTTTTTAGAAGATGAACATTATTCAGGTGATTGTGCAGTCTTTTATATTACTGTAGTGGTATTATCACTGATCTGAATGCAAAACATGTCTTTCCTTTGTTTTTCCATCTTTACAGGCAGCCTCTCCTGCTCATAACTCCAATGCTCAGCATGTTTAAATTACATCTAACACAATCACTGCCTTCCTTAATTTAACTTGTAATGGCAAAATCAGAACCAGATCCTTTTCAGAGCACTAAAACCCCTGCTTATTGTGTCATTGTTCATGTTTTTTGATATGCTAACTAATGATGCCTCCCTTTAATTATTACATCGACACATACATACATTTGCTTTTAGGGAGAATGGTATGTAGGGACTGAATGGTACAATCTTGAGCAGATTTTTATTCTTTTGGATGATGTTGTATCAAAATAGTTGCCATTTCAGTATCAGGTTGTTTCCATGGGCTTTTTATGCAGATGCACTGGAAGCTTTGAACATAATGTGCTCGTAAAAGAAAATTGGCTACATCTGCTTTGAATTAAGCCTGACCCTAAAATGTAAAAGCTACACATCTGGTCATGGTTCTTGGTTAATGGCAGCAAAGGGGAAGGTCTGCCCCAACTCACCTGCACCCTGTGGACTAGGGGAGCAAGGCACTGTCACTGGGAGAATTTGCTGTCTGACCCTGCTGTGTGGTCCCAGCAGAGGGTGCAGGATGGGAAGGTGTCTGCCAGATTGGACAGCAGCAGGAAAAGCCGGGGTGGTGGTGCTGTGCTGGGGTAGCAGGGTTGATAGGGTGTCTGGGAGATGGGATGAAAGCAAGGGCTGCACCTCTTGTCCTTGTAGAAAAAGAGAGAAATGTATGCCTGTAAAATCTGACTCCTTTTTTCTTTCATTGATGCTTGGTTTGCTGTGTTGCACTAAGTTAGGAACCAGATTATGTGAGTCTGGGTGTGCTGAGCCAGTGGTCCTTCCAGTGGACTATATAGTGTGACTGCTTTCACGTGGTGCAACATGCAACACCTGAGCCCAGTGCCTTTGTTTCTGAAGGTCGTTTTAGCACAGAGACTTCCACAAATCGCCTGTAGTCCAGGTCTGAGCTGCAACATCTCACTGCTCTTCCATCCTCATTTTGCCAGGGGGTTATGAAGACCTTTGGCAGCATGGTAAGCACTGGCTGCATCCTTGCAGCCCAGGGGCTGGTGGGAGGGAGCGTAAGACACACCATGCGGCAGCACCACCATGTCCTAGACAGAATGCAGGTAACTTTCTGCAGCTCATGACTTGATAAAAACAATGTTATCCTGCTTTACAAAAGAGGGATCAAGATTAAAGCCTTTGTGCAAAATTGTATTAAATTCTTTGTCATGGGACAGATTGCACCAGCTTCTCAGTTTCTCAGTCCACCAGTATTCCAGCAATCAGTGGATCTGTTAGTGTGTCGGTTGTTGTTGAGTGAAAATCCCATAGTTTGGCCCCATATGATTTTTTCTTGCTATATTTGTCAGCAGAGTCTGTCTTGGAAAAGCTCTAGTGTTGAGGCTCGTGGCCCTGTTGAAATGGGGGATGAGCTATGAATGCGGTTGGTGGAAAATACAGATTTAGTAAGTCTGGAAAACACAGCACAGCTTCAGTCCTTTGTCACAGCCCAACTCTGCATACGTGTCATGGTGTGTGTGAGGAAAATGTAGCAGGGACTGCTCCACACTGCATCTGAGAAACCAACGCTCTTAGGGTTTCCTGGGTGCTGAAAGGGACACATGTGTCCTGTTAGAAGTCACTTAACCTTTTTCTGTAAGATGTGCTATAGCTGACAGATCACGGTTAATTACAACTATTCCTCATACTTTTTTTGTGTCAGATGCCTCCAGTAAGGTAGCATGTGACCTATTCAAGATAACAAGTGAGTAAAACCAGAACTTCCCGCTCTTCTTATCAAAATGGTTTGCTAATACTCTGGTGAGTCTTTGTGCACCAACTTTTTCTTAGTGAAAGCTCACAACACTCTGGGAGGGGTTTTTATAACAGACTGTTAGACACACTGCTCCTTTCCACCTCTAAACTTTGATGAGCACGTGTCTCCTCAAATCACTGTATTCTTGACGTATTTACAACCTAACTTATAGCAATAGATGTCTTTCTTCCCTGGCAGTTCACAAGGATATACTAATCAGTGTTTATTATATTTTTAATTCTGTAAATATTTATTTTGGTACTCTGTGTATTTATTGGCACTGATTCTGGTGTTTGCTTATGTGTCATGTAAATGTTGATGGTTTCAATAGTCTTGCTTCTAATGAATGTAAGGAACTCAGACTAACTGCACTTTTCTTCCATTCAAAAATCTTACAGCGAAAAATATTCCCACTGTCATATTATGTGTTATAATGAATACAGTTAATAAAATCAGTTGTCACTTTTCATTGATGTACATGAAGGTTGTTTTTTGATGTTCGAGCTAGAGATAGAGCCAATCTGTTCAGTGCACTGGAAAATACTAGGCTTTTGAAAACAAGACATTAGGGAATTATGTCCCCAAAATAGCATAGAAGAGAATACTTGGGCATGCGTGCACTTTCATTTTTATGTAGAAATGCCTTAAGCAGTTTCACTAATAACATCATAGAATAACGACTAAATTCTTTACTCAGGGGAGGGCTTTCATAAATGAGAGAGCTTTGGTCTTCTGGTTTTCTGTTTCATCAGTTTGTTTGGTTTGGTTTGTTTTTTTTTTCCCCATTTAAACCACTTGGACAATGGAAATGGACTGAGTTTCATTCTGTTTTTTAAATCAGCTTTTCTTCCTGGCTCTCCTGGTCAGGAAGCCACCAGGGAAGCTTGTTCTCTTGGCACAAATTGACTTTGGAGTTGCCGTTTCGGCATGACAGCTAGAAAATGCAGTCTACTGTAAGTTACATTTCCCACCTTTAAAACTGCAACTTGAGTGCTGTGGCTATGAAGTGACATTTATTAGAATCTCTGTTTTGCTCCTTTGTCTACATTTCTTGCATTTAGAATCACAGAATCATGGAATGTTTTAGGCTGGAAGGGACCTCTAGAAGTCATCTGGTCCAGCCTTCCTACACAAGTAGGAACATCTCTACCTAGGGCAGGTTGCTCAGAAGATGCATAAAGCATTTGCATCAGCCTAGTTTTAATCCTTACATTTATTTACTTGGCTAAGTAGCACTGCCCTGCTAAGGGTTCTCCTGTGTTAATTCCTGTCTATAAGAAGCTACTGAACTGGTCAAAACAGGGTCTGCAATACAATGCTTAAAAGTTTTCAAAGGGCAAAGCAAAAGGTATGAAAAACTCATAATGCAAGTAAGGAGCAGGACATGGTGACACAGTCTCTATTGATCCTATGCTCACAAATGCATAACTCCTTTTTCCACTAGCTGGAATGAGGCTGAAGAAGTGTTTTCCCAGTGATTTAATGCACAAGCATTTTTACATTCAGGTCCTCTCCATCTATATTCCCTATTCATATCTTCTGTCCTATGCATCTGGAATCAGAAGAATCGCAGTTTAAATTATTCCCTACTGCAGAAGATTGCCTTGTGATTACCTTGCTTGTGTTCGAGTACAGCTACTGGGATTTTTGTGGGCAAAGGGGCTGCAAGAAGTGCAGGGCAAAAGTATGGCAACCTCATGAATCTTGATAACTGTAGATCTGTGTGATGCAGCTCTTAATACATTCTTCAAAACCAGACTACAGTAGCCTGGCAGATCCACTGTGACAGAAAAAAAATTAGAAGTCTCCTGAAACCTGCAGACTTGGTCCAAGTATTCTTTTTGAAATCAAGATGAAGAGGCCGAGTCTCTAATATTGAGCTGAAAGTCCCTTCCCAGTTAAAACTAAGATCAGTCATTCCCAACAGTACATCCCTCTGATTTTCGTGGCCACCTTACTGGAAAAGTGTTTGCAATGGGAGTGATGACCTGGAAATGTCCCAATGACCCATTCTTTGAAGATGAATGCTCCAACCAATCTGCAGATCTATCAAGCAAGAAAGAGAAGAGAATATTCTTGACTCCTAGTAACTGGAAAGGAATATTGGCAAGACTGATGGACCAGTCAAGTGGCAGCGAGTACTCATCTTCTCATTTTAAATCCTTTCCCTTGAATCATGGTATTTTTCCCTTTCAAAGTGATCGCACAGGAGTTATTTACTAGGAGCTCACACTGAGCAGACGCCTGCTCCTACCTACCACATTGCACATCTGCTTCCAATTAAAACCATTCCACAGTGCCCTGAGGGGGATGGGAAGGAGGCTCAAAGGTTCTGCAAAGGGTTATTTCAGCAGCCATGGATGCTGCTGTGGTAGCTGAGGGCTAAGAACCTGCTTCATCTCTAATGTCACATCACTCCTTTTGCTCTGCAAAAACTCTTAGCACTTGACTCAGCTGTTCAGTTAGGACCTGGGAACAGGAGATTTCCTATTCTGACTAATGAAAGAGACTTGTCCTGGACCAATATGGCTATTTTTTCTAGCTTAAGAAAAATTAGTGGTTTTTAAAAAGATACAGATGAAGTGCCATAGCTACTACTCTGAATAGAACAAGACAATTGCAAGAAGTCTGTTGAAGTACAATTCACTAGTCCAAAGACTAACTAGCAGCACATGCTGATGCTGTGTCCTTATGCAAAGACCCTTCACAAAATGGCTCTATGCAGCATTCCCACTTGAATCCCAGGTGACATGACTTAGAGCCAAGGGTTGCCACCAGAGAGGAGGGACGTGTCTTCTGACAAAGTGCTGGTATGGACCAGGGAGGTTCAAGTCCCTCTGCCACCACTTCCTTTCCAGGAAGTTGTGACCTGGTTTACAGAAGGCTGCAGGTACCACATTTTATAAATCTGATCCACAAAATTGGCTGTACCTAGCTATGATACTGCTCAGAACTTGTGGTCTGAAGTTTTATGATTAAATTTCACAATCACTTAAGCACCTGCATTGGGCAAGCTCTAAAGCATCATGTGGCTGTGTCTGCTCTCCCATGTGTCATGGTGGGAGTCACGGACAAGCTTTTCCTCCACCTGCATCAGCCTTTTCCTTTGGTGTCACTTGAAATTCATAGGTCCCCTGGGCAGTGGAGAGACATCAGTAGAGATCCTCTGGGTGGATGTCCTGAATGAGCAGAGGTTGACAGGGTAGAAGTGTGGCAGCATTGAGGAGGTAGTGGGAGAGGTTGAGGCAGCTAAACCTAGGGCAGCTAGAAGCCTTACAGGCAGCAGTGTCCTCTCCTGCTTCACAGGTCGAATGTTGCCTTTAGGGCACATATGTGGTCCAAGGTGCTTCAAGAACATATTCAGCTGTAGGCTACTGATGTGTGAGAACAAATGGTGCTGAGCTCCTTACATGGAGCTGGGAACATTCAGGGTGACATGCAGAGTCCAAAGTAAACAAAAATCCTATGACTGAACAATATTTTAAGGACAGAAATTATGCTAAATCTGGACGTAATGTAAACCAAATCTATTCTATTCCTGTCCAGCTCCATTTGTTCACCTGTAAAGATGAAAACACAGTTTTGCCACAAAATAGGTTTGGAATAAATAAAAGCAAATGTGTCTTAGTAATAGTAAATGCCAAGAGTGAAAAACCTTCTTTTGACCATGCCTTGGAAGTTACTGGCCACAATCTAAGGTGGACATGGAAAAAACATCTGTTCTACTAAAATGTTGTAGATAATCAGAAAAAAAAAATAATGGTAACAAAAATCAAATTTATTGCTCTGAGTATTCCTTGAGGAAAAATAGAGACAGATAAGTATTCAGCCAGTCTTGGTGTATCTTTACAGTAGGGCTATATTACATCTGCATCTGTCTTTTTCTTACTCTCTACCCTTCACATTCTGCACTAACAGATTTTGTTTACTGACAGATAACAAGTCATACAAAAATGCAGCACTTAAACTGAAGAAAATAGTCCCGGAACTCCTTTGCTTATAGATATCTCTCTCCCCACCCAAGTTAACAATTTAAACTTTTGATCCTTCCAGCTAGACCTTATCCAGTCATTATGCCACATTTAGGGTCTGATTATGCAGCTGCTGCATCTGAACAGCTACATTCAAGTTGGTAAGAAATGCTCACATGAAGCAGCTGAAGAAATGGTGCTTGCATCCTTTGCAGAGCTGTCTACTGCTGCTTTCTCAGGGGCTTAGAATATTTATGTCAATCATCACTACATGATGTTGAATCTGCCTGTAGTTTATTTTGGGTTTGGTTTTTTTTTTTTTTTTTGCTAGAGTCCAATAGAAAACCCCATAAATCTGCAAGTTTTATGTAAAAAAAAACCCAAACAATTGGACCAGATTACACAGTTAACTTGTCTAAGCCTGATAATAATTCTCTCTCAAGATGTAACATGTATTCAGACCAATTTAAAATAAATGACTGTACTGGAAAACAAAACAGACATCAGAGCACAAGCATAAAGGCAAATGTCAGCTCCTGGCTCTGAAACGACTGGGACCCTCAGTCTGAGCTATGAAACCTTACATTTCTGCCTCAGTGCAGGCAAACACGCGACACTATTTATAGCACAGCCTTTTACTACCCTTCTGTTAGAATAGGCTTCATCTGAGGATTTACATGACTAACCAAAAGCAAAAGCCTTTTGTACTTCATTTCCATAAGAGAAGGCCAGTGTGAAGCTGGTGTTCACTGGGCTGAATTACAGAAAATATCAGTTACTAGAAAACCAGTTACTAATTCAAAGGCATCTGTTACCATGGCGTAGGTCTCCACTTCTTTCTCCATGCCCCAGATTTAGCACCAATGATGGGAGCTTAGTGAAAACTCAGAAAGAACAGTTCTTACCTCTGAAAAATAAAATGCATAGTCAAGGAAGACCAAATGTTTTCATGGCAACTAAGGAGTAAAGGGTTAAGACCTAGGAGATGGCTCTGTACCAATATACAGCACAAAAGACTCCTATTAGCAAATGGCCCAATGTGTTCTCATTTCCCCCTTGTATCTTCAGTTAAAACCCTTTGGGCCACAAAGTTACTGTTTCTGCCAAGGACAACAATCAGCATGAGGCGATTATTTTAGATTCTGCTACATACCCTGAAGTCTCTTGAAAATGAAAACCAACCCTCCCTTCGCTCTCTGATCTGATTTCCAGGGCAGGGCAGGCCCATCAGCTAGTCCCCATCCTTTCATCTCGCTGTGCCAGCTGCAGCACCCAGGCTTTCCCCAGAGATGCCACTTTCTCACAGATGCCTGCCTCTTCCTGCCTTCCAGATGGCAATGAGCTTCTTAACAAGCTCCCTGATTTCTCTTTCCCCTTTGGGATTTCATTTCAATGTTATCTTGTCACATCTGTTTTTCTCCAGTAGGATGATGTGGAGAAGAACAAGATGTAATGCTTCTTTAAGAGGTTACCAACCTGCAGCTCCCATGGCCATTTCAGACCTTCTCACTCCAGAATTGATCCGGTGCAGCAAGGATCACTAATGCTCTGGTGTGCCAGTGCCAGCCCCTGCGCCAGCTGCTGAGCAGAGGTAAAGACCACTTTGCTGAGGCTTGCAGGCTGCTTGTTTCCTTGTCTTGTTCTGTGTCACTGAATTTACTCTTTCCTCCCTAGAGCTTTTCCGCAGGGCTTCTCAAGGATTCCTGGTGCTGTTACAGGGCGCTTTAACATGGCTCAGGAAGGAGGGGAATGGCTGGAGAACAAGGCAAGGAATTAGTCAGGCTGTGATATCCTTTCACACATGTCCTCTGTGACCTTCAGTGCAAAAATCCACCTCTGCTTTTTCCACCTATAAATGGGGATTGTGATCCTTCTGCAAGAAAGGTTTCACATAACCAAATCCTTTACATTTTACTCCACTGCCTGTGAAGCGATTGGAGACGTGTGGAGGGCCATGGTGCAACAGCAGCACTCTCTTATTCCCCTCAGTGTACTCAGAGGCAGGTGTGGCTATAACGTGAATGAGAAGGGGGGAGGAAAAACCTTTTTTCCTGTATTTTTTTTCATGGAATGGCAGGGGTAAATTTCCAGGGTGAGAATTTGGCTGAAGAAGGCCCATGGAGCCGCCTTCCCATCTCCCCAACTATAGCACTGGTGCCGCTCTGCAAATGTGAGATTAAAGAAGAGGAACAAAGGGAATCGGTAACGTCATGGAGCTGCAGGAGAGGGGTGTTATACCTCAGTGAAGCCCCACAGGGGCAGGAGAAGAAGAAACGTGGGGGCTAAAACATCTTGAGCCTCTTGATATCCTGTTGATCTCCTGTACCTATCCTTAGACCTGGCTATGATACTTTTGCCAGCACCTTTCTGTGATGTCCATCACTGCTTTGACCTGCTGATGGACACGCTCTCCACTTTCATGAAACTAATTGAAAAAACACCAGAGTCTGAAGTAATACCAGTCATAAGGGGATGTTCTGCTTCCTCCCTTACTTCCAGTTTTCCACTGGGAATGGCAGCAGTAGTTATTCATTGTGCCCACCATGCAGCCAGAAGGCAGTTGTCCTTGAGATTTGATGAGCCAGGTGTTGAGCCTCTCAGAGTGATGTGGTGCCATGGTTCTGGAAAAGGGCAATGTAGGAACTGATATATTGGTTGAACTGGTGACCCACCTGATTAAGCAGTCTATTGCTGTCATCAGCTGCCAGCAGAGGAGATATTTTACAAAGACACATGAAGATGCGATTGTGGGTAATTATGCAGTGTCTGTTTGGAAGGAGAGGTACCTTTGTAACTTCAAGGTGCTGTTATATCTTTGTTTTGATGAAAATTGTTGCCACCAAGGAAATTATTCACATTTCCATAAATACTCACTTCTAGCGAGTCTTCTGAAGTTCTTTGTTGCAGTAATATCCTGTGGCTATCCATTATGCTTCACTAAAAGATAGGAAGAAAAAAAATCCACCTTATGAGATGTAAGGGAAATGCTGAAGAAATTTTAGTTGTTAGGTAATAAATTTTTAATTGGGCAGGCTCAAAAAGAAAGGTAAGAGAAGAACATCCCAATGAGGTGTATTATTGCCATGGGGTTGTTTGAAGGCTTTTGCCTTCCTGTCCTGCCCAACAGGCAGCAGAAGTGCAGTGTTATGCAACAGAGGTACTGGGAAACCTAGTTCAGAAAGCATTTGTTTCCAAATCACGTGGTGCTTTGTGCTCTGGTAGTTTTTAATCAGCTCCTGGCTGGCTTTATTCTCCTCCTGTATTCAGGGGTCAGTGTTGGAGATCTGGGTGCTGCCATGTCCAGGGCTTTGAGCAGCCACCTCTGGCAGCATCTCAGCAGGAGAACNAAATCACTGAACAGAATTAGTCCTGTTTTCACCCAAACCAGGACACTTAGATTCCCAGTAAATTGTCCAGTGCCAAGGTCTCCTCGTTAGATGTTATATCCCATGGTGCAGTTAATTTCACAGGATTTTGCTGTGGGTTCTATTTCAGTGACTGGTTTTGGTCCCAAAGCAGTGTCCTGCGGGCTTCTCAGCCCAGCCTGTATCTGCCTGAGCATGGCCTCCACTTTGGCGAGCCCACTCCTCTTAGGGCTGTCCCTTCCAGAGCCATAGAATCACAGAGGGGTTGGGTTGGGAAGGCACCTCTGGAGGTCATCTGGTTCAACACCTCTGCTCAAACAGGGCCATCTAGAGCCAGTTGCCCAGGATCATCTCAAGATGGCTTTTCAGGAGGAAGACCTCACTGGGCAACATGCTCCAGTGCTCCATAAAAAAGTGTTTCCTGATGTTCAGAGGGAACCTCCTGTGTTTCACTTTGTGTCCATTGCCTCTGGTCCTGTTGCTGGGCAGGAGAAAAGCCTGAATCTGTTCTCCCTTTGGGCAGTTATACACAGTGATGAGATCCCCCCAAGCCTCCTCTTCTCCATCCTGAAGAAGAGAGATGTTTTCTAGAAGTGTTACAGGTCACAGCAGTACCAGAACCACATTGGACAAAAGTGCTGGGGTCAAGGACTGTCCCCTCTAAGCCCCACACCCTGCTTTGCCCCACAGCAGGCATGCATGGGTGCCTGCCTGGAGCCCAGTGAACCTGGAGAACTTTTAGGACCATGTGCTGTCCAACAGGGAGAGAAGGGACATACAAGCCCTCCCACTGTGTGTGGTGGCTTAGGGCTGAGAGGTGATGGAACAGTGGTGGGAGAAGTGGAGAGATTTCTTTCTAAGCAGCAGCACAGGCTTGTTCTACCAGGTGCATTGGCCTGGATGAGCTCCATGCACCTCCTTGCAGCAGGTACAGTGAAGCTGCTGCTGCTGGCAGTGCATGTGAACACTGTTGCTTTTTTCCAAGTCCCAGATCACCCTTCTTTTTCCTGTTAGATACTCCCAAGACATAATTTCCTTTATGAAAGGTGAGGCACCAACCCAGCAAGTTCTCAAGTGTGAAAAGCAAATGATTTAAGATGTCTTTGTGCTCTGCTATGGAACCCCAACTGTCTGAAAGCCTCTCCAGGCTGGTGCTGTGCCAGCGCCACAGCCCCTGTGGTTTTACATCACCAATAGACCAGACAGAAGCTATGGGCATCTGGAGAGACTTGAGTCCATCCCGAGGAAGTGTGTTCAAGTGGAAAAGGTACGTGCAGGACCAGAGGACACCTGTATTTTAGTTCTGTTTCTCCAATCCACCTGATGCCTGCCTCCACGTGAACCAGCCCACCTCCTCACTGGCTGTTTGCACAGCACAAATGCAACTTGTTGGAGTATCTTCTGCTCCAGCTATCCAAGCATGGGTGTGGTAGAGGAGCCCAGTTTGTGACTGCTGTTTCTGTCCGCACTTGTGCTAGCTCCAGGGACCTTTCCCCCCAATGACTTAAAGGTCTGATGCAAATTAGCATCCCATCTTCATCGGGAGAGCTCCCTCAGCAACACATGTGATAACTCACCTCTCCTGCAGCTATTATCAGACCCTCCTTGTGGTTTTAACAGCGAACTTCCACTGAGGACCTACCACCTGCATGATGCTGAGGTGCTCTGGCTCTCATTAGCCTCTGACTCTGCTCTTGACTGTGGTGGATGAGAGTTTTGCAAGTCTGGGATAAGACTGGACCATTGCAGAGGGTTTTCAAACCCCTCCAGTGTTAGAAAAGCTGCAGTGCTTACAAAGCACAGCTTCCACTTCTGTACAATTTATAATTTTTTTAATTGCTTAAAGCGTTCTAATTTTTACACTGTTGTGAAAGGATCTTTGTTTACAGTGATTGCAGAGGGTAATATTTCTAGCATGGGTAACTATGGCAATGAATAATTCTATTCTCAGGAACTGTGCCAGCTGTACTAATGCCTTATAGTAGCACTCAAGCAGTTTGCTAATGAGAGACTTCTCATTTATTGTAGGACGACATTTCCCGTGTCCACACATTAGCCTGTAATTTCTTAAAAGCACATTCTTTATCAGTAATATGTGGGAAAAGAAACCCGAACCAAAATAAAACAAGCAAATCTCAGTTACACAGCTCCTCCTGCATGTAAGGTTTTCCTGCGTTTTTCTTGGGGACAGTATTATAAGATATATTATTTAAGGAAACTTACAGTGTGCAATAGTCTGTTTTGGTTTTACTACTGCCTTCTAAAGTAAGGATGTGCTTAGGATGCTCTGGAGCAGCTGTTTCTTACACAAAAAGACACCACCCTGTTAATCATTCTAGTCAAAGATATGTGACTTTTATCACTAGAGGAAGGATTTTAACTATTTTTAAAGATTAGTTTCATAAAGAATTTTATTTGAGTAAAGAATAATTTCAAATTATATTACTTTATACAGATATATATTACATCTTGGAGTTGAATTACTTCCACACTCAAGCATTGAAATTGATTAAAATATTGTTCTCATCTATATGTGAACATGATTATGGTGTTTGTAAAAATATATATAAAATAAGTAAAATATGTGTTTTTACATGTTTCATTATTTAAATGCAATTTAAATTAATTTAACAATAAATGTTCAAAATAAAATGGTTTTTTTAGCTTATATGATTTAGGTTATGTTCAGTAGAAACCCTTAAGGAATAGCTAAACTGCAGGGCTTGTCACTCCATGGACTGTGGTCTCAGTGTACAAAAGCAACCAGGTGGAATAAAACATCCTCCTGTTTCTGGAAAAACGCTAACAGTTCTAAAGTCTCTTAATGAAGATTGAAATCCCTAGGAAAAAATTATGGAGCAATTGTTGAAGGGAACAAAGTTGTTTGGAATGGTTGTAGCTTGAGGGTTTCTAGAAAAACATTTCTTAGCCTTGTGTCTTTGATCAGGGAGAAAAGTGAATGTGTCCAAGTAAAAAGCACAGCACAAACCACATTGATCTCTTTTCTGTGGTTACTGATTTGATGCCCTAATTAGCGGGCTCTGTAGTCACCAGTCTCTAAGTGACCAACATCTGCCCAGAAACAGCTGTCGGGTGGCTCATGCAGCACAGAGCCTCCCTCCACAGGGTTCCACATCATCACTGTTTATGCTTTGCTCTCCAGAAAAGATCTTCATCCCACAGCCCTAAACACAAACCAAGATCCACCAGCTATAGTTTCCCAACAAGCTCAATCTGAGTTGACAAGAAAATTTCCCCAAAAATTCTGCTCAGCCTGGGATAGCTTGATTTTTCTGCAGCTCAGTAACACCCCCACCTCTTTATCATTTTTAAAAAGTAGGTCAGTTCTGACATGAAAACAGCTAGGAAAAGCCACAATGATTTTCCATCAAACTTGCACAACTCAATGGCCGACTTTTTTCTTCCCCAGTTTCTTTTTTGTCAGCTGGGATGGCACACTCCAGTTTGTGCCAGTGTGGACAGCCACCAGGAGGACTGGTCCTCCCAGCCCAGGAGACTCCATCCCAGTGGGCTCTCCCCCCATCTCTGCTTAGGAAGGCAGCAGGGTGCCAGCTCTCGGGCAGCAGAGCCCAGCCTGAACAAACATGCCAGGGGTGGGGGTACTGCAGATGGACCTGATCCCTGCTGGCTTGCAGGTTTCCTTCCATATGCATGAAGCTGTGCTGTCTCCTCTCCCCATGTTCACTGGAAGCTTAGAGATTTTCCAGTGGGATGATGGCACAGGAATAGTTTATGCACTTCTGTGCACTGACCTGATGAACCCTAATGGACCTGATGGCAAACTTGCTGAACCCTGCTGAAATTGCCTACAAGTGAAACAATGGCTGACACTGAGCTGCTGACCTGATCTAAACCCTGAGCCTCCCAGCATTTGCTGCTATTTTCATGGCTATCCCAGATAGCTGCTGCAACACAGGAATGATGGCTTGGGGGATTGTTCTTTAATTTTTTATGAGAGATGTACTGACGAAGAAAGAACTACAGAAAGGGAAAAGAAAAAAAGGGGTAAGAGAGTGTCACTTCATACAGCTCTTCCAGATGACAAATACCCAAGCCCAGGCTCCTCAGAGGTGTAAATACAGCATGTGCTTCTTATGGTCCAAGTAGTCATCCTTAATTTATGCTGATGTGTGAGCAGTGCAGGATAAGTGCTCAGGGAACAGGGAGATTTCACCAGGATTAGAAAATAAGGCTGTCTTGGAGGGGAGATTTATCCAAACTCCTGCTGGGTTTGGGAGCTTGTGATGGGGCTGGAGTTTTACTTGGTGCTGTAGCCATTCCTCTTGGGTGAGTTGAGTTGGGATCCTGACTCTCACTTTGCTGCGGGCAACAGCTCTCTGCAGAAATCCTCTCTTACCTTTCAGGTATGGGGATGTAGTGTCCAAAGAGCTTCCAGTGAGCTGTAATTTCTGAGGCAGTCTTCAGTTCATCCTTTTCTGCTGCTCATTAGAAACAATTAATCTCCACTGCTGTGCTCTCCTGTCAGCTCATGCTATTGTCATGGGCCAATTCATCCATGAGGAAGCAGCTGAGCATCCTACACTGATCAGCGCCTCCTCAGATGTTTCACTTCACTCTTGTTCCTCAGAGGTGGTTTGGGTAAATATATGCATGTATATAATGGCAGTCACATCTAAGGCCCATGAATGAGGGGAAACCTAGGCAGCTTCTGCTGCTGCTAAAAATGGAGTTTGTGATTGAATTAGATGCAGTTTAAGAGATGTGAGCCATTCCTCAGCACCTGGGAGCTCTGTAATTTCTTGGTAAGAGGGCTGAAGAGGAATCAGCATACTGACTTGGAAAGCTTTCTCTGATAGCTCTTTTCCTGAACATCATAACCAACTGTAGGTGATGTAAAACATTTCCATACCTCCCTAGAGACCTCTCTTTGTGGACAGATTGCCACCAATCTTTGGCATCCCTAAGATCATAGGAGGAGCTACTGCTCAGCTAGGTTAGAGGATGGTTTTAGACACCCTTCTGCCACATACGTTATTCTTGTGCCTTTGTATAAACCTGTTTTCCGTTCAGAGCTACGGCTGATGTAAAGGAACTTGAGTTCTGGGTTTAGCTGCTGGTTTTACAGGTAGCACTGTCCATCTGAGCAGTTCCCAGCCCATGGGCTGCAGGTTGCAAGGCAGCTGCAACCAAGGTAGTAGTAGTCAGTCTAATTTTTTTTCTCTCTTGTCTACTGATTGATCACCTGTAATCCAAACCCCAGCCATCAATCACCTGAGATATTACAGTTATTTCTACAGCAGATCTCATCTCTCCCGAACGCCCCAGAAAACCTTCAGGAAATATGAGGGAGACACTGAAACTATCACCTGGGAAAAGACCAAATCTAGTTACATTGGGTCAAAAAGGTTGATATTATCATGCAAAAATGCATGTCCCCATTGAACTTGATGCTACCTGCCCCACCAGAGGGGTACTATGGTTTCCACTGCTTAATTTCTTGTTAGCCATGACTTTCATTTCTCATTTTCACCAAACTATTTTGTAATTTTTATTTTCTCTTAGAGCCTCTGTTCACCCAGCTTGCAGGTCCTTGAAGAGCAACTGCATTCGATGTAAAGACTGCAAAAAACAGGTATTAGGATGCTGTTGTATGATGAAGATGCCTTACAATTGATTTGTATTTCTAGCATTAGAAATCTGGCTGGAGAAAGAGTCATAGAATAGTTTTGGCTGGAAGAAACCTTCAAGATCAAGTCCAACCTTATTCCTAGCCCTACCAAAACCACTAAACCATGTCCCTAAGCACAACATCTACCTGTCTCTTAAATACCTCCAAAGATCTTGACTTCACCACCTCCCTGGGCAGGCTATTGCAGTGCCTGACAACCCTCTCAGTAAAGAAATTCTTCCTAATATTCAGCCTGAACCTTCCCTGGTCCCACTTCAGTCCATTTCCTCTTGTTCTATCGCTTGCCACTAGGTGGCCCATGGAGCATCCCTGCTGGGCACAGGAGCTGCACAGGAGTTCCCGGCCCAGACACCCGGAGGGAAGTGACTGTCACTCCTGGTATAACCATGCCTTGTGTAACAGCTTGGGGTGGTAACCCTTAGACCTGCACTTGCACAACTCTACTTTGTCCTACATCCTACTTTCGTCCACACTTGCCTACTGGTGCTCCCATCTCTTTTTAACTTACGATGCCTTTCAAGTGCATTCTTGAGAGAACTTAGATTATTCTTGAGACCTGAATTAACAAATAGGATTGCAGTGGAGATTTCTATTGAAGTCTGAGCTTCTTCCATTCTGCTCCCTGTTAAACAGCCACTTTGAAGGGCTTTGCCAGGGCCTTTGGGAGTTTTGGGGGATTGCAGCTCTGATACCATATTTTGTCTGCCTCCTTCCTGCTGGTGGATTAGGCAGAGTTCACCTGGCTGCTCACTGATGCTGTGGATGAAATGCACCGTTGCCTTGCCACGCTGCCCTGCCACTCT
>VWZY01003613.1:369764-403858 GCA_013399075.1 Chloroceryle aenea | reverse complement strand
AGCTTTGCTCCTGTTCCTGTTTCTGAGCTGAGTAAGAAGAGCACACGAGCCACTGTGACACCTGCTTATCAAAGGCAGAAAAATATCTGTTCGTATAAAACTGTTTTGACTTGTGGCAGGCACAACACATTCAAGCACTGAAAGGCTTATTTAATAACTACCCCTGCAGAATGCATGCTGCACCCATAGCCCAAAAGGAGGTGCCAGGGGAATGGTATTGGCAGTGTTTCCTTCCTCCCCCACAGCCAGTGAGACCAGGAGCTGAAGCCCAGAAGCTGACCCTTGGCAGCTGGCATGTCAGGAGGGATGGCAGACAAGGGCAGACCCAACTTCTGTGTGCAAGCTGCCATCTCCTCGCCTCGCTAGGCTGGCATGCTCCCTGATGCATACACCTCCCAGGCACCTAGTGAGGCCACTGCCTTCTCCCACCACTGCCCCATCCCTGCACCGATCCTGCCCCAAGCTTCGCACCACTCCTTCTGCAGCTCTGAGTGGCATGCACAGGGGAAGAAACCTCACAGGGATCGGGGCAGAAGGAGTTTAAAGGCTTGTAGAGCAGAGGCTGCAGAAAGAGGAGTGGTGGGGAATTAATAATAGATTTTCACAGTAGGGAAAAAGAATTTCTGAATATGGAAAAAAACCCCACTCATCTACTTAAAGCCTTCTCAGTTTGGAGCTATTCCGCTTGCTTGGTGGCTAAATTCCCACTCCTGAAGTTTGTATGCAGGTAACAGTCTCATGCAGTGTCTTTTGTGGTTAGGAACAGGAATTACTGCTTTCTCGCAGTATTGAACATAGGCCTGGGAAGAGCCTGTGTCTTCCAAGTGGAATATGCCCTTCCCTTTTTCCTTTCCTTTCCTTTCCTTTCCTTTTCTTTCCTTTCCTTTCCTTAATGTTATTGCCGTTTTCTTCCAGCTGCTGTTGAGGAACAGTCTGGAATAACTCATGACACTCTCCAGTTGTCCCTTACAATGTCTGGCTTGGCCTGAAGTAGATGGGGTTATTTGCCACAATCCTGCCTGTCTGTTTGTGCTTTGTAAGCCATGCAGAGAAATAGGTAGCCAAGGTACACAGAGTGGGCTAAGCCCCTTCTCACAGCGGAGGTCTCACCCCATTCTGCTCCCACCCTGCCAACAGGATCTCATTGGTGGGAGAGGCTCCACTGGGGTGGTTTGCAAGCATGGTCAAGTAAAGTGATGGACCCTGATGTGATAACTGCTCTGCTTGCCTGCTGTGCAGGGCTGTGGCTTCCCGCATCTTGCTGAAGGGAAGCTGCCCTGCTGTGCTGTGGGCAGCCATCTGCATTGCCAAGGATGCAGTGCAGGAGCAGGAGGTGGGAGGATGGGAAGTAAAGACCATTGGGTGGGGGAAATGCAACTATTTTTACCTCTTCTCTGCTAGTAAGCCTGCCCCAGCTATATGTTCCTCAGAAGAGTCTGCTTGAATCAGTGTGTTATGTTTAGAAATTGCATTCGTAATGCAAATACAACAGAATATAGCTCTTTGGTGGCACCCCAAGCACTACCCTTCTTTGGCTTTCGGGAGCACAGATTTTACTTAATGTTCATGCTGGCCATTTAGTTTTGGAGCAGTGCAGGGCTGCAGTGATTATGCTGTGGACAGATTGCCCTATGCAGGGCTCAGGGGCTGTAGACTTGCCTGAAAAACATTAAAAAAACAGTGAAGAAATAAGGGTAGTGTGGCCATTATCCATTGATTTCCATTATAAAGGAGCACCACAGATCACGGCAGTATTTCAGCAATATAACCCAGTCCTGTACCCACAATTTGGCCATCTGTGTCCTGGCATGGGATGTGGAGAGAAACCATGGAAATTGGTCTATCAAGGTGAGTGTTTTGGGACAAAACTCTCAGAGTAAAAATGCACAAGCAGAGATCTTACAGTTAAATTTATGATTTCCCCCAAATTATCTTCTTTTGTTCCTTCTGCCTGTGAGCCTTTGTTAGTCAAATGCTACACAGCATTTTATGCCATGTCTTTTTTGTAGTGGTCTTTTCAGCTGTCATGCTCTGATCACATTCAGCCTAGATGTATAGAGCATTTACTGTTTGCTTTAGGAGTTTTTTAATGAATGTTTCATTTAACATCCAGCCCTACTTGCTATTTGTCAGCAGGATCAACACCCTATTGGATTTCATTCGGAGCAACATCAGTACATCAGTTATGGGTCCATGTCTCATTTCATCAATAGCTGCAAAGAGACCACAAGAGCATCTGGGTCAGTCATGTATAAAAGTGAAGACAACGGGAGTCTAAATACAGCCCATCATGTAAATTACCTTCTTTTTCCTTTCCTTCTCTTCTCAGGCTGTGACCCACATTTTCCCCCATATCTCATCTCTAGTAAACATCCTGAGCTTCATCTAAGGGTGTCCTGTCAAGGGGGAAAGATAATTATGCTTTCTTTCCTCCCTTGTTTATGCTGCATGGAGCAGGTGTAAAAGGTTTCCCCTTACCCAATAATGTTCTCTTTCTTTTTGTAATAACTCCAGGGCTTGTCCTACTAGACTTGCTGGATAACTGTGGAGTGATACAGATACATAAGAAAACTGCTTTGCCAAGAGAAGCAACAACTTTTCATTAAGACCATTAGTGTCCTTTGGGCATTTTTATTCTGATTCATGGAAATGCCTACAAATATGTAGGAAAAAATATACTCTTGTTAAATGTTTGGATAACCGTCCATCTTAGCTAAGATCTGACAATCACTTTGTGAGACATCCTGCAGATTCTTCAGCAAAAAAAGGGAAAGCCAAAGTTGATATTTTACACGTTTTTCTTTTAGAAGCAGTCCTGATCTTCTTATGCCTTATTTTTTCTATAGAAATAAAAGCATAAGCAAGAGCTCAAGCCAATTTTTGTTGTTTTGTTTTCCTTGGTAGGTCACTGCTAACAGAATGTTTTTTGAAATCCCAGCAACTGCTACTAATCCTGACCTGCTTTGGAGTCTTTTCAAAGTACACAGAATAAAACCAGGTTGACAAAGCTCAGCTCAGAGACTGGTTTGTCTTCATTTATCTCAACTGGAACTGACACAGCATCAGAAGAAGCACCACCAGACCAATCAGCTACCAGTGCTGTTTTCAAGAATACTTTCTTTTTCTGGAGCAGAAGCATCAAATCCTATAAACTTCTTGGTTTTGCTGGTGTGTTGGACATGGCTGTAGCAATTGGTCCAGAAGTGTTTTTTCTCCTTTTTGTTCCCTCTTAGCAATTTCTTAAGTTTCCTCTTTCCAATACCAATGTTCACCTTTAGTGCCTCCAGCACTGTCTTTCCCTAGTATTTGTTTCATTTTCTGCACATTCCTGCCTGTTCTTTCAAGGGGAACAGAAGCTCTTTAGAAAGTCCTGGGAAACGGCTTCCTTTTTTTGCTAGATGCTGCAGATTTGCCCTATTTCTCCCATGTTATAGCAGGGTGCCAGACTCATTTGTTGTCAGTCAATCTATCAGGATCGATAACACCAGGAGAGGAGATCAGAATGGGCAAATAAATTGTTGTTAGAGTACAGTAATAAGCATCCTGTCTAGAAACTCCCCACACATACGTATTCTGTTTCCTGCAGAGTTTATCGTTTAAGCATGAGGCACTCTGTGTTCTGACAAGAAGTTGGGCACAATGGGGAAGGAGAAAGGATGATCAAGGCACAGTTCATGACAGTGTTCAATTTAACAGCATATGGTTCTGTGGATGTGTTTCAGGATTTTGTTGCATCACAGAAAAATAACATCTCAACTTGGTTTGGGACACTGATAAAATTTTACTGATCTTCCCAACCCTTGTCTCTAAATTAAGAGTTTGTTTGTTGTTTTGTGTTTTTGTTGTTGCTGTTTGTTTGTTGTTTTTTTTTAAGTCATGAATCTCACTGAAAAAACAGTATCCTATGACCTGCTCTCTCTACTGCTCCTCCTGTAATTCACTCTTGGGTCCTCCCTCAGAAGTGAACGTTGACAGTCTTATTACTGCCTCCCCTCTGAAGATCACCCCTTTCACAAAGGTTCTCCACTTGAACTAGAGAAAAGACATTTCCTCCCTAAAAGACCAGAATTTTATCCCCATCACAGAGCTTTTAGTACTGCGTACTACACAGCAATCATCTAATATCTGTCTTCTTTATCCATAAAATGAAAGCACTAATATCCCCATCTGTCAAAGATTACATGTAAACATTCATTCCTCACAGGATGTGATGGAGATCCACATTCCCTTTCATATAAGCCCTGCTACCCCTTCTATCCTAATGCCTGACCCAGGGCAGCAGCCTTGAGGAGCATTTCAGAAGATATTTACACGCTACTGATTCATTCTCACATAAATGTAAATACATACATAAACATATACTCGAACAGGGGCTTCCACAAATCATCATGTACTCCATATCTGAATAATATTTTAGTGCCATAAAAGGGAAGCTGATTTTAAAGAATGACAATAATTTCTCACTCTGGAGCTGTTTTCCAGCAAGCAGATTACATGCCTGCAGTCCTATGCTGTTTTCTCCACACGTTTTGGATTCTCTCAGCTCAAAACCTTGCTTGGTGAGTTTTCCATGGTGATTGTCATTGGTCCATTAATTCTAGCAGCTCCAGGGTAAAAGCTATCTGCATCTTCCTGAGGCTCCATGGCATCTGATTTGTCCTCATCTACATAATCCATCTGTCCTCCCAATCTGAGAGCTGTTTGCAGCCCTAAAGTGCCAGGGAGCATGGGCTCAGTGCACTGCTCTGAAAGACATGGACGATAACCCTGCATAATTTCTGGCTTTTTTTCTTAACATCTGATTACATTAATGTGATTCTGTGCATGAGTCATGTAATGGGTGCCTGTTTAATGTACGGCTCCTCAACCATGGTGCCTGTTTCTAAGAGGTGATGGATATCAGTAAATGGAGTTGCAGGTGTTCAATTTGTCTCAGGATCTCATCTGAAGTAGTGTGATAGTACCTTGGTATAGCCAAAACCCACATGCAGTGCCTCCTTGCCTCTGAGCATGGGGTGCAGAACGACCCATGGGTGCCAGTCCACCTGGTTTCTTCATGCTGAGGACTTTAACAGCATCTAAAACAGAGGGAACCATCAACCCAGACAGGGAGACCATGAAGGCAGACAGTCTGTGTGTGGGGATGCTGTGGATAGGGGCCTAAGCATGCCACCACTAATGTAGCCTTCCTGGATCCAGCCCTCAGTGATGTGGTCATGGGAGCACAAACAGTCTCCAGCAGATTTGCTCTGGTCTACAGGTCTAACTGCCCACTCAGATTTCACACTGGACCTCATCTTAAGTACTGGAAAAAAATTATCTTTGTGGTGTGATCTTCTTTCAGTACAGCTTATTAATATTTTCTCCCAAATAATATCGATTTCTTTAGAATCTGGAAAGATCTGTGATATCCGATCCAGATGGGTTAGAGGAGCTGACATTCTCCATCACCACCACAGCAACATCAGTGTCTATGTCTGTGGATGTGTTTGCATAGTGGAAACTCTCCCCACATTCCTCAGAGCCTGTTGCTCCTGGATTTATTTATTTTTTAATCCAAATATATTTGGGGGGGGGGATATTTTCATTCAGGTAGGCATGGCTGTAGGAAGACAGAAGGCTGAGGACAAGTAGTAAAAAATGAGAGCATCCAGAATGTTGAATCTTAGGGAAAGATGCTTAAAGACACTCAGTACAATTACGCCTGTTGAACAAACTTAAAGCTTCCCCTGATAATATGCAACCTCCAGGGCTACTCTGTAAAGAGCAAACCAGACAAAGAGGAAGAGGATGCATTTACTTACAAGTTGATTAAAACCATTTTTGCTTCTCATTATAATTTTATGGCAGTTGCTGCTTCTTTAAAACTGTTCCAACAAGGAAAAGACAATTTTTTTTCCATTTTTTTTTTGTCTGCAGCACACTGTGCTTGAGCCAGCAGGCATGACCTAGAGTTCTGCAGTCTTGTGTTTTGAGGGCATGAGAAGGACTTTGAGGTGAGTTCTGTACCAAATGTGTGCAAACAGCTCACCTCCTTGCCCTCAGGCTTTGTCTCTCCTCAAGTGAGTGTGTTGCTACCTCACAAGAAAAGCTTTGAAGTCTTTGCTAGGGAGTAATTCTGGAGTTGTTCTGTGTTATTGAAATGACAATTTCGTGTTGAAAATTTCCTCGCAATTCACTCTCCTGCCAGAGCAGGCATTACTGTTTGGTTCCCAGGTTTGCACATCGTTGAAGTCTGTGCTAACCTTATCTCTTCATTGACTGCTTCAGCACTGCTGGAAAATGGAAGTGAGAGGAGACCAAAATAACTAGGACAGGAAACAAGTACTGGGAGATAATAGTTTGTATGCGAAGAAGGCCTCCAAGGAATCACAGGGACATGGGTGGTAGATGTGCTATGTAACAACAGAAAAACACACCTGGCAATTAATGAAAATGAAAAACAGGTGAAATTTCATGTTGGTGGTTCTTCTCCTGATGCCCAACCCTCCTGGGAGCAATCAGCCCTTGAAGCCATCTGCCCTGGAGAATCCTCTGCTCATAGTTTCCTAGCTACGAGAGCCAGCAAGGGATTTGGGGTGTAACCAAGCCTGTAGCTTGTGAGGCATTTTTATCCATAAATCTTTTGAGTTTTTCTTGGTGGCAGTGAAATACTGCTCTGGAGCCTTCACAACCTTCCTCCTGATGCATTAGCCATGCACATGAAGCCACATGGTGTCCATGTCCTTAGGATGTCACTAGGCCATCAAGATATTAGTCTTCTAATGAACTGCTTAGCTTCACAAGCCTCATAAGCAACACAGCTGCTGGTGCACAGCAGCAAGGCCACCTCTGTCCCTCCTGGTGTCCCCCAGGACCGGCTTGTAGCACACCAGCTACTGTTACTGGGGTAACTGGCCTGTCTGGTCTGAGAGAGAAGGTGCGCACCTGACAGCAGGAGAATTTGAGGAGGAAAGAGACAATTTTGTGGGTCACAAAATCACTGCAAGAGTGAAGACTGGCCTATTTCCAGAGGTGAAGAGGAAAAGTGAGAAGCTTTTGCAGTCTAGTGCTCTCTTCAGCAGCTTGTGTAGGTTTACAGCACATCTCCACAGCCCCATGACAGACAGTTCCCATCACACAGGGATAATTTTAATCCTAGATGCATCACTAGAGTAAGCCAACAGGTTCCCTCCAAGATGAAATCAACAGCCAAGGGTCTGCATTCTTCTTCATTGACTTACCCTCAGCAGAAGACCTGCCCCTGGGCAATATCACCCGATGGTGTCAAACCTAGCACAGGGCTGTACTGTCCATCAGGATCCTCTTTTCTTCCTCTAGAAAGAATGGACAGGACACCCAGCTCTCCCTTTCCCACTTCTCCCATGGCTCTAGGAAAAAAATTACCTGTACTCAGCTCCAGCCTTTCCTTGAAGGAGTTCCAGGAAGCCCTGCAAGACACAGTGTTGGCAGGAATAGGTGAGTGGGACCTGACTGCATCCCCTCCCCATCCTCACTGTGGTGCAGAAAAGTTAGGCACATTTTTGGCACTAAGAGAGAGTGAATCCTGAGACAGGGCAGGGATAGACCCCAGGCAGGGAAAAGGATAGAAGAGAACACAAAGCTGCTGTGGATACAGTGGCAGTTGATCTCAACTAATAATACTGCTATTTCTAGACATTTTCTGTGTTTTGGATTCGTCATGCATCACTGTGTTGGTACATTCCCCACCAGTAAGGACAAAAGCATTGCTGCAGTTTGAGGTCACTGTTGTCTGTAGGTGTGTTACCCTGGGGTCGTTGTTTGCAATTTTAAGATGGTTGTTCTAATGTCTTTGGGTCAGCCTGCCCAAATTCAAGTTCCACTGCTGAACCACATGCTTGCTGGACTTCAGCCAACGCCACACGACATGACCAGCGCCTGTCTTTGTGCTTTGATTTTAGGAACGCTCTTTACCAGAGGGAAAGCAGATGCTTCCCATCCAGACTAATCAGGGAACAAGTTTCACCCAGGGGATGCATCTATTTAAAGATAGTTTAAATGTAAACAAACTGGTCAAGTTTGAGGACCAGCAGAGCTCTGCCATGAGGGACAAAACAAAAAGAATGAACACAAATATTAAAATCTTTGCTCACACATAATTCTGGGGACTGCTGTGTGCTTTACTACAAACTGAAATACCCAGAGGATAAAACAGCTGCTGGGATTAAAACAAAGCTGGCATCAATCCAGAGTACTAGTAAATCACGTGGGATTATTACTTTGCTAGACATTTTACTTATGTAGAAAGAAAATAAAGTAGAAACTGATTTCTGCTAAACAAATGACTTAAGTAGAATCTCCGTCAAAGCTAAGCCCTCATCCTGCAAAATCTCTACCTGGTTCTTAATCCTAAAATTAACAATGTAACCCCTGTTGTTTCCAAACAGGATTGGGTGCTGACCAGGGCTGCACCAATCCGTAAAGTATTATTTCCTCCATGCAGTTTATAAAATGACATACAAAAGGTGGAAAATAGTCAAATGTACACAGATTTCTTATCTATAAAATTTCCTTTTCTGTTGAGACAGATGTTGAATGTGAACATCAAGGAAAGCAAGTATGTGTCATGTTAGAGGAGAAAGGCAGAAGAGGTGAGGAAGAAGGAGCACATGGCAAAAAAAATAGGATATAAAAGACAGCCTTAAAAATACACTGGTGCAGAAATGCCAGAACAGTCCTTAAAATAACCTGACTGATGCATATGATGAATGATACAGAACTAGTGCTTGCTGTCAGCAGGTGTTTGGATGAAGCATTCCCCTTTAACTGTATTCCCTGGGAGTCTTAGATCTGGACCACTTGCTAGAAACCAGCCACATCTCATAGCTGGTACTCTATAACAACAGATGTTTATGAGCATCCTCTGAGAAATTAATGTGTGCAATCCGAACTCCCAGTAAACACATCAGGATCCCCAACAACATCAAAGCAGTGGGAAGACTGGGTTTTGTTGTGCAGAGTAGGGCTGAGAAGCAATTAGAAGTGGACCAGTACTGTCTCCCTGGATGTCTGACCTGATTCCTCATCTCGATGCTGTGGCTGCGATAACTTTATTGAGATCTGGAAGTAATTTTTTTAAAAATGAAAACTAAACTATCCTAACTTATCCCCATCAACCTTTGTAAAGACAAACATTATGTTTTAGAGGTAATTAGGAAATCAGCTGCTCTATAGGTTTTTGGTCACAGCTACGGTTGAATGTGGCTTGGTCTTTGCTTTGCTAAAAAGCACTGATTAAGAAGCACAGATTAATCCCATTCTGCTCTTTCTTCAAGGCTCCAGCACGGGTCATTCAAAGGGAACTGTTAGAGCAGACTGCAGTGAACCTTGCATTAATTGAGCTCGCTGCAAAGCAGGCATAAATAAAGTGGCTTCGAGTCAAGCATTGCTTGAGAAGGGGGATGTGAGTATTCTGGTGTGAGAGTAATCCGGCCACAGCCTCTGGCCCAGATTTTTTATGATTTCGTTGCCTGATATCTTCCTAGAGCCAAAATAACAGGAGTCCAAATGTCTGAGTAGGACATGGGAAATGGATATAGTGAAAGCCTTCATCACTGCAGTGTCTAACTGTGATATGTGTAATCCCAAGCATATGAAGTTGACACCACATATACCTATTTTAAGATTTCCTATCATCCCTTATGATCGTGTCTGAGCCCTACACAGTCATTACTACTAGGAAACACTAGTAAATATGTGTAGTGTAATCCATGGCCTTTTCCCCTCCACATGGTGGGAGGGCTTCAGGTTTTCTGTTTTTTTTCCCTCTCTTTTAAGTCCTCATCTACTTGGTAAGCTGGTTTTACTGGCTAATTGTGCCCTGAATAGAGAAAAAGCTTTTGAAGGTAGTTGATCAGCAACTGGAATTCACAGTTTCTTTTATAAATGGTTCAATAGCCCAATCCTTTGACCAAGAAGGTCACTTTAGATCATAATAAAAATAATAAGAATGGGAGGACATTAGACTGTCTCTTTCTTTATAGCTTCATTCTCATAGTGGCATGAATCTATAACCAAGATTCAGGATGAAATTCAAGTCTTGTTTTTGCCTTTGTGGAGTCCCTGGAGCGTTTTTCGTGCAGCCGTGGGCACGGATCCCTTCGCTAAATATTCTGTGCAAGTCAAAGGAGCGGATCTGTAATCTCTTTTTTCACCGGTCTAATGACATTCGTTGGGGAGCACATTAAGTAAAAATGGCCTGGGCTCAAAGCCGTGCTTTCAAAACCCTGCAATTTAACGTGAGTGTCAGTAGATGGCAGCAGCAAAGCACAATTAGGGCCTTTTTTTTCTCCACAGGCTTTTGTTTCAAACCATGTTTTTGTTCCAAAAAGAGGCAGAATTTTTTAAAAGGTGTCACTTTTAACAGTGGTTTCAAGTATGACAAGCGCCCTTACAGTAAATATGAATGCATGACTGCCTTTCATCCTAATGGAAACAGTATCAAGAGCAGAATATATCTTATATGCAAGCACACTTCCAGAAAGGCAGTGTTGCTCATTTTCTTTAGAAGATTAGTGTTCCGATTCATCCATAAGAAAAGATGGAATATTTCTGTAAATGTCCTAATATGTAATTATCCAATACAGTGAGTATTTACTGAATTTCAAGGATCGTTTCTTTTAAATAATAATCAAAACTTCTGGTTGTCTTAGAAACATTTCTCCCACTGAAAGCTTAGGAAAAGCAGAGCATCTGCAGTGGGAATATTCACCAGCTGATGAATGTTCAACAGTTTCACTTCACCTCTAAGGCCTTTGGCTGTGAGGCTGTCAGCTTCACCCATAGCTTAGCAGGGTGTCAGCTCTCAAAAGACACAGCCAAGAGATGGCAACAGAAAAAGTGCTTTTGATTGAGGCTGCTACTGCAGAAAGAAAAGCTAAGAAATGAAGCATTGTCACCAAGTCTGTGTTGTCTTCTGCAATAATAATTTAGTATAATTACTAGACCATAAGTTTTAGTGTCTGACATGACTCTCGATACACTTGCTGTGTTTTGGCATGGAAAGTTCTGCCCTTTTTCACGTTCTGACCTAACCAATTGCTCTACTTTGCTGTACCCTGGTGAAGGTTCTTGCATTTCACTCTCACTTCAAAAAGATTTGAAGCAATTCTTTCTACTTTTTCTGTCACTTTATGGGGCGAGTCCTGGAAACACTCCTGTGTGATGCTAACCAGATGTTGGTTTTGACAGTGTGTGATACTTTCTGTGGAATAAAGCCAGTGCTGTAGGTCTACAGATGACAGTGTTTATCCCGTCAGCCACGTCCCTCACACTCTTACTTCATCAGGGATGACTTGTCCAAGGATGTCTTTCTGTAACCACTACTGAAGAACCAGGTGCTTTTTTTCTAGCTAGAGCTCTTTAAGTGTTCTGTAAGTGCAATGTGTCCTTGCAGCGTGCACTGTCCCTTAAAAATTATGAACTCTGGACAGCTTCTTCTCCCAAGGCCAAGCAATATGCTTTTGGCTGACAGACAGGATTCATATGTCTCCAGTTAACAGGTTCAGGAGCCTGAGTAATTTCTGGTTTTCACTGGTTATAAAAAAAAAATGTATGTAATGCAAAACATGCCAACGTTGCTTTTATTTTGTAACATTCATTTTTTCCAGCTTTATTCATTCCTGTGGCATGGAAATAGCTTGCGATAGTCATATAATAGTTTCCATAAGAAGTTATTTATTTTGTACAACACACTTCTGCTCCTCAGCTATCAATAAGTATTTCATAATTTCTTCAAGGAGTCTGGGCAGATTTACACCAGTTGAAGATCAAATCCCATGTGACGTAACTGACAATAACCACAGCTAATATGGTTTTATCCTGTATACCTCTAATAATCCACATAAGACCTAAGTAATGTATTCAGAATAATAAATCATGAGAAGTCTGTTGCCAGAAAGGGAGAAGAACATCTGTGATTCTTCTGCCTGTCGCAGTCTTGTGGCTTCTAATGATCAGAGCTTCACCTTCCCACCACATGTCTACTTCAGAGTACAGCTAAAAATCACTGCTGTGGACTTAATCATCCCATATGACACAAACATGTAACCTGTTTCATTCTGAGTTACCCCGAAGTTAGGATAATATGATTCAACTAATTTTACAAAAATCTACCTATTACTTGCTTTAATGAAGTCATAATGGATCACGATGACACAAGATATAAAAATTACCAGAATGGTTTGAGCAGTCTGTTGGCCATCCAAATGGATTTCCAGCTGATTTTTAGAGGTAACATGAAGTGAATTTAGGGAAAAAAAAACAAACTTGTCAAAATCCCTGTATAGAAGGAATATATATTGTTGAAAAAAAAAAAGAAACAAAATTCCTTTATGCTGATATTATCTTGATAATGCTTTAAAATCCATCCATGTGACAGCTTTCACTTCCTGATCAAATCAGAAAATGGGAACATCACCTCTAAAAATGCCTGTAAAAACTTTTATAGAAACATTTTGAGTGTTGCCTGGGAAAACCACTCAGTCACTCATGATGCTAAGAAAATACATTAATGGACTTTTCCTATGCATAAAATCAGAAAGTGATTTTCTTCACTGTTGGTAGTTTGACTTTCACAAAGGTTTAAAGTAGAAAATTACTTAGCTACCCCACCCAAGGTATGGCAGGTGTTCCCATATATTAAAGGGTTCCCAGTGCCCTCCAGAGAGAGTCCTTTATTCGGTACAAGCTGGGGTGTATTATGACAGCTTAAACCACTCATAGTTATATTTATGTCCCTATGGAACAATCAAAAGTTCAAGTCTGTGGACAAATTGGCTTCTCAGTGTGTGTGCACTCCATCTGTACGGCCTTGATCCCTCCAGCTCCCTTTGGGAGCTGAGCCTCTGTACCTGCAAGTGTTGCATTCAGGTCAATATGTTCCCAGGCTGACGGTGTGTGGCAGGAAACACCCAGGAGGACACTATTTTGATTTCCCCCATTTCTTCTTTTGCCACAGAACATGCCACTGCCTGTTCCAGCAGTGCATGCCATGCATGGGAGCACCTGTGAACCTTTGTGTCAGTGCAGGTTCAGTGAGGCAGGGGCTGGCTTTGAGGTACTTTGGGATCCACTCTCACAGAGTCACAAAAACACTGAATGAAAATAAGCCTCAGAAAGCTGCTTAGGAAGTCTGTCAAAAAAAAAAAAAAAAGTTGAGCTTCAGAATGAACTACTGACTATGGAAAAGAAAGGGATTTGATATTCTTGTCAGTTTTCAGACAATTATTGCAGACTGTCAGCAATGACACTGGCTCTCTCCAAGCTTTGATAAAAATATCTTTAACACTGAGAGACATTATTGCATAAATTTTATTGCATTGCACATGCAGGAAGAACTTTATCACCCACAGTCAGAGATGAAGAGCAGCTGGTGACATATAATCAAGGCTTTAAGAAAGTATCTGCAGCAGTCAATTACAGAATACAGTGCAGTGATTAAAAGCCAAGATACCCCAGAGCAGAAATTTGAATTCATAATTTCTAAGCTCGAAGAATAGTTTAAAATATCCATCTGGGCACATTTCTACATTCTGTATTTGGAAAGAAACCTCATTTCTCCACATATGGCCAAAGCCTCAGATCACAAGGATTTTGCACATGTAATCCTTACCTTGTTGCTTGGTAGGACATTGGCTACATGTTTATGTTACTGTTAATACTCAGAATTGACCATAACATAGGGGAGAATATTATGAATGGTGGTAACACAGACTCTACCTACAAAGCCTGGAATATTGCATTTTCCATGTTTGCCTTGGTTGGTTGGAGTTGTGAAAATAGGATGTGACATCTGCCTGGGCTTGTGTGTGCAAAATAGCAGCTGTGTAAGATGTGATAGGCAATAATTGGCTGCCTGCAGAGCAAGAAACACCCATATAAATGACGTCTCTCTCTTTTAAAACATTAGGCAAGTCAGCCTTTCAACAACAGGCAGGCAGCCTCGCAGGAAAGAACTGTCAAAGCTGCTTACATCACTGTGTCTCATTAAATTGGGAAATGCAACTCTTCTAATCATTAGTTCAGACAGGGCATCATCCCACCACCCATCAGGATGGTATTATTATAATGTATTATTTGTGTCAGTGTTGAGCATAGCAAAGTTCTTGAAGACTCCTGTAACACAACCTTTTTTTTCTTTTGCAGAAAGGCAAAGAAACTATTTATAACTAGGCATTCTTAGGAAAAAAATAGAAAATAACACCAAAAGCATCATTACATTGCAAAATATATTCATAATGCACCAACATTTTCAACATTGTAGGGTCTTCAAACCCCTCGGTCACGACAAGGATATAAAAGAGTCTGAGAAGCAAAGCAGAAGAGATCAAAGGAATGGCACCTCTACTAGGAATGAGTATATCATCCAAGTGTCTTCAGAGTAGAAGAAAGACAGTTTGGGGAAAGAGGGGTGGTATCATATTGGTCTGCAATGTCCTAGTGACACGAAGAGATTAAACACGAAGTGTTATTCACCATTTCTCATAATTCAGAAATCATAGTTATAAAATGAACATGTTACATTCAACACTGTTCAAATCCAAGTAGTCAAAAGGATTTATTTTTCGTATAGTATGTGGTCAAATAGTGGAACTCATGCCACAGAGTACTTTGGGTGATGAATAATGAGTTCATACCATGAGCCTGTAGAATAAGACAGAAAAACTGACAACAGAAATAACTATTACTGCAACTTTTGGATGAAGAGCTCCTGTCATATGTCAATACATTAATAATACAGTCTGTGGGCTATGACTAACAAAGTCACTGTCTGGCACCCAGCACAGCCTCTTGCATGTCCTTTCTATTAGAACACTGTGGTCAAAACATCTCAGTGGGCAGCTGCAGGCTTTGATGTTCACTATACACTGTTTTGCGTGTTCACACAAAGTTCAGACTTTCTATAAATGTACTGATACGGGGATATGGCCACAAGTGGAATGAAATTAAGCCCTCAGTCTCACTGCCACATTAAAAACTTATCCAGGAGCCACTGGCAGTTTCTTAAGGAAAGCCCTAGGCTGTCACAAAAGCTGACCTATTCCTTCAGCTCCATCAGGTCAGGAGCAGGGTGGTGGTACTACCCAGGAATAGTTATGTTAAATGTCCCTGCACTACACACATTAAGCAAGCACTTTTTTTTTTAAAATCAACTCCTTCCCTCCCAGCCCAAAACCAATGAAAAATAGTCAAAGGAAAGTCCCTTCTGTGCAAGTGAATGCCCTTGCACTCCCAGCATACAGGTCACGTGCCTTAGCTCTTGCAAGCAATTTAGGTCGGTGTAATGTGAGGATCATGCCAAATAATCCTTACCTGTGATCCCAGATGGGCATGTTATTTTTTCCCTGCTGAAGACACTAGACTAAAATTTGTCAGCAAGACAAAACAGTCATACACAGGCTGGTAATGATGATATCACCAGGTGTCCTGTAGTCTTGAGTTATTAAGAGCACAGTAAAATTCATTAGCATGTCAAAGCACCACAGCCCAGAATGCATACAAAGCGGCATAAAGAATTAGGGCATGAAAGACAGCTTATGTGGAGAGTCACCGACGATGTAAAAAAGAGAATATTGTGCTTGGGGCAGTTCTTGTTCATCAGAGTCTTGTCAGTATGGCTACAGACTATGTGTCTAGCCACATTTTGTTTGGCCACTCAAGAAAGCAAAGTTTATGAGGGTATCCTCCGTTTTTTTCTATACAGCAGATGCAGATGTGTATAGGATCCTTTTTCCTGCCTCACCAGCAAGTTCCTTTCTGCCATATAGTACATGATGCCATGCCATATAGTAAAAGGTATAGCAATCAATTCATTTTCTGACTCTCTAGATTGATCTATTTATACTCTTAGGCATTGTAAATCACTGCTGCCTTCCCGAAGTCATCAGAGTAATGTTGATTTAGAACGTTAAGCCTCCAGACTGAAGCCACATGTGGTCATGCTGCAATCTGCCAAGGTCTGGCAAGCAGACACGGTAACTGCAGGTGATTTTGAGAATGTTCTTCTGTTATAGATACTGGTGGTGATAATTAACCATACAAACAGTCCCTCTGAGTCACTGGTCTGTCAAGGGTCATTTCAGTGCAAAGGTGTGCTCAGGTGCTAAAAATTATGTTTTCCAGGCAAGACATAATACTATGATTTTGCATTTACAGTAACTGTTCCATGAGGAATTATAATGCTTATGAAGTCTGGCGTCCTACTTACATCCCAAACTGGAAAATTGCCACTCTGCCTGTTTGAAGATTTGTTTACTTCCAGAGCACATTTTTTTTTGGAGCCTTACACAGGCACACATTTTTGCTGGATGCAGTTAGATGGCTACTTTCTTTTCCCCTTATTTTGATGGCAAATTTGTCTCCCATTGGGGCTTTCAGATAGGGCACATTCTGCTTCAGAGTTTAAGTACCTCTCAATTCAGGTTGCATGGCTTTGGCAGCACTATCATTTTTATCTGCACAAGGTAACATGAAGTGAGAGATTGTTTTACTGACATTAATGTTCAGGGGAACTGGAACAGGCCAGAATGAAAAATGGATGTTACTTAACTAGCAGGTGTTAGGTATGAGTAATGAAAGAAATGTGGGAGGCAAACTTAGCCTACTCACTTTGTGTAATGCTTGTATCTATGCAAAGAATGGCCTCTTTGTGTGGGCATAAGCCTTGCATTCATTTCCTGCTCTGATCTTATCTAGAGAATTTGAGTGACCCTGATATGCCATTAAATTTGGGTCCCCATACACTGGACTACTCCTTCCATTTTATTGATATCTTGGCATTACTGGTCATGCCATTTTTTTCCTCCACAGATAGTTCAACACCCTGTAATATCCTTGGGATAATTTTGTGTGTAAGTCATAATACAAAGCAAATGTGATCTGGTAATGATGATCACAGCTTTTGAAATGGAGCATACCGTAATGTGATCACACATATGGTCAGACATAGACGTCTCTGAGCCTGTAGTATCCTCAGAGGTTCATTATTTGAAAGATACAAAGACTGTCTGTCTATGGCCTACCTGTAGTCTGAATGCCATCTATCTATAGACTACCATGCAATACTTCTAATTTACTTCTGCAGTATAGGTTTCCCAATGAAGCAGGGCCATGATTCTCAGCTATTTGGGTAGATATGCCAAGAAAGAAATAGTCCAGATCTTTTCAGTGTCAGCATATGCTGTTAGAGCCTAGTTTTAGGATCAGAAATGATCATTCAAGGTTATCTTCTGCATTACACAAACAATAGCACTCTCCCAGGATTTTACTTACTCAAATGTTGAGTCATTCTTTTTGCTCAAATGTACATCTTCGTTTCATTTTTTTTAAGCCAGATATTCAATCTTCTTTTTTTCAGTGTTATATTATAAAGCTCTCCACTATTGGAAAGCCCTGCTGCATAAACTTGTATGACTGTGAGCAAGCCATCTTGTCAGTAAACCAAGCAGAAATGGTTCTGATTATGAAATAGGGGGGTATGGGAGGGGGTTAGAGCTGGCTAATCATCTTTTTTGTGTACCTCCTTTTGAATCCCCTCTGGATTTTGAACATTGTTTTTGAGGTGGGGATTCAGAACAGAGGTAAGAATTCAGGCACTTATTTAATCAGTGCTCTGCATGTTTCCCTACTCATTCATGGTCTTTTATCACATTTGTTTTCAGCCACATTTGCATTAGCAACAGCTTTGAACTGAGGCCTACTGTGAGACAGCAAGTCACAGAATCACAGAAAAGCTGTGGCTGGAAGGTACCTCTGGACACTGTCTACCCCAATCCCACTGATTAAAGAAGGGTTAACTCCAGCAGGTTGTTCAGGGCCATGTCCAAGGTTGTGAATATCTCTAAGGATGGACACTCCTCAGCATCTCATGACAACCAGTTCCAGTGTTTAACTACCCTCCAATAAAAAAAGGCTCTCACATGGTTAAATGAAATTTTCTGTATTCTCATTCTCTCATCTCTTAGATGAACTATTTGTTCTTAGATGAACGGCTTTCCCTTTGACTTAGCCAAAATGCATTTCACTAACCTTCTAAATGTCATTAGAAGCCAAGATAAACTTCTGTTTTCCTGTCCTCAAGGATTCCATGTTAAAACTGAATACATGGCAGCAATCTGATATACTGCAGTGAAATGATGGGGATTAGATTAAAGAGAGGGATCTGATAGTCTTCATCCTGAAGTTCAGCAACATGCAACATTTGAACTAGTAAAATTATTTAGAACTTTATGTTTTCCCTTTTATTTATGTTCCATTTGTTTTTCTAGTTTATTCTCAGATGCCATGATACCCTAGGTTTAGCCATTGACATGACCATCCACTTGGTCTGCCTTGTCCAAGTTAGATCAATGTACTCACACAACACCATTCTCTCAATTTTCATCATGTAGGAAGGAATATTTGAATAATGACACATTATAAGATGTTCTATTTACTTACCTTACCATTTTAATATCCACTAATGTTTCTTTTATTCCTTTGCTAATAGTTCTAAGAGTTATCATTAATACCTTTATTAGTCTCTTACATGGATTTAAAGTGGTATTTGCATTCCAATAGTAAGACTCAAAATGACTTGTCAGACAGTATCTGTCTTTCAGACCATGCTTTACAGGAAAAATGGGCCATTACTGTGAAACGCAGAAATAAAACATATATTCACACTGAACAGTTTCAGAGACACTCATGAGAATGTTTCAAAGAAAAAGTGTCTTTTATAATGTGTAGATTTAAAGTGCTGCTAATAATGCCAGAAAAAAAAAAACAACAAAGAACAAAAAAGCCCCAAACCAACTTCAAAGTACCTCATGGTTTCCACTGACAGAAATGAAAAACTGCTGGCTTCATTGACAGAAAAGTCAAACTTCAAAGTGGATAGTCATCTTCAAAAGCTCTGAACAAGCCAGATGCTCCCAATGTACCTGGTCTGCAAATGAAATGAATAGGTATCTTTCCTTGGCTATCAACCGCTCTCTTATTATAAGCACTAGATTATCTTAGAAACAAAAATACTAAAAGAACAAGTACTACTGGTATCCATGACCTTCACTTTCATGCTCTCCAAGGCTGGGGGAAGTTGCTGTGTGCTGTTCTGTTCAGGGAAAGCTTACAGAGAAACACCATGCTTTCTTTCATGGAAAGTTTATAGATGTTCTTTTTTTTTACTTCTTAAGTTCACACCAGGCGATGTTATTTATAACTTAAACTTATGAAACTTGTTCAGAGAGCTTTGATAGTAAAGTTCTTTTTGGAGCAAGGCTCTCAGATGAAAACTCCCAGATCTTACTTCTTTTCTGAGGTGGTAAAGTGAGGAGATTTCATAGGAAATTAAGACTAATTTGAAAAGTGGCAGTTTTAACACAATATAGGTCCAGGGAGTTCCACATTCCAGCCTTGCCTTCAGTGGATTCATATGTTTTGGGCCCAGAGAGAATATAGAGTCTCTGGTACACAGATGCAGATTTGGAAGAAGCAGTCAGTAACTGAACTGAACAGTAACCTGTGTTCCTTGCTTTGTGTAGGTGTGGTAATGCCAGTGGGAGTTTAGCAAAGGCTTTTGCGCCCCCTCAAGAATCAAATAAAAATCTTACAATTCTGGTGCTTTAAAGATACTTGACTTGCCCTATGACACTGAGTGCATTGTATGGAAAGGATTTCCCTTGGGAACACACATGCAGAAAGAGAAAAGAACAGCAAGAGTACGTACATTGACTAAAGTTTCTAGATCTCACCAAGAGCGAATTTACTGAGCATGGCTCAGAAAAATCAGAAGGATTCTTTCTCCACCCACATATTTTTCACAGTTCAGTATCTATAGTGTAGATAGATTTATGTATTTAATGCTCAATATTCTGTTTGTATTGTATGATAGGGCACCTGATGGAGCAGCACCAAAATGCTTTTGGAACCTGCAGCTCTTAAAGAACTGCTCTAGCGTGAGTCCTTTCTACATTGTACAGTTCTTCAGGAATGGACTGCGCCAGCATGGGTTCCCTGTGGGGCCACAGCTTCTGCCAGGAGCCTGCTTCAGCATGGGCTCTCTGTGGGCTGCAGTGTGAATATCTCCTCCACCATGGTCCTCCACAGGGTGCAGAGGGACAACCTGTTTCACCATGGTCTTCTCCACGGGCTGCAGGGAAATCTTCTCTGGTGCCTTGAGCACCTCTTTCTTCTTCACTGATCTGTGTGTCTACATGGTTGTTTCTCTCACATTCTTCTCAATCCTCTCTCACACAGGTCCTACACAGCATTTTTTAATTCCTTCTTAAATATATTATCACACTATTGCTAATGTGTTCAGATTTGGCCATCAGTGGGTCTGCCTTGGAGCCTGCTGCAACTGGTGCTGTTCGACATGGAGGTGGCTTCTGGAGTCTTCTCACTGAAACCACCCCTGCAGCTCGCCTGCTACTACAGCCTTGCCAGGTAAACCCAATACAAACTGCCTAGGGATGTATTTTAAATGTATAAAGTTTTAACATGGTAAAGAGCATTCTCAAAGAAGCATGAGTTTTTACATCAACTACAGACACTGGAGCTGTCCAGGGCTGCTGAGGTGTGCAGGATTTGCAGGTCCTCTGAGTCTGACAGGGAGGTAGTGCCATAGGGAAGTGTGACTCCCCAGCATGAACAGGGTTTGGAAGGCAGTGTTTACTGCCCTATGCCCTGGGATCTCAACAGGATGCAATGCAGAGTTGTGCTGTGCTCTGGACTCTGTTCTTCCTGAGCAGCATCTGTGTGTCTAGGACCCAAGCTTCCTGAAGGCAGCACTGCAGAGCCCGTTTCTAATGTTTGTGGAAGAAGCTTCAGTTCTCTGTGGCTCTATTTCCTCGACTGTGTAGTTAAGACTGCAAGAGGAAATTTGTGAAAGCTTATAGGATTTCCTGGAATGAAAGCTGCTATACAGGCGATGGCTTATGTTTGATTTCTTCAGGGCAGGCATTACTGCTTCTCTGTAAAATGGCACTCCTGTGAGCACTCTTCAGTAATAATACCAATGACAATGGAAAATATGCTTTAGGGTCCATCAGTCTTATCATTTGGTTCACCTTGTGGCAGCAGATTTCCAGCATGAGCTGTGAACCTGCAAGCTGCTTGCACAAATCTCTATATCCACAAAGAGTAGTTTGAAAGCCTGGGGCCACATATACATAGAAATGAAGGAAATGAGGTTTGTCAAAAGTTGGAATAAAGGAGTTATTTTTCATGGGTCTTGGCATGCACTTAAATAGTAAGTGATAATAGAAATACTACTGCTAGCTGGAGAAATTGCATGGAGTAGTTTCTTCCCCTGTATGAAAGGGAGGCATACAAAACAAATGTGATTTTTTTTTCCATATAAATCTTTCAAAAACATATGTTCTGCTGAAAACCATAATTTTGTGACTGGAACATAGCTAGAATGAAACCTCCTTGACACTAGGCCCTTGGCTGCCTGGAACAAATGTCTTTCCTTTCTATGTGTTTGCTCAGGAAAGATTTACTCCTCAAAAGACTGTTGGCACTATTTCTATACATTATGTATCATCCCTGGAAGGAAGAAGGGGGCAAAAAATCAGAAATCAGGCTTTCAACCTGCCTCTCAATAGTCCTTGGCATGTTCTCTCAACTGCCGGCATATGGCAGCTGCCTGTCATGGAACACCCCTCCCATGTGTCCACCCCTGAGTGCAGTCTGGTCAGGGTCTGGGGCTGCCACAACTTGGAGGGGCACAGCTGTGAGGACAGTACCCTCTGGACAGGCAGACAACAAGGGCTGGGGATCCAGCTGCCCATGGGGACAACTGCAAGCTTTAACTTTGTGGCATGGCTTAGGTGCTCCAGGGACCTGCTTTGCGGCCTGCATTGCGAATGCTGGGAAAGGTAAGATGTTGTTTTCTTAAGCCAAAGTTTTTAAACATGGGGAGTAGAGGAAGAGGTGAAAGAAATAGGTACCTTTGTGCAGGTAGTGGCAGAAGTTCCTGAGCACAGGTGGGGAGGGACCTCATTGCATGGAGGTGGGATGGCTGCCAGGCACATGGGGAGCTGCTGCCCCTGCCTGTCTTGCCAGGCTGTCACACAAAGCCTTCCTGCCAGGAGCCCAGACATAGACTGGGTGGCCATGGAAACCCTTCACAGGAGCTAGCAGCCAGAAACCCTACAGCATTGCTGGAGCCCACCAGCAGGTTGCTGGGGTTACTGGGAGGGCGACAATGGGAGGGAGGCCCCAAGGCCTGTAGAGAGTCCCAGTGCAACAAGGGCTGCCCTTTCCCTCTGCCCAGCTTGATCCTGCTGAGGAAAAGCCTCAAAGCAGCTGCATGATTTTCTCAGTTAACAGTTTCCCTTGACCTTTGGTTTAAAATGGCCCAACTCCTTTCCGGGGTGCTAATTAGGAAACGCTGAAGTACTTGCAGTGGGGGGAGGGCGAAGGGCTTTTCCTGGCCAAGTGTTACTCTCGTGCAGGCTGGATGTCCCACAGTAGGCGTTAATAGTTAACAGGCAGGTCTCTCGAGGGACCCAGGGAAACATTGTCTTGCTCCTCCATGAAACTGGGATATTTCTTCTCCTTAAAGAGCCTTTGTTAAGCTGCCTTGGAATAACTCAAGCTTGATGAAGAGGAACTAATTGGCCTTCATCTTCCCAATCTTATGCAAAACAACTTTGAAATCAGAAGTATTATTGAGGCACTGATATTCAGTATAAGGTGTAAAGCATAAATCTAGATTTTAAGGAGTTCAGTGTAATATAAAACTCAGGTGATAACTCTGCCCTCTGGGAGATGTCAAAACATCTGTTAGAAAAGCGAAGGATATAGGCCACCTCTGTGACAAGGGTTCACCACTTCTGAAGTGGACAGCACTACCCTTAAAATAAGAGAGTGCCTTGTGGATACACACACTCCTCTGAAGTCTTCAGCATATCCCACCCTGTTTTGACTTTGAATAACATATTAACGACTGAATATAAACCCAGATCTTTCCCTGTTCAAACAGTACTGTCAATACCAGCCCTGATCACTTTCTTTGACTTTTAAAATCTTTTTTCTTGAGGACAATTTACTCAGAAGATAATTAGTTCCTTTGTTGAGGTTACTCCGGCTTAGACATTTTTTTCACAAAATGCATTAGAAATAATGAAAGTTCATTCTGCAAAGTTAGCATGAATTTCCATGATTAAAAAGAAAACTTGTCTTTATTATTTATTCTTATGCCAGGAAAGGACATGTCAAATCAAAAGAATAAGTTCAGCATTTGGCTAATCAAGACCAGCTCCCAGCCTAATCAATCTATTCCCACCACTAAAAACATGCTTGTTTGAACTTAATTAAAAGTATCCACCTACTTTTTAAACAGCTACTAAAACCAAATAAACTGCTATTCTACATTCCAAATATGGACCACATCATTATTACACATTCATGTCATGGCTCTTGGAGTCCTCAGGGAAGGCTAACGTCCTCAGACTATGCTAACGTCTTCATGTACTTGAAGGTAGAACATGAGAGTTTGTACCTGCTCCCTGTTCCTAAAAGCCTACAGATCTCAACAGGCAAAGTGCAGAAGATAAAACAGATAGAGAGAATTGAAATGAGACGAGATGATCCAGCCTGAGGTGATTGAGCAGATCAGTATAGAAATTCAAGTCTGATTATGTACAGGCTTGTACTGTTGTTCCTGGTACATTGTATTTATTCCAATTCTTTAATAATAGTATGGTTTTAGTTCAAATCATTCACTTCAGCATACTTTGTGGCTGAAGTTGCTTGAAAAATATCTGATTGAATTTCTAAGATGGAAACATCTAATTGAGCACTAGCTGGACTGATTTTAACCTTTTCATGCTGGAGCAGGGTGGTACAGGTGCACCAACTGTCAGGACTGCTTGTTTTTTTCCTAGAGAAACGTATCCAGTTACATAACATGACATATCATTTTTATGTTTCCTATTAGGTGATCTCTAGGGCTTAATTCTACTGCCACAGAAATAAGCAGGAGTTTCCCCACTGATTTCAAAATATTTAAAATTACTAGACTAAAGGCAAACCATGGAATAGTTAGTGTGGCCACAGCATGCAGTTTGGAAAGAAGGAAAGAAGTCACGGGTATGTGGTATTAGATTCAGTTGTCAACACTAAAGTCAGGGATTCACATTGGCTTCTGCCACCACATGCTGTAGAACTGACCCTTTGAGATTCAGTGGTAGTGCAGAGATGTCACCATAACAACCCTCACACTGCAAAGAAAGGTGAGGAAACTGTTTCAGTACTGGCTGAAGAGAGGCACTGAGCTCAGGTGAACTTCCATACTTACCATGAATTATTAAAGTAGGATCTTCACAGATAGATCTCAGCAGTACAGAGCATGCAGGGATGTGAACTGGAGTTAAGAAAATCAAGGAAGGATTTGGATTGGTGTGGAGATTTTCATACTTTCTTAGACCAGCAGCACAGTGAATGACCAGAAAATAACTTGACTATCTATCACTGACTGCAGAGAACCTCTGGCTTCAGAAGCTACAAGATCCTCAAGCCACTTACCTGGTTACCTTACCTCATTAACCAAGGTGACTTTGGCAACAGTATCTGTTCCATGCTTGCAAGTTATAGTAAGGTTTTTAATAAAGGAACAATGAGTAATCGCTGTTTGTTAAAAACAAGTGCAATGTAGATTGATAATAAAGAATAGAAGCTTTTGCAGATTACTGCAAGCAACACGTTGATCTATCAGTATTTACATAATTCATGAAGCGTACAGTAAAACAGCTACTGATTGGTTATTACTTCTTGGGGAAAAAGAACTGTAATGTCAAAGGTGGTCAGTATGTTGTTTTCAAGAAGAAAAACAGAAGTAGCTTTTTTTGCTGATTAAAATGGATTTCTGAGGAGGTATTAAATCTGGCAAGGAAGTTTAGAAGTGAAATATTCCCTGTGAATTAAAGCATGACAATTTTCAGGAGTAACAAATCCTTAATTAATATGGGCTGGATGCCAGACACAGTTATTTTAAAAATAATCTTGAAGGCAAGGGCGGGAATTCCCTGAAACAAAGGTTTTCTGTTGCCATTTTCTAAGAACACGTTGTCCTTTTGGCCTGTTTGGTAGGGTATTGGAGCTGGCATTACAGAGGCATCATTCTAATTGTCATTTAATAGAAGCTTTATTTTTTTTTATCCTAAACCCCTTCCATGAATCTCCCATCACCTAAGCTGGAATCAAAGAGAATTAAAAATCAGACAAGATATTCAAGAAAGAACTGTGCTTTGACAGAACTGGGGCTCCCAGTGCATTTAATTTTTCCATAGACTGCATGGTATGGAGATGGGGGCTTCTGTGTCTTGATCTCTGACAGCTGGGTTCTTCCCAAATAATGAGCACAATACTTGATGTAAAGGTTCAGAGTCAATCTGCACATTTAGCATATGTAGGGATAGATGAATTTACATATGCAAATGCTGCAGAAGACAGAGAGATGATGACAGACTATTGCCTTTGTAAAAATACAATTTTCTAATGTAATCATACCAAGTATGAATAGATAACCAAACAGTTCTGGCTTTTCCTAGTGGTCATGCTAGAGAAACACAAAGAAATTTGCAATAATTGCACTTATCCGCTGCTCATAAATAGCTCATGAAAAAAATAATCAGTTAGCTGCTTTATTTTCCTTACTTAACCACAAGAATTAATGCTAGATTCAGTGAGGAGAAATGTTGCTATTGGCAAATGAGAAATGCTGTGGTGTTAAGTAGGTAGTCATCTATAACATTACACATTTTTAAATTCAAAAATAAAAATATAAAAGTCCACTAGTTCACTTTACCTGAGTTTCTGGTTCAGCAGATGCTGTGAAGAGGAACATTATTGCTTTTCTATGAATTTCATTAGGTCTCATTTCTGTTTCACATTACAACAGAGAGCATCTTGATGATGTTAACTACATATAACAGGTACTATAAGCAGGAGCACATAACTTCATAAACAGAACCTTATTAATTCATAGTCTTTTCTGGTGTGCTCATTCGCATAATACGTGAAGCTCTGTAAACTCTAAGTGGGTTTTTCTTCACAACACACTCAGGAGAGGTACTGAAGCAGTTGTTCAGTTTTAAAGGTGGGCGACGGAGGCACAGGGAGATTAGGTGGTAAGCCTAAAGTCTTTTGCAAAGGTAAGCACATACTCCAGGTCTCTCAGTTCCTCCCTTGCACTGGAGATACCTGTGTCTTTCCCCTGGCTTCACAACAGTGGGTGCTATTGGAACCCACACACTGTGCATCACTAGACCTCTTTACAGATATGTCCTTATTACAATTTGCTAACTTGTCCTGGGATTACAAAACATCTTTGATACAGACCACTAATAGGATATATGATATAGAAATATCACAAAACAACATAGAAATGTAGATTAGCCTGTTTAGTTCAGATGCTTAGTATGGCATACAAGTCCTGTAGTTAAACATTGTGGATCCCTGGGAACACAGTCTGGTAACTGAAACTTAACTACAGCCAAGCCATATTAGAGCTCCTGCTTTCTTCTTATCTGCTTAAGCCAGCTACCTATTAAAGAAGGAAGTTAAAATTTGCTGTAATAGTAATTTTATTGTCTTCTAGGTTCTTTGTTCTGAACATGTTTTGTATTAAATATATTAGCTGTAAATTAAACATATGCCAGTTTAAAATACAATGATAATAACATTTATATATAATATTAGAAATAATGTAATAATATAACATTTAGTTGCTCGTTGTTTGATTTTAGTTGGGTTTTTTTCAATAAAATAGTTATGGTCCAAGTGATACTTATGTATAAACACCTATTTCAAGGAGTAGATTAAAAGTAATGGGGATTTCACAGCATCTTCTGGACACGTCTTCAATGGCATGTTTTTCTGTGTACAGTAAGATTGCCATTTTTAGCGTAGTTTAAAACATTCAAAAATGTGATATACTTCTCAGGAGATATGCTCATCTTTTGGTCTTCAACATTCTTTGTTAAAATGAACATTTATAGTATTTTCATTGATGTCTGTATCTGCACAGATGTCAGAAGAGATATTAGCCAGTGAGATCAGGATCTGCCCTACGACAACTAGGTCAGTTGCTGTTAGGTTAAGAATTTAGTTTCCTTTTTTTTCAGTTTTGTAGTGTTCATGTAAAGCACACCACTCACACTGGTAGCCTGGAGCACAGAATCATGTATGTAATTTTAATTAAACAAGCAAACGTTTGCACAGGTTTTGTTATGCATTTTATTTTTGTAAGCCAGCTGTAAGTAGGATTCACATGACTGGCTGACAGAGCTCTCAGATGAGATGTCTCTAATCCTTTTACTTTGGAATAAATATATTAACGTTGGTTTGATTACAGTGAATGAATACATGTCACTGCCAGACTGCTGTCCTTCACTAACAGATGCAGTTATTTGGCTTTCTGTACATGTGTATCATCTAATACTAGTAATTTTTGGTCCTTCATTCTGGGGAAGCTAAATTCCCCATGACTACACACTCCTTTTACTCCATATCTTAATGTGTCAATATTAGTGCAACACAATTTATTTAGTATGAAGCGGTCCAAAGGGGACTGAATAAGCTTCTAATATATTCACATATAACACATAGTATCAATATTCATGACAGACACATCTACAAATCATTGACTGAATTATTTAGTTATCCATTGAGGAATTAAGGGTGGCTGTCTTTGATGAGCATGGGTGGAACTAGAAAACTTTGCACTTGCTCACTTCCCACAGTTCTGATGTAATGTGCTTGCAGATGCAGCCCAAGATCCAGTTTGACTTTGATGTCACAGTGGTGTGCTGCTGACTCACATTCAGTTTGCTGTCCACCAGGATCTCCAGCTCCACTTCAGCAAGGTCGCTCCCCAGTCACACAGATTCTAGCCTGTACTGGGCTCTTTGGTTATGTCATCCCAGATGCATGAACTTGCCCTTGTCTTTGTTAAACTCCATACTGTTCTTACTAGTCCCCTCTTGCAGCCTGTCCAGGTCTGTCCATAAAATGACTTGCCCTTTGGATGCGTCAATCTCACCAGCCAGTTCAGTATCATCAGCAAAGTTGGTGGGAGTGCTTTCAATCCCATTGTTCATATTGTTTAATAAAATGTTAAACAGAGTGTGGCCCGGTGTCTGCCTCTGGGGGATCAATCCCACGTGTGACAGGCTGCCAGGCTGAGTGAAAACCTTTGATCACCACCCTCTGAGTGCTACCTGTGAGACAATTTCCTACCCGTCCAGTATATATCTTGCCAGTTTGTCCAGGAGGCAGCTGTGGGAATCCAGTGGTAGAAAGGGCTGACCTCCCCCTTCTTTCAGCTAAAAGTAGTGCCAGAGCTACTGGCAACTGTGCTGTGCATGGAGCATGAAGGATGAAGAAGTGTGTGGGGTTTTCTCTCAGAGGAGTGGATGGAAGTGTTAACAAACGCAGTAGTGTCATATGATCTGCATGTGATTTCTCTCATTATACTGCTCTTATGTACATTTTTGGGTGACATCTGAGCCATAGAGTTTTGTTTGCACACTCACAGCAAGTTAATTTTAATCATGCAAATAAGTAGTGCTTCACAAACCGTAATTCTGAATTTGCACTTGAAGGAATGATTAAATTGGCATCCAGTTAAGGGACAGAAAAAACAAAATGGCTTATATAATTAATTGCAATGGAACATATTATTCAATTTTGCAATAATGAAGATCAATAAGGAAAAAAATGTATATGCACAAAGCAAGTGGGAATAAATACTTTATTGGAAGAAATTAACGTTGTTTGGATGTATCTCATGACTGGAGAGGACTACTTAATTTACTGATTTTTTTTATAAGTATCTGGTACATCCCTACAAGACACATTTAAAGAAAAACAGGTTTATTTTTTCTTTTCTTTATCTACAAAGGGCCATTAGTATTTACTTTATTACTATGTTTATAGTACAAGCTAGCAAGCTCTTATTCTTTCACTTAAGGACTTAATTTTACAGACTCAAAGTATATCAGGTTTTATCTGACCTTCATTGAATAAACAATGGTAAGAATGTATACCTTCAAGTCTCCAAATGATACAGATTCACTTTCATGATTTTTAGTAGCGTATGCATCCCTAAGCAACTATGTAAAGTGCTGTCTTGATTCCATGTAGAAACAAAATTACTGTAAATGGCATGCTTACTAGCACTTGATTACTGATGAAGTTGCAATCAAGAATCTGACAGAAAAGGGATTAGTTCCCCAGAAACAGGGTTTCTTCCTTCTTGTTATGAACATGTGTATGAAGGAAACAGATCTGATTATGCCAGATGAATAAATTAAGAAGTCCAGGATGAAACAGAACAGATGGAAATGTAACTGGTGATAACTGAAGGCTAATTAACTTCAATGAGCAATTTTTTGCCAGGTGTTCTATTAGCCACATAGAAAGAGAAACTGGAGAAATTGCAAGGTGTGCATTTTCATTCAGAACTTAGATGTGAACTGCTGTTCTACTACATGGCAATTGGAAAAGGACTGTACTGTCTGTTATGGATATAAATATTAATGTGACTGATTTTAAAAAATCCTTTCATTTCTTTTTAAGCACTGACTAGTCTTACCAGAGATGTGAGTCTGCCTTCTTTTAATAGATAATCAAAATGAATAGTCTACTTTTAAGAATATTTCTGAATGCTAAAGCTCTTTCTCTGATACTTTTTTGGCTGGTCTGGTGTAGCTTGATATAGCACTTTCCAAGCAGCAGTTTCAAATTATGTCCATAATCCCTGCAGTTTTTCACTATTGCTCAGATCATATGCAATGAAAAATGAAGCATTCTTTCAGAAACAAACCCTTTAAAGAGTAGAAAAGGAATACTAGGTTCCCTACTACACACATCTGCATTCTTTACATAAGTTGCTCTCTACATATTTGCTGGCCTCTATGTTTAGGATCCTTTGGTCCTGTATCATCCTTCAGCCTGTCTGTTATCATGCAGGAAACTGGGTTCTCAGTCCTAGTACATGGCTTTTAAAGAGAACCAAGGCTATGTATGTTTTGGGTAAAATATGTCCTCCTATTACTTTCACAGATCAGAGGTTGACATAAAGGATGAATGTCATCTGTCCTGACTTTAGCTGCCCAGAAGGTAGCTGCTGTACCTTTAGTGTTACCTTTTACTTTCTTGCTTGAGTTTTTATCTTTTTAGGTGCTTCCAAAGGTCCCTGTTTCTCTGTTGATAAGGATGGCTAGCCACAATTAGCCACATTAAGTGTGGAAGTTGAGCAAAACAAATAATAAAAATGGAAGATGTGACCATTCATTTTCTGTTGGTACCTGGTTTTCTCCATTAACTATCATCTGAGTAGTCACTGAGAGGGTGGCCAGTTGCTGGAACAGGCTCCCCAGGGAAGTAGACACAGTACCAAGCCTGTCAAGAGTTCAATGATCATTTGGACAATGCTCTTTGTCATATAATTTAGTTTTAGGTAGTCCTGCAAGGTGCAGGGAGTTGACTCAATGGTCTTTATGGATCCCTTCCAACTTGAGATATTCTATGAGTCTGTGTGACTAGTTTAGATTTAGTCAGTTAACTGTTAGACATCTGAAAGTGCATCTGGTGAATCCCACCATACAGTCTATAGGCAAACAGGGATACCTTTCCATTTTGAGACTTTCATCAAAGGCATGAGGCTGAGGTATTGCTTTCTAGTCAACCTTGGATCCATACTTCTGGTGTTAATAAAATACTGAAGTTTTACTTTTTGCTGAGGTAGAGTCTCAAGGTTTTTATAATATCAGTATACTACTAGGTATTGCCTTGCCTATGGAAAAATAGAAGTTCCATTTGTTGCGGATCTTATACATCACAGGATTATTATCTTTCCTTTGTACAAGTGGCTTCCTGTTACTCATTGCACAGCTATTTTACCTATTTTTTTCTGTATTCTTTTTTAAAGGAAACTGCTTTTCAGAACCAACATCTGATGATCATCTTAATCTAAAACATCACTTTTATTCCCCTACAGCAGCTCTTTGTACTTTGGGATCAGGGATAGGAAAGGGAATATTTAAATATTGACAAAGGAATTCATGATAGTTACCTGATCAAAGACACCTTCATCTACAAGTCAAGTAAAAAGATCAACATAATTCTCATTACTTGCCACAACAAAGGATTTTAAAAATAACTTAAGTAGAGCTGTCTTTTTTTAAAGCAAAAAACCTCAAACCCTGTAATTGTCAGAAGTGTGGTATCCTGGCTTATTAATAAGACTTCTGGGGAACAAATTCTTGCCAGAGTTGTTTTAAAGCTTGAAGTTATGATTAAAATTTAATTTTATTACAATAGAAGATGAAAAAAATGACTATAGCAATGAAAAGGTCATTTCTGCAACACTGTCAGTGCATGAAATATATTTAATGCCTGTAAAAGAGCTTCTTACAACATTTGGGAAAATAGCATAACTATTAATAAATACTGCTGTGGTAGGAAGAGATGTGCCAGAAACAGCAATAGTAATAATAATAATTACCTCTAACTGTATTCCTGAGAAACATAGCTATTTAAAAGATAGATTTGGTAGAAAGCATCTGGGTCAAGAACTGTCATCGCTCCAGCAGAAAATGTATGGGATTCATTTTGTATCATTCTTGATCAAAAAGCAGAGAAAGTTTGATAACCCCAATAGCTCAAAATATGAAAACTTTTATTTTTGTGAGAATGTTTTAATTTTGAAAACTGGAACCACCTGACCACAGTAAAATGATTTTGAAAATAATGAAGCATTCTGCAGTTTAGACATTAAAATAACTAGCCAAGGATCTTTTACTTTTATCTTCGCTTCTTTGCTGATAAGAAAGTAATGTTATCTAAGGGATAAAAGGAAAATGCAAAGTAACCCTAAAATTAGCCACCAGTTTTACCGTGTGGGTAAAAATGTGGCAAGAAATATTTCTTTGGTGAACTTTTGTGTCTTGGAGTTAAAAAAAAAAAAGGTGTTCCTGTGAGAGATGTTGTCCTAAATCTGTAATTTCTGCTAAAAATAACTAAAGCATGTTGGTACAAACAGACTCTTGTGTACAGCAGACGTGTCTTGAAACAGTGAAAGCAGTAATGTTGTCAGCTAATAATAAAAAAGAGAATTCTGAACAGTGTGTGCTTTCTATGACAGATATAATATAGAAAATGATTTTCTGACATATAGAGCATGGGTGTTGAGTGAAGTGGGTAGGAGGAAAATTTGTAAAATACAGCTCAAATATTCTTCTGGGTAATTCTTTGTCAAGGTCTAACCTTCATACATTTTCCCAAGTGTAAATCTGACATGGGAACAATACTATTTATGCCAGTTCTATTGAGATGTATGAAAAGTAAGCACATATATAAGTGTTTTAAACACTAAGAAACAAAAAATTGAATGATTTGACTTTTGAAGGAGAGCATTTTCATACAGTGAAAAAATAAAGCATCTGAGATGTAATTTTATCTACTCCAATGTTAAAGACATGGAGTAAGGGTTTATGCCTACACTCATGTTTTAAAACCATTCCTTCCTAGCTTTATCTTTCTGTTTCTTATCTTAATCATAAAAAGAATGGGTCCAAGCAAACAACTCCTATCCCTTGTAACCTTTACCCAGAATAAAATGCACTCTCATTTTAGAGACATACCCATGTGAGTTGAAGTAGCATGCTAAACCTAAGGAGAGATGAACATGTCTTGAAAGGTGCTCGGGGTTCTCAGTTTCCATAGGCAGTAGGATTATGTATGTAACTATTAAAGCAATGCAAGGACTCAGACTAGGTGTATCTACGACACATAGTAGGACTATTTGTATTCTTGAAGTAAGGACCCATTTAATTTCTAGGAAGTCACAGGATTCACATCTTTTCATCCAGTGGTTTCCATTTATTCTATATTACATGTGCCAACAAACACGTTATTTCAGTGGATGTGTTTTTTCACCAGTTGTGTTATTTAGAAGGTTATCTTCTTTGTAATATGCTAGTAAAATAGATGCAAATCAGTCTCTAAGAGTTTGCTGTAACAGTTAAGTACAAAATAAATCTGTCAATATATACAAAGTCTACAGTCTGCAATAATTATGGAGACACAACGTACATGTCTATAGATGAGATGCCATAAATAAAGGAATGGTAATCCGTCCTTATTCCTGTGCTCAGAAATCTTAACTTTGCACCCTGTTGTGAATCAGCGATACAAACACACTTCATAAGGAAATACACATTCCTAAGGCTCAACCACACATGTGCCCTAGGGTGCTAATGTTTGAAGACAAAATACTCTATGTAGAAGCAAGAGTTGTGTCAGGAACACCTATGCTATCAAATGCAGTATCACATTCTTTGCATTGAATTAGTATGAGCAAATATATTGTTGTCTGATTCACAAAGGAAAAGGATACTAACATGCAAAGCGATAGAAGAATTGCAGCATAAAGTGTCTTGCTATAATGGATATATATGAAAAAAAAGGCAAGAGGGCCTCCTTGAGCTCTTGGGAGATGTGATTACTCTCCACCAACCAGAAGATCCACCCAGAAGTGGGTGGCCCTCTCAGGCAGGAGACCCAGCACATCCTGCAGGGTAAAGAGGACAGTTGCTTGGCTGGAGACAGGCACTAGGACAGGTGAACCTTCCTCATGTGCAGGAACTAGTGTGGATGGCTCTGCTTTCACTAAGGAAGGATGGGGTGGCTGAAGTGNAGAGAAGAGAAGAAGTTTTTCTCCAAACTCACCAGCCAAGTGGCCAAGGCCACCTTCACTATCAGCAGGGATGGGAGGTGGCCGCTGCTCTGCACCTGCCTGAAAGGAACACACAGTACTCACTGAGTAGCCCCACAGCGCAAAGGGTCCCTGATGAGCTGTATCAGCCCATGGCCATGTGTGAGAGGTGAGGATGGCTGACTGCATCCCAAGTGGTCCTCACCTTTGCCTGGCTCTCAGCCAGACTCTCCAGGATGCTGGCAGGTAGTGTCATCCTGGGCAAGGGGAAAAGAGCAGAAGGTGAGAAGCGATGCAGCTGATGCTTCAATGAAGCAGCATTTGGGGGCAGAGCAGAGAGAGGAGGGTCACTCATGGCATTGTA
>VWZY01003613.1:354513-369654 GCA_013399075.1 Chloroceryle aenea | reverse complement strand
CACATTCTTTGCATTGAATTAGTATGAGCAAATATATTGTTGTATGATTCACAAAGGAAAAGGATACAAACATGCAAAGCGATAGAAGAATTGCAGCATAAAGTGTCTTGCTATAATGGATATATATGAAAAAAAAGGCAAGAGGGCCTCCTTGAGCTCTTGGGAGATGTGATTACTCTCCACCAACCAGAAGATCCACCCAGAAGTGGGTGGCCCTCTCAGGCAGGAGACCCAGCACATCCTGCAGGGTAAAGAGGACAGTTGCTTGGCTGGAGACAGGCACTAGGACAGGTGAACCTTCCTCATGTGCAGGAACTAGTGTGGATGGCTCTGCTTTCACTAAGGAAGGATGGGGTGGCTGAAGTGGTGTCTCTGCAGTGGTCAAGGTTCATCTCCAGAAAAAGGGCCGGGGAAGTGCCCTGCTTCTTCTGTGTGTTCCACTTACTGCCATGGAAAACAAGGGAAAAGATCTGTGGAGGAGAAACACCAAATAAGCACTCCCAGACCCTCTCTCCCTGACACTGAGCACACAGGAGAGGCACTGTTTGGAAATGAGAGGCCCCAGGGGCTCAGCTCTCTCCTGTTACATAGTGATGGGGATAGATGTACCCTGTGGGAGGGGCAGAAACAGCCCTAGTGAGGCAGGAGTGACCACCTNGAGCAGAAGGTGAGAAGCGATGCAGCTGATGCTTCACTGAAGCAGCTTTTGGGGGCAGAGCAGAGAGAGGAGGGTCACTCATGGCATTGTAGCAGCTCAGCACCTTCATCAGGAGCTTGATGGAAGGCAGCTGGGTCATGCAGGCTCCCTCTGCCTTTCTGGTGGCCTGTGCATGGGGAAGAGGCAGAGAAAGAGCTGTGTGAGACCTAAGCTGCCTTTTCCTGGGTAGCAGTTCCAAGATGCCCTGAAGCAGACAGTTACCACCTAGGAGTCAAGTGGAGAGCAGTGGCAGTGGTGAGGACGATGCTGGGTTGGTGTTGGCTGGACAAAGCTAGGCAAAGCTGCCTACAGCCATACGGCCACCTTTCCCCAGCCAGCAGCAGTGTTTCCACACTGTGCAGCTACACCTGAAGTCTTCTCTTGCAATGTGAGCATGGCCTCCACAGGCTGCAGTGCCAGCCAGGGCTTACCCTCTCCTTCACCACAGAGGAGCTGCAGAAGGAGAGGAGAAACAGCCTGAGCGCTCCCCAGCCCACAGGTGGAAGTGGGTGCTGGCACAGCCCTGCTCCGTGGAGATGGCCACAGAGGCAGAAGAGAGCCCCATGGGGCAGGAGAGAGGCTCTGCCCAGCCCTTTTGTGGGACACAGCACCAAGACTCACTGAAAAGTGATGACACAGTAGCCACATGGCTGCATGAGCAAGAGGGAGATGGTGGGTTTGCCTTCCTCCTCCTCCTCCTCCTCCTCAGCAGCACCTCTGGCTGTCCCTGTCCTGCTGCTCAGCACCTGCAGCTGGCCCAGGGCCAGGTAGAGCTTTGGGTGTGGGGTGCAGTCATGTCTGCAGTGGGCAGCAGCAGGGAGTGACCTGGACGTGGCCACCGATGGACAGAAGGAAGGAAGCAAGGGATGAAGGGAGGAAAGGGGAAGAGAGGGAGAGAATGAACAGTACTCTGTGGGGGACCTCTAGGAGCAGCGATAGGAAAGAGCTTCTAGGACTGCAATAGACTCCTCCAATGCAATGCTGAAGACCAGCCCTGCTGGGGTGTCACTGGGTCAGGGACTAATGGTCCTGGGGGCTGAAATGAGGTCCTGGTCTGTGGGCAGGTGGGGGAAGTCCTGGCAGGGCCTATTGGTGACCTCAGTTTCATAAGCATTAATGTAATGCAAGGAATCAGTCATAAATAGCAGCAGGTTTAGGTGGTGTTTGATATGGTTTTTTTTTGTTGTTTTTTTTTTAACAGTGCATTGTTGAAAGTAGTATCTATTGTTTAATGTGCAGACAATAACAAAGGCGAGAGGGAGTGCTGGTAATGGAGATCTCCATTAGTTAAGTTCATCATAATACAGTGCTGGAAAACTACCACTGCATGTTGGTGGGGAGCAGGAGGAGAATGCCTAGTGCCCCATTGTCCAGGTGCAGTTGGCACAGGAATGGAGGCCTGAAAATCAGGAGCTGGTGGTATAGCAGGCTCTGTCTGCAAAAGCAGGTAACAGAAGAGCCCTTAGATTGCAGGAGAAAAATCACATTCTTTTGATGCTTCACGCAGTGGGGTTTTTTCATGACGTTTAATGGTCATAAGTCCTGTGAAACTTGATTCAGTAAGAACTTCCAAAAATTAAGGTGTTCAGATGTATTTTGCAATATGAAAATGCGTTCAGAAAATGGTGTGGGCTAGGGGGACAGATTAACCTACAGTAAAATTTCTGTTAAATAGTGAATTATGTTATGGACAGTCCCATTGTTGTTATTCTGACTTCTGTTGTACAAGTAGAATATTTGTTGCATGAGCAGCAAGTGTCACATATGTTTGTGAACATATCTATGATTGGTGACTGAGATTCAAAACCCACTGCTGATTCAAAAGATCAACACCATGCTGGGTACTAAACATTGTATTTTTCTGCTCTTAAAGTCACCTGCCATGCAGCATTCTATAGGTATATACAGTGATACATACTTAAGTACATACCATTACTTCTATCAGGACCAGCCAACCTCTGCTTTGTCCATATGGCTGAGCCTCTAAAGGAGGACAACTTGCAGAAAACATGTAAAAGCTATTGATTTGTTAAGCAGAATGCTGTTCTCTTTGACTGGCTCTGTGTTTTACCACCTCTTGACTGTCTTTGTACTTTTCATGCTAACACTGGGAACAACAGGCCAAGAAGCTGCGTGTGTAAAATACACAGATTTGTATTCTGTATTACTCTGTGTGGTGTTTGTGCTTCTGCCTTGATGAGATGCTTAGTTTGAGAGACAGGTGGAGAGTAAATGGGATCAAAGAGACTTAGGAGTGTTTAACACATATCTACAGCTATTTGCTTGGCAAAGATGACGACGTTCCATTGCATGCTAATTCTTTTTGCAAAGCCAATAAAAGAGCAGATATTTTTCTTACAGAAACTGACTTAGAAGTCTAACAGTGTAGCCTGTTTTGTGGGGCTTCCTTTTCTGTTTTTTTTTTTTTTTTAAACTGGTATCACACAAAACCTCAGCTTTTGTGACCTTATTCTTCTCTACAGTTAAGTACAGGGGTAGCAAATTTTAGGGACAAGAGGTGAAGGATTACTCAGGAGGATGCCAGTACAGATACTTCCATCTGAGAATATGATTTGATGAAGAATAAAGCAGAGGAAGATAAGCAATGGTGAGTAATATTTGCTGTACTGACAAAAGGGAGAACTTCCTTAGTGAAGTAAAAATGTCCTGAGAGAGGACAACAGCTTTTGAAATTTGTGCTCTCTTTAGCTAAGCTTGGTTGAAACATGATTTAGGGAATAAAGGAATAATCAAAACCTTGTCATATTTAAATCTCATAAGGAAATTCAGACTTCTGTGAAACTGACTGTAAAACTCGACTATAGTAGAAGCAAGTATCTTTCAGTTTCTGTTCAGAGAGGACAAAAGAAAGCAAGAATTATGACGCCAAATTTGCATCTTCTGCAATGATAAACAAACCAAGGCAAATTTGTCTTTGTTTGGGGCTAAGAAATGTGATTAGACAATGTTGTTGAAATTCTGCTGCTTTGTGGAGGACAAGTTTTAGAAAGCCCACAAGGCAATAAGAAAAATTGCAATTTGCAGCTATTGCTGGCATGGATTAAGGGCACTCTTGCACAGCTATAGTGCTCATAAATGATAAGCCATAATGTCTCAGGAGTCACAGTAGGCAATAAATTTTATTTACTTATGTCTCAATTTGCTTGTGTTTTCACATCCTACTTAATCAAACTAAGTTTTATTTAACTTCTTTCTGACAGCTGACCTGTTTTTTTTGTCTCCTGTTCCCCCATAAAAGCAGATGGCTTAATGCAGAGATGCTCATGGACAGCAAAGCTGAATTAGCTTTGTCTGATTAAATATTTTCTGAGAACACCTCACTTGACAGTTACTGCATAGTTTACCAAAGCCAAACAAATTATATGCTTTCTAAATAAGGAATTCAACAATAACTTTGCAGCCTTCTAATCCTAACTGTGCATATGGTCTCTTACAAACCCATACTCTGTTGCCAGCAACTCTGATGTCGAGAACTTGATTCCATTAAGAAAGAGGAGAGATGATCAAAGTTGGAATAAATGAGGTAACTGCAACCTAAAATGTATTGTCTGGTGAACAACCACATGTTTGCCTGTAAATTCTTCAAGGCAAGGATTATCTTTTTTTTGTCTGTGTATAGCATAAATGGCACAAAAGGAATCTACACCATGACTAAATCTCACAACACTACTGCAATATAAAAAAGTAATAAACCATATAGGGGAAGATAATTTGTCCTTTGGAAAAAAACCTATCAGTTAGTTGTTCATTAAATGTATTAAAAATTCCATACTCTGTTCTCTCTTTTTTTCTAATAATGTCAAAGCAACTTGGAAAGACTGCTTGTAAAACTGGCTTGTAACTGATCACTGAGAACAAGGGTATTTATTTTAACATGCCCCAAATGCAAGCAGTTATTTGATGCTGGAAGCTAAACTGGCCAGTTTGTTTGATTTAGTACAGTGATGCACTCCCACTTTCTCAGCAAGTCTGGTGCTTGTACTGTCCCAAACTATTTAAATAGTTGGCTGTATTAGTATTGATTTTTTCTTTTTTCTTTTCTTTTTTTTTTTTTTTTTTTTTTATTCTTTGATGTTCAGATTGTTTAATAATTAGAAAATATAATATGTTCAAAATTAGCTTTTTGGTTAGTAGACTGACATTTCACAGCCTGCCTGACTGAAATCACTTTCAGTTCATTGAAGATTTTCTCACTCCATTTAGCTGTTAAAACCTGGCATATGGGTTTCTTGATCAGTTTTCTTATTCACATAGATCCTCAGAGGAAGCTAACAGTGAAAATAATATTAAAATAAACAAAAAGACCCAGTTCACATAAAGACAATTTAATGCAATGCTGGAATTGTCCTCCAATCATCAGCATAGGGTTTGATGGAATTGATGAATGAGTTTCTCACACTCCCTGCTGGGAAGGAGCACTTCTCAGAGGCAATGCACAGCCTAGCCACCTAACGATAGCTGGCTAACTCTTCGATACCTGTGTCTCTGTAGTTGCCAAACTACAGTTTGGTTGTATGCTGCCACTCAATAGCTGCTGAAATACCCCTTAAGTAGCAATGAGTGTTGTGGAGCAAGTTTTTTTGAGAAGTTAGGGAGATTAAAATAATATGGGCATCAGTAGATGTTTCTGATCAAAGTAAATCCTTGTACATCTAACTTCTTAGCTACCTGGTGTTAACTTCTGAAAAGAAATATGTTACAGCTTTCCTAGTGCGACCAAACAGCTCTGTCTGTTTGCTGATATTGTCAGGGTACCTCGCTTTTGCAGGGCTGCAAGTCCTGCAATTGAGTTCTGCTCTGTCTTCCTCTCACAGTAACTTTTTTTGTGCAGCAGAAATTTTGTCTCTCATTAGTTTTCACTGGTACTTTCTCAATTGTCTCAAACGAGTTTAGTTCTGGGGTGAAGTTTTCAGTTTATCAGATCTGGAAACATATAATTCTTTGGGTGGAGAACTGAAATGATTTTACTGCTTGTTTCTGTTAACACTTTAGCTAATAAAAAAAATGGGGAGAGGGGTGGGAACTCTAAAAAACAATTGTTGCAGTTAGAGGCAATTGAACCCTGACTTGACCAGGCTTATTCTTGTGTTTTCTCTGTTCACTTTATGTTCCAAAGCTAGGGAGGACAAAACTGTGCTTTGAGTAGATATAGAGGCTGCAGGAAAGGAGGCTGTCTAACATTAGTAACCCTGTTATTTGCCTGAATTTCATTAGCTTGTGTTGTGAATCCTGAATAGAACTGAATGTATTTTCATGTGTTTACTATCTTAGAGAGAAGATTTGTATCTTGGGGAATTAGATTTAATAACTTTAGCAAAAGGTACACTTTCAAGTTAAGAACAGCTTCAGTATAAGCAACTAGAAACTGGTATGAATAATATATGGATTTTTGCCTATAAAATGTTGTTAGTATTGTTTAAAAGTATTTTCAGCAATCCAACTCCCTGCAGAAGGCTGTCACTATGAGATGTCTCCTGGGCTCTGTAGTGGTTTGTGGTGGACCATTTAGCAATAAATATTCATAATCTTTTTTGTTACTTTCTGGCATATTCTAATACACTGTCCATATAAATCCCAAAACTGGGTTAATCATCTGAAAGGCATTTAATCAGTTTTGATTAAAACTTCCCACTCAAAAATTCATCCAGAGGCAGGTGCCCTGTGCAGGAGCTCTGTAACTCAGCACCTAACACTAAAGTCTTGGAAAGAAGCTCTCAGGATAGGAAATATCATATGGTATCAGTTCTAGCTGCCAGCTTCACTTCTCCTGGCTATGCTAAAAAAAGTATTGTTTCAGCTGCTCTGGCGGGTGCAGTCAAGTGGAGAGAACTGCTGTAGGGTAAAGGATACTCATGTGAGAACTCCTCTGGCCATTGTAATGAAATGTCTCAGAGCGGTGTTAATCAGAGCGAGCTTAACTCCAAGCAGTGCTGGAAAGTCTGCAACCCTGTCTGAAGAAAACTTGTTTTGCGGGTAATTATTTTATTTTATAACACACTAAGATAAAAAGAGGCATTTCTAGGCACCTGATCTAGAAAAGTTTGAAATCTAATCTGTGTTAACCTGAACTCTCAGAACCATTAATTCAAGCCATACTGTGCCACATAATTATGTTGGCTATTCCCTGTGGTGCAACAACATCTGCAAAAGACACTGGTCACGTGAGTATAGTACTTTCAAGCAATTATGACCTGTATTGAAAATTATTGAAGCTTAACTAATTATCTAGCAAAAATTCAAAAGGAGAACGCTCCTCCTCCAACTCTACATTCCCTTCCTTCCTAGTGAAATGATGAGTGCTTGAATCAGTGGGCGTTTTGCTACTGATTTCTGCAAATCCAGAGAGCAATAATGAATAATTATTGCCTCCCTCCACTTCTCATTTGGCTGGTAAATTATATTTTGCAGTAATTCCTAGATAGGGCAATGAAAACTTTTCCTTTTCTCTCCAAATGCCATGGAATTTTTTTTTCTGTGTAAATATTACATATCCTAGCATCTGTGGCATTGATGTGGATGCCTTTTTTTTTGAATGTCAAAGCAGGTGACAAAACTGAAGTGTGACTTTTTTGTTCTCCTGATATGAGGTTCAGTGAAAGTCAGGTGGCATTTCCACTCAATGTCTTGCATACTAGAGTCGAACATGTGCATGTTTTTCTGCTCTACTCTTGTGTGCATTAAATAAATGTGATTTTAAAATGATCAGGTGAACAAAATAAATTGCATGGGAGATTTTTCTTGCAAAGAAAATGAGGATAACTTTTTATTTCTCTTAGTTTATAATAGGGAGAGACTACATGGTTCACTAATTATATATTGAATATTCTTCCTCTCGTTTCAGCAAAAAATAAGGCTTCATGTTATCTTTAAACAGGCAGCATCAATGTTTGAGAGACAAACAGAAAGATTTTTTTACCATAAATAGTTGAAAATCAATTTATTATTTTCATTTGCCCAGTCAAAACTCCTTTATATTCAACTGGTTACAGATATGAAGATTTAAACCTTTTGAGTAGACTACTGACCATAACCAACTTGCAGATTGTGTATTCAGCTATATTTTTTTTGACAATCTGAATCTGTATTGAAGTGTTAAGGAAAAGAGTTGTACCTTTGTAGTGTTGAAGTTTGAATATCAAAAGGCTGAAATAAATAGTTTATTGTTTTATAACTGATATAGAAGCAGAATTCTAAGTAATTGCAGTTATTAATAACTTGTTAAAAAATCATTAAAAAATATTTTTAATGGAAAAAAAAGGGAAAATCATAGAAATAAGTTTACTTTTACCTCACTAATATCTGATTTTCCTTTCCTCAAAAGTTTTAAATGTCTTAACACAGCTGTGCATGCTGATAGAAGTTATTATTGTCTTGTGAAAGAAAACCAAGCCACACTCCCTACAAATACACACAGGCACTAATCATCTCATCTGGTCTGAAATGTGTTTGGTTTGCCCCTGTGCTGCCCTGGAAGGATTTTCAGTGCCCTGAGCCCCACTGCATGATGCTGGTTCACGCACACACGATTCTCATTGCACTAATAGGTTTTTCCTCCATTTAGTTTTTTAGAATCCACTCTTGCTGCCCTGAATGGAGGCCTTATGTCTGTTACACCTAGAGCTGCTGTATTGCATACTACAGAGATGCACTGCAGCACTAGAGATTTCTAATCCAGTCCCTAACATCTTGGCTAATTTGAAATAGAATACTGGCATGCAATAATAGACTTCAGTTACAAAGGAATTTACAATTAATTTAACAAAAATAATCTAGATGAGAAGACAGCCATTCAGAACTTTTAGTGTTTAAAAAACTTTATATGAAGTACGCTACCATAGTGGTTTCTGCTCAATGCCAGGCTCCCCACAGGCACAGGGATGAACTGTGGGATGTCAAGCTCCTATCTGGAGCCAGCACCCCACTGCTGCACAGGCAGGGGTGATAGGGCCATGGCTGTGGAGGCAAGGGTCTAGCTCCTGCTGATCCTGCTCCTGAGAAGCTGGGTACTACAGCCTCCTCACCCTGGCCTCAGGAGGGGGCATGGCAGGTCTCTGTGCTGGGTGGCTCTGGGAAAAGGCAGCACACTCCTCCTCCTCCTCCTCCAGGGAGGAGCTGGGATATTGTGGGCATCTGGGGAAACAGCTTCTCTTTTTAAAAGATGGATCTAGCTATGTGTTAGCTTGGGAAATATACCTAGTGGTGCAGAGCACTTGGTGATTTACCATGCCAGAAAAGTACTGGTGTGCTTATTTGACACATTTATCAGTCATGGATTGCCTGCTCAGCTTGTTACATAAATGTTCTCTTGCATGCAGAGTGCATCAAGGTTGATCAAAGTCATATAAGCAGTTTGATGTGAATAGATTTGACCAGGGCATACATGACATTTGTTGCTGGGCCTCTGCCCCTTCTCTGCAAAACATGTGGCAAAACAGATACTGATTTATTTCAAAAGGAAAATCTGTTTCAGCACTGGGAACATGCAGTGCCTCTGTCATGCTGGACCCCCTTAAAGAGACCTACAGGACATGATGTGAATAGTCAGAATTTCTTGCCTCTAGGAATTCTTGTTTTATAAAAAGGAACAAAAGTACATATAAAGAGGGATGTTGGTGAACTTTCTGCAGCATACATGCCTCGTGTACCACAGACAAATCATACAGTCATAGAACTGTTTAAGTTGGAAAAGACTTTTAAGATCTTCAAGTGCAACCATTAAATGTCATTTGGTAAAGGCTGAAGTGAAAGATATGGCAATTCACAGGCTGAATCTTGTTAGCATTTTAAACCAACCTGCTTATTTTGTATGAAGAGTGCACTTTTAAGTATCATCTTTTAAACTACATCTTTTAAACTAACTTGTTATGCCTCTTTCTGTCACCCTTCCTGTGACTAAAGTACTTTTCATATCAGAAAAGCTTGCAAGAGTATTAAGTTCAACTTCTTTAAATGCTAAAAAGGCAAATGCATGCTTTTTTGGGTCTGCTGCCTGTCAGGTCAGCTTCTATGCTACTGGGGGAATAGATTAGCATTGCTACAGTGATCCTAGTTCTTCCAGCTCATTGGTAGCTGATGAGGTATGGTGTGTATCAGAAAAAAAATTACCTCCTCCTTACTCCAGTAAGAAATCTGAATCTGGGATCATTAGGTAATACTATTTACAGACTTACTGTAGCTCAAAGTTGCTCTCCTCTCACATTTTAGTGACAGCATCTACACTGGCTTTCCCCCTTACTGTAAGCCAACACTATCTTGGCAGAAGATTGTACCCTGCAATAGAGCTTCCCACCACCTTTCTTTCCAGCCTTGGATGTATGGATTTTATATTCCAGGATGTTATGATATACTTTATCCAGAGTGACAAATGGCAGGAATTAAATGAAACAAAAAATTAAGCAATAGAATTAATTCACACAAATAACTGTTAAAAAGACAAAACAAAACAAAACAGAAATCTTCAGTGAAAAGCAAGAAACTATATTTCACAAAAGCCAGTTTAATCTACCCCTTTTCATCCTTAAGTGAGGGATGAAAAATACCTCTGGAAATTAGCCTGGGAACTATGATTCACAACTTTAGTGTATGCTAAAAGTCAGGGAGTCTATAGAAAAGCTATCTGGCAATGTTTCATCTACACCATATCCTCTATGAAGAGCTCACTCTTCTGTAGGCAGTAATTACTGATTTCTTGTCCCACAGTGCCTAAAATATTACCACCTCTTTCTGATAACGTTCTCTTCTGCTCCCTTAGTATGAACTGTCCTTTTCCTTGAAAAGGACTAATCCAATTAAATTAAGATCAGAGTAATGATTCATGCTTTTAGTTTAGCTTAGAGATTTAGAACTGAAAAAGGATTTATGAGCTTGAGAGCTTGTAATTTTTTTTCCAGCTCTATCAACCAAAGCTGCCTTTATAAAGCTAGTCTTGTTTATATCCTTGGAGCATCACAAGTTGCAACATTACATTACAAATACAAAGCACCACTGGTGGCTTTAAAAAATGATGTATGTAATCTGAAATTATTGAGAACCCAATTCTGCTCTGAGTTTTGTTTCAGTAGCTTTATTTTTACTTCAAAACCCAAAAAGTAACTTACATTTGAACCTCAAAGGGCAATGGTTGCACAGGGCATAGCAGCATGTCTGACTTCTGGTGAATTAGCCTTAATTATTCAAACACATGAGTAGCTTTACAAAACCCAGTCATTGCTTTCTCTCTTCTTCCTCCTGCCCTCCCTTGGCTTTGCTGGTTCCATTGTTTGTTGGCATCTGTTACTGTCAATGTCTGCCTGTGACTGGTACAGATAAGCTGGACTGGTGGATCACAGGAAAGGAGCCATAAATAGGAGGTGAAGAACAGCTCTGCTATTGTCTGTTTACTAGAAATTAATTAGTGTGACATAAAAGAATAAAAACTGCTCAGTAGTTTTATTGGTCAGTAATTTATATGATAGCTTTAATCTAAAGAAGATTCAGCAAGTAGAGTGAAGTAAGAATTTCTGATTAAGAACACATGCATTTATAATTTTAAACTTTGTGTGAAGTTTGCCAACACCTTAATGATAAAGAAATATGGTGTTTATGTCAAAATTACTGAAACTGCAAAAAATCAAGTGTCAGACTAGCTGAGATCCTGCACTGTATTCATTGAGCCTTGCCTTGAACTGCAGAAGCTGCATTCACATGTATCAGATGATTTTCATGCTTTCTCCACTAAAGCTCCAAGGTGTATTCCATATTCTTATGAAATTTTCTTAATTTTTACTTTGTTAGAAAAAAAAAATGAACATTCATTTGTTTAGTACTGTGATAAAAATCCTGCTGCAGTTCTTTAAGGCATCATTTCAGTTAGTACATGCATGACAGTAAAGCTCAGTGGTGCAGTTCATAACTTGGCCTTTATTGGTCCAGTGGCAACATCCTTACTAGTGAATGAAATGGGTCAAGACTCGCTGTGTGGAGGGCAAATAGTGTGACTCAGCTTGCATTCCTGCAGCTAAGCTTCTAGTCTCCTTCCCAGAACTCCAAACCTTCATCCACAGTGCTAATTGGGCATTATTTCTCTGCTGTCTGCACCTCGGTGTGGCATATGAAACTAGTATCTGTCTCAGGCCAAAATCATGCCACAAAGTGTGTCAATGAATAACACGCTCACGGGGTGATCATAGTGTGACCTCCAACCTGTGTCTTGGCCTTACTTAGCCCACAGATGTAGATGAACACTTCAATTTTGCAATACCTCTCTTTTACTAAGGAGTCTAAAACTGGACACCGTACTCCAGATGTGGCCTCAAGAGTGATGAGCAGAGAGGACAGACCATGTCTCTTAACTTGCTGGTTATATGCATGTTAATGCAGTGCACTGTATAGTAACTGTAGGAATATGTAACACAGATTTTCAAAGGCATTTTAGTCAGAGAATTAAAATGAAAGTTTCCTGCATAGAAGAAGAAAATGATAAATGTAAATATTTTAGCTGGTTTTCTCCGTGGGGAAAATGCAGTCACATTATGCATTCATATATTCTAATAAGGAATGCCAACATTTTAAATTATTATTAGATATAGCAAAGCAGATGTCAGTGTAGAGAACAGATACACATTACACATATTATTCATTTAGACATTGTTTCTTTCTTGATACCTCTTTGAGTTGGTTAAGTAGCATACTGGAAGTTAAACAGAAGGCAGGTAATGTAATTTTTTTTAAAAAAAAATTCCATGACCAAATTGTCAGAAACTGATCTCACCAATATTGTTCTGTGCTGATTTCAGCATTTCAGTATGGGACCTGTTTAGATATTGATGTTTACAGGTTGAATTTCATTGATTTTCAAGCCTCCTATTCTTCATCTTAAAATGTGAAATAGTCTTCCTGGGTAAGTAATAAATAATCTGCTACCTTGTGTCTTCTAAAGCAAAGCCTGACAAAAACAAAAAATCAGTCACGGGTAGCAGATGGGGCGATATGTCTGATATATCCCCGATTTCTCTTTTTTTCTGTGATTAAGTTGTAGACAGACATCTTGAATATACAGTTTTCCCTATAAAAAGCTGTTATGAAGGCCATGAAGAGATTTTCAGGGATTAGCAAGTGCTGTCTGGACTTTCTGCATTACTTAATACACTGTATCCCTGTTTCAGTGCATTGACTTGCTTCTTTTGTCTCTCCCCAGAGTTTCTCCATGAAGGCCATCAGTGCTCCTGACTTGGTAAGAACAGTCAGTTTCTTTCCCATGCGGTACTCATCATATTGATTTTAACAGAAACACACTTTGACTGTGCTTGCTGTTACACAGAATGTGTCTCAAGAGCAGTGAATTTGCTCAGTCTGGGAACCTTCATTCTTAAGAGCCTTTTCAAAATGTAAATTAGAGACCAACCTACAGGATCATAAATTTTAGAGCACATGCTAATTGCAGAAATCTGAGATGGTTGCTCTGAATGGTAGCTTGTCAGTCAGGCTTGCATTAATGTGAGCTCTGAGGATTTGTATCGCTAGCTTAGAGTAGCTCAAGAGGAAACACGAATCTTTTCTCTCACAGGGACAGAAGAGCCAAGTCCCAATTCTATCATCTTGCCCCTGGAGCTCTTTTAATTATTGTGATCCTATTAGCATAATTCAACAACTTTAAAAATTAATTCAATGCAGATCAGTTTGGAAGAGAAATGGTGTTTCTTACACTGCAAAACTGTAATACTACATAGTCATCTAATCACCAGAAAGCTGTAGGGCAATGCAAGTGTTTTTAGGCTTTTTCAGATTATAGTATTTCTGAATCAATAAATTTTCATAAAAACAAATTAACAAACCAGGAGCACCTCAAAATCCCATAGTCAGTGTTTGCTTTTTAAGCTCTAGTGTTATAAATACGTATATTTATATGGAGGTGGGGTGTTTACAGAACAGATGTTAACTTTTCAGTTAAACAAAGTTCTTTTAGGTAGATTAAATATGTTCAGATGGTCACATTAGAAAAGGTAATTTTTTGAGTTCACTAAAAATGAAAACATGATGAGACAAAAGAGCAAATGCATCGATAGATATGGTGCTCTAGTCAATGCTTGCAGTAGGCACAGAAGTGCCTGGGTTGAGCTCATTGCTTATTGCTACAGTGGTAGCACTGTATTCCTGTCCTACAGCGTGCTTAAATAAACTCAGGCTGTCATGTCTTTAAAGTGACAGGATTGTCTGAAGGGTAGGTTGCCCATCTGGCAGGTAAAAGCATCAGGAACCGATGCTCCAGGGCTGGCTCTTGCTGAGGCAGTACTACATTCTCACAGGTCATGTCACCAGACAAGCTCACAGCCTTGCTTACAAGTTTTCAAGGCTGACTTGTGATCATAGANGGTTTAGTCTGTCAGACTTATCTTGGTAAAAAGAACGTTCCTCTTTCACATCCTGTAACTCATCCAGTGCAGCCTGAAAGTCATACCTCAGAGTTTCGATCTGAGAAGAAAGGAGAGCAGTGTGACTATTCTGAAGTTTATGTAATCTGAAGATTATGTAGTGCCTAAACTGAAAACAGCAAGAAGCAGTGCATGTTTGAACAGGACTGGTTTTGGACAGCCAGAAGACCTTCCAGAGTTCATAACCCCTAGTACTTTTACTCTATTTTGGTATTATTTCATTAAATTGAAGTAACATTAGCAGTTTAATTTTATTTACAAAATTTCTGGAAAACAACCAAAATTTAGCAATTGAAATGTTACAAATTAACAAAAGACCTTAATCGATAGGATAATTCTGCTACAAACATGTTAAACTTGTTTTAGCATGTAATTTCTAGGACTCCAGGAATTAACTCATCTGAGTAAGAATTTGGCAAATTTGAAGGATGAAGAAAGAGACTGTAAAGGGGAATTTATATTAATTACAGGACAGTCACCAAGGAATTTCCACAGAAAAGGAAGAAAAACTGAGAAAAGTACAAAATAAACCACTGTGAGGTTGACAAGGTGAGCTTTGCTTTTAAGCAAAGAGGTGAAGGAGTCCAATATGAATGATACTCAAGGACAAAAAGCTTCAAAGTTCCAAGAAGAGAGTCATAGAATCATAGAATGGTAGGGATTGGAAGGGACCTCTGGAGATCATTGAGTCCAACCCCCTTGTCAGGCAGGAACACCTAGGGCAGGCCACACAGGAACACATCCATATGGGCTTTGAAAGTCTCTAGAGAATGAGAGTCCACAACTTCCTGGGGTAGCCTGTGCCAGGGCTCACCCTCACAATAAAGAAGTTTCTCCTCATGTTGAGGTGGAACTTCCTGTGTTCCCGTTTGTGCCCACTACCCCCCATTGTACCACAGGTCACCACTGAAAAGAGACTGTCCCCTTCTACTTGACACCCACCCTTAAGATATTTGTAAATATTATTAAGATCCCCTCTCAGTCTTCTCTTCACTAAACAGCCCCAGTTCTCTC
>VWZY01003613.1:301641-353095 GCA_013399075.1 Chloroceryle aenea | reverse complement strand
GAGCAGGATCTCCTAGGGCAGGCCACACAGGAACACATCCATATGGGCTTTGAAAGTCTCTAGAGAATGAGAGTCCACAACTTCCTGGGGTAGCCTGTGCCAGGGCTCACCCTCACAATAAAGAAGTTTCTCCTCATGTTGAGGTGGAACTTCCTGTGTTCCCGTTTGTGCCCACTACCCCCCATTGTACCACAGGTCACCACTGAAAAGAGACTGTCCCCTTCTACTTGACACCCACCCTTAAGATATTTGTAAATATTATTAAGATCCCCTCTCAGTCTTCTCTTCACTAAACAGCCCCAGTTCTCTCAGCCTTTCCTTGTAAGAGAGATGTTCCAGTCCTTTAGTCATCCTCATAGCCTCTGCTGGACTCTCTCTGGTATTTTCCTGTCCCTCTTGAACTGGGCAGCCCAGAACTGAACACAATATTCCAGATGTGGAATCATTCAGGGCAATGTTCAAGCTGAGAAGTCTGGGAGTTCTGCTCTCTGGCTCTGTAGGATTATAATAAACCTTCTAATAGATTTCCTTCTTAAGCCTGCCTCCTGTAAAGAAGACAAAGAGAACAGTGGTTGGTAGCACAACAGACATCATGTGTTTGGAATGATGACATAAACAAGCTCTGGGAAACAACAGTACAGAACATCTACTGATGGCGGGAAGAAGGGGATGTCTCTCACATTCTGCAGATGTACAAAATAGTTTCACTGTCTTGTGCCAGAAGCAAATATATGAGTAATGTCTTCACAAAGTTAGGTCCTGCAACAGGAATTCTTTCCTTACACAGCTCAGTAACTTCCTTTGTGTAAGAGGGCAGACTAAGATCCTCCAAAACTAATCTGGCTAAACAGTAAGCCATGTGAGTTGTGTCTTTACTGTGCCTAGCCTTGACTTAGACCTCTGAGTACCGGCATGTGATTTGCTTTCATCATAGCAGTGGTACATGTGAGATTATGTGCCCCTGGAGTGAGAACTGGGGAAGGTACTAATGTGTGTGGAATTGCACAAAAGAGGAGACAAAGGTCTAGAGCAGACATCTGCCATGCAGTGTAGGTGAGAGCAAACATAAGCAGCAGTGTAGAGTATCAGAGGACCCTAAGTGTTGTGACTGTATTTATGTTACTACCTTGTGTGACTGTCACTGCCAGCTGAGCTGCACGGTGGGAATGAAAATGCCACATGCATGTACGTATGGTGCAGCTGTATTTGGGGCAACATCTTTAAGTCAAACTGTCTTCTTGTATCTAGCGAGAGTAAATTATGCAACCACTGCAGAAATGCCAAGAGGCACAAGACAATAAATGCGTTCTGACAAGGATAAAAGGTGAATTGAGCTGGCAGAACAGGAGCAATTCTGGCTCATAAGAACAGTGGAAGATGAGATCTTTTCAGCATCAGCACGAAGAATTTGTGCAGGAAAGGGAAATGAGAAGTTGAAAGAAAGAGACAGGAAGATAGGGAGAAGGATGAGACCCAAGGCCAGTTAGCTGAGGGTATAAACTGAGCCTGGAGAGATGGTCCAGTTTACATTAGCAAAAAAAATCACAAAAAAGGTGAAGCAGGATGGAAGAAATAATCTGTTTTGGACTGGGCTGAGGAAGGAGTAGGAAATTAGAAATAAGATTTAACATGACTTGCACATTGCTCCGTTTATATATCTGGGCAGTGAACACTTCCACAATAGTCAGGATCTTAAACACAGCAATAAATGCTATCACACCTACAAGTTTCCTATCTATTGCTAATGCAGAGGACCTTTGACCAAAGGCAGCAGCAGCTCTTGCAGATAATTGCCACAGTTCTGCACTTGTGGGCGTCAATGATCTGGTGAAGGCAATAAAGTGGAAACTTTAATGATTGGGCTTTTCATTCCCAGTCTTTGTAGTTTTGGGGGGTATGTTGTCATGGAGTTTTTTTCTGCAATGTGCACTGTTGTATCTTCTGAACTCTTTGCGTTAGTAGTGGGTTAGGTGATTAGATGAGCAGTTATAGCATGTCCCACAGAATACTCTAGGGAGAGAACTCTGGCAGTGGATGGTTTATTACAGACTTTTGTAATAAGACATTTAGTGGTTTGTGTAGAACAGGGCAAGGCTAAAGAAATTAATTGTCTCTTTGGGGTTTGTGATATTCTGAATTTCCTGTGAAGTTTGTCCTTCCATTCTTGGATCAAGACCTGAGAGTTGCATTACAAGAATCTCTTTTTATATAAAATTCCTTTGTGTTAGAGGACTAAAGACTTTTCTTGTTCCTTCTGATCACTAATCACAGCTGGCATTCTTCATACTCCAGGGATTAATGGCTCATCATCATTTCCAGCAAAATGATGCCATTCCAGGGGTGAGCAATAACCTACTACCCTAATCATCTATTTTTTCATCCCTGTCTGGAAATCTGTATTAGTTCAGGGACTGGTGCGAAGACTTAGATTCTTTTATTCAGCCTGTAAGTAACAAGCACAATTATCTTGCTAATCAAATTGCTCCCAGGGATGTCTGGACAACCATGAGACGGGTTGCTACCCTATGTGTGAAGTTACTCTTGTGTAAATATTTATGCGGTTCTCGATTTACTCGATCACATGTGTTTATTGTACATTTTTAGCTAGCATTTTTTTTTATCCATGTATTAACCATGCTCCCAAATTCTAACCTCTGTCAGTACCATAAGTTCACATTCAGATGTTTTCTGGTCTTTCTTCTCTTACTTACACTTTAATGGATGAGGTAAGCCAGTCACATTACAGGTATCTTGTGTAAACTTCTGGTAGTTCATTGATGGTCTACAGACATCTGGATTTAGTCCATTTCTTATCTATTTACCAGTTAACAGTCTCAAACCATTCAATTGCACTATTTTTATAATTCTAAATATAAGTTTCTGTGCCTACTTCATATCACTGTAACAAACAGTTGTAAACCCCACTCTTCAACCTTGAGCTGGGGCCAAGCCACAGAGAGTCCTAAAGATAAAGACAGACATCTAATCAGTGTTTGAGAGTGAAGGACAGATTCTGTCTGCTCATGTCAGAAACTTGGTCAAGGAGATAAACCAAATGTACTCACTGGATTTCCAAAATGGATGCATGCATTAATCCCGTCATCTAGAGGAGCTCTGATGAAGGCATGAGCTCCAGAGGTAGTTTCATTGCTTGTTGGGTTTGCAGAGAATTTTATGTCTGACTGGGACAGTAGCAAGTGTATCCTGTGGTGCTGTGCTGTGAAAACCTGCGTTAGCTGTGATTAGCTGTGGATGAAGCTGTGCTCTGAGATGACACACTGAAATGGCCAGTTGTGGATGCAAGCGTAAATTGCAACCAAAAAACCTGAAACTATTTTGCATCTTTTAAAAAAATGCTACTTTCCTCTCCTTCATCATGCAGATCCTTCCTTAATCTCAGTTTTAATGTGAAGAGCTTGCTGTTCATCATCTAAGCCAGGCAGTGTGGCAAGTGAGAAGTGGGAGTATAGTCATATGCCAGTGGCCAGTACAACCAAAGAGCTAATTCTGTGTAAACACAGAATCTGGTTTGACATGCTCATGCCATAGCTAGAGCCCTGCTATTATTTGCATGGAAACCTGCCGTGTTTTTTCCTTTCTCTAACACTTCCACCTTCAAGGTTCACACTTAGAGCAACATAGTTCTTCATCACCCACAAAAGTAAGAACTGACAAGCACAAAGCACCCTTACTTCAAGCTGCTTCCTTCAAAACCTCTCTCAGAGTGTGTTTCTTCCAGCACCCTGGAGATACAAGCCTCACACACACCATCCAGGGAGGGAGAAGATTTTTCCTGCCACAAACTGTTCCTTGCCTCTCCCAGGGGTGCATTCTCTGTTTATTTCTTGCTAGCCACCCTAATTCAGGACACCCCTGCTGCCTTCTTGTATACTGTGGAGCATCCTTTGTAGTGAATAAGGCTGAATTGACATCCGGAAAGAGTTTGAATCATTTGGTAACAGAGCATCAGCAATCAACTCCAAACTGATATTTCCTCAGTGTACTGAGTAGGCTTCAGACCAAATATTTGCATCAAGTTAAAAATAATCACTTTTTAATGTATGAGATTAGTTTTCCTCTGGTACCTCAGTGATTGTACCAGCCAGGTTGACATGAGTTGACATGAATGAGGGCTGACTGGAGAGACATGTAGATCAGAAAAATGAAACTGGTTTTAGATTATCATTTTGGGGGTTTTGTCCTTAGTACTGTTTTATATCTGGGGGCAAAATTAAATTGATATAACTTTAGTTTATACTGTATTGGTTTTCAACAAAACCTGGATCACAGGTTATTTTAAATGAAGTTGTATTTAGAAGTGTTGTGGTTTTTAAAGAACATTTAAACATCTGTCTTATTCATTATTTCCATAAAATCTTGGGTTTTCCCAGTTTGGTGAGAGGCTAGGCAGACTATGAGTCAGTTGTATTTTTAAGTAATGTTTCTCCTGTTGATTTAACTTGAACCTCTGTTTGGTGCTTCATTTAAGCAGAATCCAATGCAACAGGGGTCCAGCTGAGTGGAGGGATCATACACCGCCTGCTGGAGGTGGGATGTGAAAGATTTCTGGAGACCTCTGACAGCAACCATGAATGTCTCACCAGATAAGTCTTAAAAGGATAGGAAATAGATTTGTAAAGCTCTGTAGTGAATTTTGTTAATTAAAAACAGTGCAACATTTACAAACAAAGCTATAGCCTCTTATAGCTCCCAAGGCAGTGTTTTGTTTGGATAGCTGGGGAATGATGTAATATTCCTGAGACTGGATAGGACAGAATGCATTCCTTGTAAATGCTGTGTGGTTTTTACTCTTTAAAAGGTGGGCCTAGGAGATGATAGTATCTGTTTTAACACTGGACGGTCTGGGGATAGAATGAAAAAAAACAAAGTCTTTTGAGCATCTCAAGACCTGTTGCTCACACATATTTTAATGTGTCATCCTCCTTGAAGGTGGTGTTACTGAGCCTGACGAAAAGCACATTCCTATTGATAGATGATATCCCTCTGTCTTCAGCAGGGTTTGGATCAAATCTCTCTGTTATAAGTTCATCATTCTTTCAAAATCAGAACCACTGGCTCCGGGATATGCCTCGCCAAATACAACATTAAGGACTTCTCTTAAATTTACTGAGCCAGTGACTTTTGCCACTTTTCATTCCACCACTTTTCTTTGTGTTTCCCTAGTTACCATATCGAAGAAAATTCTCAGCAATATTGTAGTGGAATGGGAGGAAAGGGGGATTTCCTAGAAACATTTTCTCCTCTATGACAGTAATGCAGAATGTAGTTGGCATGGAGTATTTCTTGAATTGTAACTTTAATGTCTGTTTTACTCGTGGCATGACTTCTGGGTGTTGCTGATGCAGATTATTAGTGAATGGATTGTGCATTAATTCTGCATTACTGTGAGATGACTGTAACCAAGCATTTCCTTTCAAACCACCAGAAGGAGCTATTGAATTCAAAAAAGCCTTTCCTTCAAAGCAGGAATTCCTCGTACATCAGGGCAAGCAGGAGGATAATGGAGCAAGCACACTGTCTTCCTTGCAAAGTCCAGCTCTGAGCTGCAGAGCAAATTCTTATTTACAGTCTGCATCTTTTTCTGATCCACTGTATTGTAGTAATCAAAACTGACTTTACAGGGTTTAAGATGCTTCAGGGAGAGATTCCAGGCATCGTTCCTTAAACATAAACTAACACATATTAACCAAATCCAAAGAGGGGAAATTCACTGAGGCAGGTTTAACCATATATTTTCAAAGTACAGAGAGTGTGGAAGCTTCCACTTTCCATTAGGTCAGCTGGGAGTTGTTAGGCTAACAGACCTGCAAAACACTTGAGAGCACTAATAGCAATGTCCATAATCATAAAAGAAATTCTACTTACTCAAGCTGACCGGCGGTCAAAATGCACCAGTCACTTGTTGCATGTTTTCTGAGAAGACATGCAATTAATTCTTGTTAGCCTAATAAAGGTATCTCATGGTCAGATTTATAAAATGGTATTGGGATTTATAAATAGCCTTCCCTCTATGAACTTTGCCCTTTATGTTTGAAAAACACACACACACACAAAAAAGACTCTGTTGCTTCTGCCTCTCTTCTATTTACACTTTCTTTCATCTGATAGCAGGCTAAAAATCTGTGATTGTGGTTTGTGGATGGCATGTTCTGTGTAAGCATGGCTTTGAATCAGTGTTTGGGACAAGACTTTGATTAAGTCTGTCTGCTGCTATTCACAGCTTGTTTTGCTATTATAACATTGATTCTGGGGGAGGGTCACACTGCTTATCTGCAAGGCACTATCAAGATGCAATCCTACATACATTTCACAGAATAAACCCCACATCTATCTATGGGTGGAGCAGCTACTGACTCAAAACATCAGTATCTCAGTTAAACTTTGTTTTATGCTAAGACTGATAGGAGCTCTGTCTCTCTGGATGAATCTCAGAAACAATGCCTACAATTGGTGCTGTGTTAGGCTGTGCTTCTGGATCTGCTCATTTCTTTGGGAAGGAAGAAAATTATGAGGTGTCATGGAAGAACAGGATGCATACTGATGCATGTGGATTGCAGGCAAAAGAAAGGGAAGTAATGGTCAATAGTGGTTATTTCTCAGCATGCCATCGAACAGCTCCCAGTTGTGATGTCCTTTACAATTTGTTAAAATGGGGTATTCATCATATTAAAAGAATAATTGTTTAAAACATACATATTATGCATGTATTTGGATTAATAGGAGGATAAAAGATGTCTGAGGAAGAACTTTTCTAAATGCTTTTAGGTAGTAGTTCAGGCTGACTGATCTCAGCACTGTCTTTTCTTAACATTGAGTTTCTTAATTTACAATGCATTTGCACTCAAGGGATTCTGCTAATACTCAGGGATAAATCTGGGTCTGTGTATAGAACAAAACAGTTATTGCCTTGAGGAATTTTCAGTGTAAATGGTAACAAGACATGAAAAGTAGGTATAAATCATAATGTAGTAGGAAAGAAAGGAGAAGGGAGAAGCTGAAGGATAGTGTGGGGAGGGGGAGAAGGTATATAGTGTCAGCTGGACATTTAGTTTAGAGGTTTTATATGTTTTTTTGGTTTTATATGGTTTTGTTTTTCTTACCATGATAATGTCCAGTAGCCCTTTCCAGAGGTGATGGTTTGAGCTAGATGCTTTGCTATGCAAAGATGGAAATTGAAGACAGTCCCTTTCTCAGATTTAATCTGTATGATTGAGGTCCAAGATAAAACAGATGGAAAATTATTACAAAGAAGAGCTACAATAGATAATGAGTTACTTGTCAAAGACACTTTATAAATTTAGCAGTTCCAGAACAAAATACCTTTATCATTTTGTTATTATCTACATCCTATTTATTTATGCAGGAAGGCTATCCCAGGAGTAATCTGTGGATAATATTATATAAATGTAAACACATTTGCTTTTTCTTTATAGCAATATCTCAGAGATTTCTTCTTCCAAAATCTGCTTTACATGCCCTTGGGAAATGGGAATTAGTTACAAAAAGCTCTGTATCTGTAATGATTTTGAACCCTGATTATTGTAATTTTGTGGAGTTATGAGACTGTTGCTTTGATTAAAAATAGAAACTGCCAATCTCTGTGCTCAGCAGCACAGTGGGCACCAAGTACCTATCAGCCTAAAGCCTGCTTGTGTTTGTGCTACAGAGATTCATTCCCAAAGCTCTCTATCAGTGTGGCACAAACTAACAGAGGACCTGTCTCAACCCGAGTCTGACTTTCTGCAAAAACTGTATCACATAGAGGCAACAGCATTGCTGGCACTTGGAAGACACTTTAAAGGGAAACCATCTTGGAAATATACCTTTTCTCACAAATGAAACTTTCTACCTTTAGATTCCCACTAAACATGCAGAAAAGAAAAGAAAAAAAAAGGAGAAAAAAGAGAAGAAAAGAAAAAAAAAGGAAAAAATGTAGCCTTTATAAAACTAAAATAAGAAGATGCATATTTTTATTTATTTTTTTTCCTCCACTTGATTGACTGGTGCTTGAATAGTTCTAAAAGAATCTAAATAGACAAGTAAATGAAAGCAGACTGTAGGAAGTCTGTTGTGGAGAGGAAAGAATCGTATTTCACGATGCATGTGTCTCTTCAGAAATACACATGTATGTTACTATCAATATGTTATTTACAGGGAGATGGATCTTATTTTCTTTATGAAAATAGCAAAGCCCCCTTATGGCCTAATTCCAGAAAACAGATGATTTCTGTCTGTCCAGTCAGTGTTGGCTTAAGTGACAACACATCTCATTTTGTCCTTTAAAAGTGTGCATCAAGAGCTGTATGCCTGTGTTCAGAATGGGCTTCCTATAAAGGTCTCCTTTTGCATTTCCTTCCTTCCTTCCTTCCTTCCTTCCTTCCTTCCTTCCTTCCNGGATGTTAGACACAAAATCTTTACCATGAGGGTGGTGAAGCACTGGAACAGGTTGCCCAGGGAGGTAGTTGAGGTCCCATCCCTGGAGATATTCAAGTTGGGGCTCGATGAGGCTCTGAGTTACTTGATCTAGTTGAGCATGTCCCTGCTCACTGCAAATGGGTTGAACTAGATGACCTTTAGAGGTCCCTTCTGGCCCAAACCACTCTATGATTCAGGTTGAAGGTAACTGGACACTGGCTTTTGACATTCTTGGGAAGGTTCCTGGTACTGGGATTTGATCTATGGGGTTGCTTTGTCTGGATTTTGAATAATGGTTTTGTGATGAGACTTTTGTGCCCTTTAAACACTGCAGGTTTCAGTTCTGCCCGTGCAGGCTTTAATGTACAGGAATCCAGCCATATGCTGTCACCAAAAGGTTTGAGCATTCCTCAGCTTTTACATGGTGCGTGACTTCTTCTGGGCCATAAAAACTAGATTATTAGAAAAAAAGAATTTTTACAGAGTCAGATTGTCAATGTACTACTCCCCTTGGTGAGTCATTGCATGTGTAATCAGTGCAACCTTTGTATAAGTAGGTATTCATAGGCAAGAACAGAGGGTTTTCAGTCTGGCCTCTTTCCAACATTGCAAATGTGTTACTCACGGTACAGTTACTGACTAGTAGAATGAAAACTACTCAGGACATTTTGACGACCTCCTCATTTGGCAGCAAACATCTGCCTGGAGTCAAAGACCAGACCCACAGAGCAAGTAGGAGAAAGTCAACATGATCTTAACACTCAGTGGAAGTTTTCAAGGGAGGTATTCATCTCAAATCACATCTGCTTTCTGAAATGTCAGTACATAGGCTCCCTCTCTTCAGTCAGTGGTGAGAAAGATGTGGTTTCAGAGGGAAGTTGGATACCACCTGTCTTTCTCTATTGGCAGGGAAGGAAATTAAATTACTAGTGAACTGGATACCTATTTTTCGAAAGAGAAATATAGATGAGAGACAAGTTGCCCAAATTAAGCCTGTTCTGGTACTACTGCTACATGGTGGCATCAGTCAGAGCTGACTGCATCTGCTGTGTTCATGAAGGAAGTGTCTCCTACATGTAGCACCTCTTGCATCATGTAGCACAGTCCATGCATCCAAGTCAACCACCGCTAAGAGCGGCTGTTTTGCTGCCTAATTTCCCATAAGCCAAATCAGTCAGGAGAATGGATTTAAGCATAAAAGCACAACTGTGAATAGAGCGTGATATAAGAGCAATTTACCACAAAACTCATAACTGTAACAAGAGTTTGCATGAGTTCAAAAACTGCCTGGCTAATATGTAAACAGATATAAAAATAAAAATATGACCAACAGAAAAAAAAGAAAGGAATCATAGAATGGTAGGGGTTGGAAGGGACCTCTGGAGATCATCAGAGCCAACCCCCCCTGCCAGTGCAGGATCACTCAGGGCAGACCACAAAGAAACAGATCCAGGTGGGTCTTGAAAGTCTTTAGGGAAGGAGACTCCACAACCACTCTGGGCAGCCTGTTCCAGTGCCCTGTTACTCTCACAATGAAAAACTTTTCCTTCATGTTGAGGTGGAACTTCCTGTGTTCCAGTTTGTGACCATTACCTCTCATCCTATCACAGGGCACAACTGAAAAGAGCCCGGCCCCTTCTACTTGACACCCACCCTTCAGAGATTTGTAAACATTGATAAGATGCCCTCTCAGTCTTCTCTCCTCCAGACTAAACAGACCCAGTTCTCTTAGCCTTTCCTCATAAGAGATGTTCTGGTCCCTTCATCATCTTCGTAGCCTCTGTTGGACTCTCTCTAGTATTTTCCTGTCCCTCTTGAACTGGGGAGACCAGAACTGAACATAGTACTCCAGATAAGAGTAAATCTGCTTCAGTCAGTAGCGCAGATGGAAAAAGTACTCTGAAGCTGACTGAGAAGTGGTACCTTTCTTCTTCTTCTCTCCTGTCTTGTCTTGTCCTGTCCTGTCCCTCTGACTTTTTTACCCTAGTCTCCAGATTAGACCATCTGTGAAACTTGTTATCTAGTACTGTGCAGAACAGATCGTGTGACTGATCTCTTGGCACAGCCAGTGTATTGCCTTGGTGGGTAGTGTGGGATGAAAAAAACACAATACATGCCTTTTCTGTCTGAGACTTGTTTATCCGCATGACATCCAGGACACTGTGGGAGAGCTCTCCTCTTCATCATCACAGGCAACCAAAAACAAATCAAATCAAGGCAAATTTACAGAAATTCTCCTATACAAAGAGCTGCTCTAAAACAATTCTCCTATACAAAGAGCTGCTCCATTTTTGTGGCACATTGTCCTGGCTCTGTGTGAGTCCTGTAGAGAGACAAAGGCGAGCAGGAAGGAAATCTCAGCTGCTTAGTAAATGCCCTAATTTGATTTATTTACTGGTCCCTTCCCCCAACCAAACTGTTCTGCTAACCTGTTAGTCCCAACTCAGACAAGTAAGACCAGCTAATCTGATTAGTTCTGACACACAGGAGCAAGGCTGCTGGGAAAACCTGGATCCTTACAGCTGTTTCAGGCTTCAACTTCAATCATAACGTTATGGGGTTACTGATTGTAGAGCACAGTGTGACAGGAGCTCAGCAGCACGTACACAAGTGAGCAGTGTTACCATCACTGAAGATTTCTACCCTGGGTCTGAGGCCACTGGAATACAAACCATGTTTCGTGTCACCTTCAATGTAGTGACAGAGAAAGTCACCTTCACCTTGGCAGCCTGCCCCTCCATCAGATGGAAGGTAAGCTCAGATATGCATGATGTAAAAAGGTTGATGGCACAGGAAAATTAGTAAACTGCTTTCCCTAACATAAGCTGTGTTTACAAAATTTTAAGGAGAAGAATAACACATTAAGGAAACCACACTGCAAAGTAGCATATATAGGACTAGTTTGAGTTAGATAGACTAAATAGATCTGGTTCTAGAGAACAGCTTATTTGTTGCCTTTTAAAGCTTTTCTAAATTGGCTTTTATATTTCCAAACTCATAGTCACTTTCCTCATTCTGGTCTGGAAATGCCACTGTATTTATATTAACAGAAATCCAGGGGGGTATATAAATGCAAGCTACTCTTTTCTGTAAGGAAGGGACACTGTCTAGGGAAAGATTTCAAGCTTTCTAGATATTTTAGGGTTTGTAAGGATTTGCAAACTGTACCAAAGTATGATATATTAGAAAAATTTGCATCCCTATCATAAGGGACTTGGAGCAAAAAACCCTAGACACACAATTTACCTGTCATGGGGTTGTGGTAAAATTTGGCAGAAGCCAGAGAAGCTTTGTATATCAGCATTTTCTCCTGCTCAGAAATTCAGTTCAGATTTCCTTGAGACAAATGTTGTCATCTCATCTTGAAGAGGCCAGCATTGTCAGGATAAGATAGTGCCAGGTTCAGTGTGTTTTGTTTCTCTTCTAGTGAGAGTGTTCTTACACTACAGTGCAGTTTGAGAAGACAGCCACTATCTTCTGATACGTTACTTTAAAAAAAATCATATTACAGTGTGTTACTTATAGAGCAGTTACTGTAGGAATCTCAGCTCTGCTTTTTATTATGCCTTTCTGATGTGAGACCATTAGGAATAACTAGATACAGTGGCAGAGCAGGGTAATTGCCCTTGCTTTAGCTGTTAGTGTTTCATTATGCTGCATAAATAACTGTCATATATCTCTGCTGTATCATTTTCTCAGTCTTGGACCTGTCTTTTCACTTCACTTGTGAGGTAGATACTGCACAGAAGCTGTTATTAGAAGGTCTTTAAAGGGCCTGGTGCAGTGTGGCCCCAGCCCAGATCTGTGCTATCTGTAGCATCATATACTAAATAAAAAAACATCTAGTGGGGCAAAGTGTGTTTGCAGTAAAATTCACATGAAATTAATTCTTCTGGATACTCTCTGTGGAGAGTTTAGGTGATAGTGATTCAGTTTCCCTATTTATTAGAAAAACTTACCTTCCCAAACATGAGTACTCACCAAATGGTAATGAAAAGATCATTTCAACACAAAATGGGCTTACCTACACTTGTTAATGGTGTCTTAAAGATTTTTCTGCCTTCATATCAGAGTTGTAAGGACTTACAATTCTCTGCCTTTAGGCTTCAAGGCACTTAAAAGAGGGTTGAAATGGATCTTACCATGCTGTACTGTTCCCACCTGATCCTGGCTCATGAGCTCTTGGTACAGCAAACACTGATGTGAATATAGCCCAGCTGAATGCTACATTTCAGTGCTCATTTATTATGTTGCTGAAGACTGTTAGATGTTAAGTGCATTGTAGTAAATCCCTTTGGAACAAACTGGCAAGTACTGAAAAGTGCATCTTGGCACAATTTTCCAGTTATCCAGCTCTTCTATTATTTGCATAATATAAATTATTGGATATGTGCAATGTGCAAACATGAGCAAATGTTTTAAAGTAAAAGCTAAAAGAAATATGGTACAGTAGATCTTCCCAAAATGTAGCATATTTCTTGATGAACTCAGTAAAAAATATGTAAGAGAGTGGGCACAATTATATGGAAAAGCAAGATGGGATGCCAAGACAGCAGAAGAGATGGCTCTGCAGTAAAGCTTACATAAGTGATACTTATTTCAATGAAGGAAATTTAATTTAAGAAAAGTTTTATGTTGGGAGGTAATACTTTTTTATTGAACAGCTCCTACAGTTGGAAAAATCTGACAAGGTTTCAGCCACAGAAGCCTTCCATTTTGAGAGTAGGAGGTTAATGAAAGATACTGTTTCCCTAAGACCTTACTTTGCTTATGTCTTTATATCAGCCAGAATAGCACTAGTACTGCAAGTTAATTTAAGTCCTTTGAGGATGAAAGAGGTCACATCACAGTGGATGAGGTAGGACAGAGGTGTCTGTCCTTCTATGTCATCTTCTTTCAAGAGTAAGTGTCCCAGCCTGAAGATAAGACAGATGTTCTACTTGTCCACATGTCATAGTGCAGCCAGGGGGTTGGTGCAGGAAGAATAGTTCAAGTTCTGTCCCAAATTATATTTCTGCCCTATGCTATGCAGTTTTCATTTCTGTTAGAAATTAATTTCCTATTAGAAGTATTGCTGAAAAATATTTCAGCCAAAGCTTACTCTAAGTATACATAAAATATTAATTTATAAGATATTTCACTGGAAGAAAGGCAGGACTTCTGCCCCAGACATTCAATTCTGTAGAGCATAAATCCCATTGTTTTTGTCAAAACATTGGTTTGTAAAAACTATCTTAATTAGAAGTGGGGGAGGGTATGGATAGAGCACAGCTAGAGGGAAGTGACAGCTGAAAAGGTTGTTGACAAGTGCAGAGGGCTCAGAGTTGAACAGGCCTTTTCACATAGGCACTAATGCTTGAAAACCAAAGCAAGAAGCAGCCTTATTATAAACCAAACCATAAGCATGTTTGTTATAAAGCCTGGAGGAGGGGACTGGGCTGCTCTTTCTCACCTCTCTGTGTCAGTCTGCACTCCACTCAATTCCATGCTGCTTAGAGAACAAACTGCTGGTACTTCTTGATCTGTTGACAGGCATGTAGCTGGTCAGCAGAGCAGAGGGCTGAGTTCTCTATATGTGGTTTATACAAATCAGACTGCAGCCTGTATTATCTTGGCCAGAGTCCCTCTTCAAAGGCCTTTTCATGTTTTGCTCATGTAAATTGCTGTTGCATTTTCAATCAGTCACCACTAATGTTTGGGGATTCTCATGTTATGCCTGTGTCTTATACCTGTCTTTGAGAACAGATGACAAGATCAGGCAACTATTGACATACCCACAAACTCCTACTACTCATTTCCTAACCTGTGAATAAATGACATGCTGCTTAGATGAGTCCAACTCAAATTCACAGGGTACAAGCAGATTTAGTTGCAGAATGTGCTCGCTTGTGGAGGATTAGCTACACTTGAATCCTATTGATTTTCTCTTACCATTGGTAGTTTCATTTTGTAGAATCCTGTATGAACTGTATGAGGGAAAGCAGCAAAAACTGTTTGTGGCTTTCTATTCAAGGCCGGGAAATTCACTTGATGGGAATAAACCTAACTCTGTGCTTTCTAGCCAAGTGATGCTGCACTTTATCTCCCTGACACAGACAGATAAATGAGCCGGGGGTGGCTTTGCAGGCAGTTGGAGCCTGACCCAAACGCGTCGTTGCCAGCTTTCAAAAGCTGCACAATAGCTCGGTCTCCCTGGCAGTTACAGCCGTTGGGGCAGGGACCTGTCATCTGAATGTCTGTTAAGAAATAACGGTGGAAACTACTCCCTAAGGATGTGGGAACAATGTTTGAATCCTACTGAGGGAGCAATATTTGTGATAAGGAAACCAGAATTGTGAGCTTAGTGTTCGTTTTCTTTCTGCAGCAAGGTGAATAGAGTGCTTCTGCTTGTGAAGGGCCAGTGGGGAGGCAGGATGGGAGGCGTGGGAAGCAGTCAGCAGCAAGCAGCTTTTCTGGCTCAGAATAACCTCCCTGCTGCTGCTTTAGACACCTCAGTTAGACTTGCATAGCCCTGCAGTCGTCTGCCTTGATCAGCAACAGTAAGTGCACATTAGCGAACAGTTTGTTAATACTTTGTAGTGGTAGTGCCTAAATACACCCCCAGTGTCAAAACCCATGGTGATAAATACAGTACAAGCAGAAACAGGCTAATCTATGGGTTTAGTGCACCCTAGCAAAGGACCAGACCTTGAGCAGAAAGCCAGTGGTGATGACAAATGACATTCTCACGTGATGTCATCTGGGAGAGAAGTGAGAGAGGAAGGGAGGAGAGCACAGGGAGTGTGGCACATGTTGCAATGGATTACTCCGGGGGTGAATCCAGGAAAGTCTTGCATTAGTCCAAGGAGCTTCTTTGCTTCCCAGATCATGTTAAAGCTGAGGAGGCTCAGCCCTTGTGGGAAGAATTTCAGCTTGTTCTTTACTTGAACATTGCTTTCAGCTTCTAGAGCTCATTTCTCCTTGAACATTAACCACTTCATTTCTAACAGTTAATCATAAAGCTGCTAAATGCTTCCAAGTGTAAATTCCCTGAAAAAGCATCCAGAAACAGCTATTGCTCTCAGTCTTCATTTGAAATGCTTTTTTTTTTTTTTTCAGCTTGCTTTCAAATTGCTCCCCAATACCTATGCCAGATATCTGTACACCAGCTTCTCTGAACTTTGTTCAAGGCTCACAAGTACGTGTGAGATGTTTCTTTTTTCTGTCCACCCGTGAATACAGATTCATCCCATCTTGTACATCTGTTAGTTGATTTTGTCACTTTTTGAAGCACCCAAAAGAGAGGCTAACAAATTCCCTTCATTCTGCACAATATTTACAACCCCAAATGCTTGTCTCAGCAACCCTGAACCCCACTGCACATTGACACAACAGCCTTCAGGATTATGTTGCCTGATTTGGGAGCTACTGCCATAGATGCAAGTACTTTTAGAGGTGATGGCTTTTTATAATTTCCAGCAACAATCTCAGAGCGTTATTACTTTGAGCCATGATAACAGATCTTCCTGTCATTATACTTCTGGGAGCTCTGTACCTCCCACTTTTTTCCTCAGAAATCTGGCTAGCAGAGATTTGCTCATCTTTAAATGACTGAAATCCCTTGCTCCATCTCTCTTATTATTTTTAATATAACATGTCCACCTTTGCTGGCTTTTTGCCACACAACAAAAATATAAGTATTTTCTTAGCTTTCCACCAAACCCTTAACTGAATGTCACTCAAGTGGATCATCAGATTCTTGCTGAGGGGTCGGGTAATGAGCAAATCAAGTCTGTGATTCTCCTTTGATCCCAAACTCTAGTTCACCAGCAGATGGTAGCAAACGTCTCCTTCTCTGTGAGCTTCATGTAGGGCGCTCTGAATGCAAAAAAGGCTCGAATGCCTCGTCGAAGTAATTTGTTTCCAGCGAGAAGAAATAAGCTGTAAACAAAGTAGTTGTGCAACTCGGAACAAAAGAGACCAACCAAGGAAACCACGGAAATATTGCTGCAATCAGGACAGAAGTATGAAGTAGAGGCCAGAACAAAATCATTGCAGTGACTTGAACTGAATGGTATGAAAACCATTTTGGTGTCACTGTTATTGTTCTTGTGGTGACTAAAAGGGACCATTATTGCAATGTAGCAAATGAACAATATTCAGAGCAGCACGATAAAATTGAAAATACCCTGGGCCAGCTCTACCCGTGTATGTTGACCCTTTGTCTTTGTACTGAAGACATGGAAAGTTCAGGATGGGTATTTTTGCTAGAGGCTGTTTCTAGTCATTTATTTGTTCTTCTGAGCTGTACCAGCTCTAGCTCTTTTATGTTTAATATGGACTGGTGATTGCCACTTACTCTCACTCTCCTCTGTGTGCTACTCTTTCAAATGGCTTGTTGTGACAGCACCTCTCAGCTTCTTTTTCCTGATATCAGCTAAAGAGAGGGATGTAAGAGAGAGGGGGACAGGATAAAGTACAAGCTGCTGAACTGTGATGCAATTCCCATAAGGAAATATCTCTTCACTTACAAGACAGTACTGGTTAGAGATGGACAAACTATTTGTGGCAAACCACTGAATACATTTTGCCATTGCTCTTTTCAAGTGTACCACCTCTACTTTTAAATGCCTTAATGGAGATTAGAAATTCTTTTACTCTTTCATGCAAACACTGTTCAATTGTTTAAGCAGTTTCTGAGAAACGTTTCCTTTGTGCTCATTTCTCCATCAGCAAATGGCTGATGAACAAAATCCTAAGAGTTAGTTCTGTTTCTGACTGGATACTAAAACTAAGTTCTATGCTAATTTGCTGGAAATGAAAAAAATTGAGGTGCTGAAGCATGCCCAAAGACTGGCAGTGAAGCTGGTGAAGGGTTTTGAGAATAAGTCTTATGAGGAGTGCCTGAAGGAGCTGAGCTTGTTTAGCCTGAAGGAAAGGAGGCTGAGGGGAGACCTTATTGCTCTCTACAACAACCCAAAAGGAGGTTAAGGGGTGGGTGTTGGTCTATTCTCCCAAGTCACAAGTGAATGGACAAGAAGAAATGGCATCAAGTTACTCCAGTGGAGCTTTACATTGGACATCAGGAAAAACTTCTGTACTGAAAAGTTTATCAAAGACATGAACTGGCCTCCACTGGTCAGCCCCAGGCTTGGCTTGTCAGCTTTGCAGGCTCTGGCCCTCACAGCCAGGTGGGTGCACAGAGGCCTGTGGGCAGCACTGAACTTAGGTACAAATGAGGATGAATTTTTAGCAAGTGTTTTCCAACGTAAACTTGTTCTCTCTTATTTTCCTTGTTTCCCTGTCTTAAGGTAGGATGTTTCAGTTCTCTGTTGTTATCTGTTCGTTCATTTCCAGGCTGGACAATACTAAGAAGGGGGAGAGCTGTACTGTGCTGCCTGGGCCACTAGTGCTGCCTGGGCCCTATAGCATGAAGGGTCTCTGCTGCGCCTGCTCACATGGCTCATCTTTCAGGAAAATGGTGCTGGGAACTATTTGTTTAAAAGAGGGACTTGGAGAAAGAAAAGGTTTTCCATTTAAAGTTAATAAATCACTAGATAAAATGAATGAAACAGTGAGCTATGCATAGGCCAGGGTATATGTGGTATGACAGACTTTGAGTTAGCTCTTCTCTAACTGTCGTGCTACACTTCAGGCAATAATGTAACCACTCTCTGGATGAATGCTGTAACTCTGGGTAAGCTCAAAGATAAGTTGATATGCTTTTGCCATGTAAACCTCTTTAAGGTCCTAAAGCACTGACGGGAGATTTACATAGACCAAAATTTACACAATCACTTAAAAAAGTTCTCTTTGATTTGGGTGGTAAATTTGACTTCTCTCTGAAAGCGATGGTGCTGCATTGGCATTTAACACTGTGGCTGCAACTTCCTTCCTCTGGTGACAGCACAGGTCTTCTGCAAGTACAGAGACCTGAAGCTGTGTTTTGGGAGATCAGTGATGTGTCTGTGTGTAGCTTGCAGACTTTGTTTTGTTAAAGAGTCTTAAAGTACATGGGCTTTAATATTGGTATAATATTAAACTGGGCATTTCATCACTTTAAATAGCTGCTTTTTTTGACCTTTATCACTATATTTGAAAGCAGTGACAGGCTCAGCTGTTTGCAGGAGGTGTTTGCCTTCTGCAAACTCAGATGAGCTATTCCAGTAACATACTATTATTGTACACTGTTATAACCATTAACTAGTGACTCCTCAGCACAATGAATCTCTGTATTCTGAAGAAACTAGAGCACTTAGTGGGTCCAGTGCTCATTACCTCAAAGGATTTTGGACCAGGATTTGTCTCAGAATTACAGAAAACATTAACCATCCTGCAACATACACACCACTCCCTTCAGTTACTGAGTCCATGGAATTATCTACTGATTTTTTTGTTTTTGACAAGATATAAAATGTCTTTGTGATTTTTCTCTCATCACTTTCAAGGAGGCTTTGAAATGCTCATTGTCTGCAGCCTTTAATTGGGGAGTCTCATTAAGGGAGATCTATAAGGACTAAGTTTCTAGCTTCGAAATCACATAGTATTTTCACCTCTGGAGGAAGGATAGGAAGGTGTCTGTGTGATTTGCCCTCTCGTAGTAGACACTCTTATTTGGAAATGTCGCTGTTCCCAAAATATGGGCCTGGTATGCTCTACAGGTATCCAAAATGCTCTGGTCCCTTACTCATCTCCATAGGGATGCATATTGAACTGTGCAGTGGATCTTACCTACTCATATTTTGTCAGTGGGTTTAGGGTGATAGTTCAGGGCCTGGAGGGGTAATGGTGTACATGTCAGTCTTATCTCAACAAATGCTCAGTACTTGACCAGAGAATGAACCTTGATGCAAGAGGTGGTAAACATTCCCAGATTAGATACTGTCTAATATCAGGCTTATAAAGCAGAAACAGAATAACATTTCTACCTATGAGCAATGCAGAGCTCATTTGCCCAGTAACTGAAGACTGGTTGTCTAAAATGATGGATAGTATGAGGTCCTGTGTTTTTGAGCTTAGAAATGTTACTAATGAGTATTAGTCAGGATGGTGACTAATGTTCTTGTTTGTGCCAGTATTTAGCCAGTCTGAAAAGATGTAGGTTTAGTAAATGATCTCCAGACTTTGAGATTCTGCCCAGTTCTACACCCGAAACTTACCAGCAAGAGGGAATCCTTTATACCACATTGAAGTCAAGAAACAACAGAGTAAACCCATTAAAGCAACAGAACAAAGGCCTGTCTTTAGCCAGGGTACAGAAAAGTATTCAGCTGCTTTTGAAAGCTGCCACTGCCATGTCCTCTCAGTTGCACCCATTGTAAAATAACTCTTGTTTTAAACGGAGAAGACTCTTTATAAATTACTGAACCCATAATTTAGAAGAATTTAGACATAAAGCATAATGTATTGCTCACACAACATGACCTGAATCAGTTGGAATATTGCGGTTGCCTTCTTTCAGCTGTAAAACTTGGAATCTGAGATTGCAGGCTGAACTCTTCTGAGGAATTATTTTTCTCCAATTAGAGATCTCATTGCTGCCCCTATGTTGTGAGCACTTCAATTTGTTCCATTCACTGTTCTTTGCAGTTTTGTTAGCAGGACAATTTACTGCAGCCTGTCCATGTGAAGTGAATCCATAATGAATTATGGAAATTTGCTGTGAAAGCCTGACCTTTTCCAATGTTTGTATTAGGATTTCCCAGTCCCTCTGTTCTTGTATGTTTTAATGTTCTAAGTAGAAAGTAGTCATTTTAAATATTGCTGAGGAAATTCACTTCAAATCTACACAGATGCATCAAAACTTAACATGAAAAAAAATATTTCCTGCAGCCTAATATAATGCAAATGTTACTAGCTCTGGGAAGACATAACAGGCTCCTTTTTAGGTTTCTACCAAGGCAGGTAGAGTTATTATAAACACACAAAAAAGTTGTCTGGTCGGATATGCACAGCATATAATCACTGTTAATGTGAGTGTAAAAAAGCACATAAATGTGGCTTAGATTTCTTCTGCATCCAGAAAGATGGGTATTTATCTAGTCAGTCATATTAGTGAGATGCATTTGCAAAGTACTGTAAGGACAGTGCAAAGCTGGAGCAAGAATGAAACTATTTATGACGATTGTTCAAGTATTACCTGATGTCCAGTATTGGTTGGATGCCCATATGGTTGGTAGCTCTTACAGTATCTTGGCAGCATTTCCATTCCCAAATCCGTATGCTTTATACAATAAAGAGAAGATTCTAAGAAATGTGCTGAGCTCATTCCATCCAAACACCCACAGCTGCTTTACTATTATGTGATACTGGAAAGCAGACTGACCATGACTGAGAGTCAGAATGAGTCTAACCTATTAAAATAATATTCCAGTTTTCAGCATTTAAATTCCTTTAAAATGGCTAAAGCCAAGCGAGGGAAAGTTTGATTCTGAACCAGCCAGTTAACATGAAAAAGGCATCCTCTGCCAGTCACTAACTTATATGGCCCCTGATGGGCACAGAATTGAATATCTCAGCTGGGGAAATGATACAGCTCTCTGGACATTTGGGGGATAATCTAAAGCATTCTAAATCCAGGGAGAAGCTTTCCAGGATTCTAATGACTCTTTTGAGATCTAATTCAATATCTAGTCAAGCTGGATCTGTTTCCCAAACACTAACACAGATGCAGGCAGATAACAAAGGAGCTGCTGTATTCTTTTAGGCAAGCAAAAAAGATTTATTTCAGAAGCCTCAAGATAATGTCTAGTCCAAAGACTCAGAATAGGTGTGCAGATATATCCTCCTAAAATTACTATTAATCAATATTGGTATTCCTTGATTTACTGACTGCATGGTCAGAGAAGCTGCACAGATTCAGCCTGTTAAGTTACTATGTAACTGCAGTGCAATTTAAAATCCTTTGCACTGAAGCTGGTTTAAGCATAGATGCTTCCAAGGCCTGGTAAAGGATTAGAAACCTATTCCTTGGACATTTTTTTTTCCACATAAAGGGATGGTGGTCTTCAGCTTTAAGATGTCCTGGTTGGACATCTGGTTGGGGGGGGGTGGTTCGTGGTTTGGGTATTGGTGTTTTGGGTTTGTTGGTTGGTGTTTTTTTTTTTTTGCTTGGTGTGTTTTGTTGAGTTTTAAACTTACAACATTTAATTCTTGAATATGGGAGAAGAAATCAAATGGGAACTCACTTGGTCTACTTCTGGCATTACTTGGTTTGCAGTCTAAGCAAGATAAAACTTGACTATTACAATATTGCAATGAAATATGCCTGTCAAATTGGGCAGGACTTATGTGCTTGTGCAGGTAGATGGACAGATACACTACTGCACCTCTGTCTTGCTACAGAGCAGCAGGAAGAGTTCTGATGAAGCATGGTAAAATCAATAGCAGGGGGCAATAATGTCTGGGGCAAAAAGCTCTATTTTAATAGCATATGGTCCTTTCTGACACAGCTATGCAAGGAGATCTATTTTAATATTTAGTTGCCATTATAGCATGTTTTAAACCAACAAAACGTGTTCATAATGGAGCTGCATTCTGTTAGACATTATCCACATGGATGTGAAGAATTTCTGCCCAAAGGACTTATATCAATAATTCTGGTTCAGTTTTAACAGAAGTGTAGTAAGCAAAGCCTTTAGCAGTCTGTTTCCCACTTATATTCTGCAATGACTTCTATACTTTTAGACATGCTAGGAAAGGAATTGCCTGAGTTAAAACAATGCTTGATCTGAACAAGCTACTGACTTCCTTGTATGAGAACTGTTGGATATTTTTTTCTGACCAAGATTTGTTTCACTTGGGACTGGAAGTTCAGGGGCTTGCAGGGCAGGGGTGCCTTCTATTACTGAAATCTTGGAACAATTAAAATCAGTAGCAACTCCTCATGACTTCCATAGATCCAGAATTCTATCTTTGTAAGGAAGATACTGGTGTTTGGGTGGTGGGTTTTTTGTTGTTTTTTTTTCCTTCTTCTTCTTTTTTTTTTCTTCTATGATCTTTAGAACTAGCTGACACTTGAATAATCAATTGCAACACAGATTGTATAGAAAAATGTGGAGAACATTAGCAAAGATCAAGGGATAGCCTACTTGACTTGTGGTAGGAAGATATTTTGCTACCAGATGTGTTCATACTCTTTGTAAATGTATTTTGAGAGCTTACTGAATATTGTTCACTTTAGAATGATGCAGTATTATGTTTTATGAACACCTGAAACACAGTTTTCTTTTAACAAGGCTCGGGGTCTGTTTCAGGAGAGGTGCAATTCTATGAATTTATGACATGTGAGCCTCCCACCAAAGTGGGAATGGCTCAGCTCCTGCTGCAGAAATACAGTCTGGCCTATAAAGGTGAGCCAGCTCTGATTTCATCTGTCCTTAATACAGTGGGCTGCACGGTATTTTGGTTCAGTATTTGTGAACTGGACAACTGAACTACCACTGTAGTGCAAGTGCTCTGGACTTATTGGGGTGGGAATTGCTGCAGCCCATTGGTGCAGTAGAACCATTAAACATTGTGATGGTGTTGCCTCTACTGGTGCAGCAAGGAATATGGCTGCAGGAACAAGAAACCACTAAAAGTAATAAATCTCTCTCTCAAAAAAAAGAGTTTCACTATTCTAGGACTCTAGGATCTAACAACTTATCGTAACCTCCCTGGAGTATTTCCTCTCAGGGACTGTTTTGGCTGCTTTTTATGAACAGGTGCTCTGCAGAAATTATGTTTCCAATTTTAAGAATAAGCACACATTTTATTTTCAAGGTGTTCAGATGTTTCTTCATTTGCTTTTTAATATAGGAAGAAAGTGTGGAGAAAAAGACATAGCATATAAGCCTTTCTCTCTCACCACACTATAAAAATACCTGTTTCAAATCAAGTTACAAATGATCCTTTAAGACATATTAATAATTCAGATGTGCTCTCTCCACCCTTTTAAACTGTCATCCTGAGTGTGGATAGGCACAAATCAAATGCACAGATCAGAATGACCCTGGTCATTATGTGGGAGTTGAAAACTCATCTGATGGAGGGGTTGTGAATGACCTTTCTCCTTGTACCAGGCTGAGTCAAATCCTCCAGTCAAATGCCCACTTGCTTCCAAGCATCCTTAATCTAGTGCAGGTGAAGTAGTTGTTTACATGTGAAATGCTAAACATATGTGCAAACCTGAGTTCTCAGGCTGTTGCTAACTGTGCTCTGACAAAGCCTGAAGCTGCAAATCGGCTGGTGCATCGCCAGAGGTCGTGGTGGAGGAAGCGCTTCCCGAGAGTGGGATAACCCGAAAATGTTCTGTTTCTCTTCTGCCTTTGGCTCAGATCTGTACGCGTTACACTGCTAGATGGGAAACTCGAATTTGTTTCAGAACCACTGAAAAAAAAATCTGGCATTAACAGTATACATAAATTCTTCATGAAGTACTTCCCATGTTCAGCATTTCAAAGAAGAGACGATGAGTCACAAGTTTGTGAAGCATCTTGTTCCCAGCATTATACTTCTCAGACGTTAATTAGAAAACATCGGAACAATAGCAACATTTCCCCCTGCTGCCTCTGGAAGAAAATAAAATATGAATCCAATTAGTTTGAATAACTCTAGTATTGGATAATTGTATTGGTCACAGGTTTTATTTGCTCCTCGGTGCTGCATTTTCTAAAGTCAAGTTGAAACAACAGGAAGATGAAGGAAGGAAGTAGCAGGATAGCCTGTGAACACCAGCAGTATCATTATCTTCTCTTTGTTTTCAGAAATAACCTAATGAAAAGGCCCCTCCAAAAGCAAAATGCCTTTGTTGAATCCTTTCTTTTCTCCTGAAGCTATTTACCAGCACAAAAGGCTGCAGCCTAAGAATCAACACAAAACCCTGAAGCAGAACAAGGATCAATGGAACAAATGTTCTGCCAGTCTAGTGCTATAACCCAGCATAACTGTTAATTTCTGCATAGCCATGGGCTGATGTTTTTGTGTTCCTAAAAGTCAGGATTTTGGCAATTTCTGAAGACCTGCTTCTGATCCCTTTATTTAGCACATACTTGGAAGTGATAAATCAGTATAATTTGCTTTAGCAGTACTAGTACAATTTTAGAGCACTCTGAAAATACTTGGCTTCTCAGTAAATTAACCAAATGACATTTCTACTTCTCTTTGTGAAACAGGTTCCTTCAATTAAAAGACTGTATTTGTTTTGTGACCTTTCTACAGAGTTTGTACTTCTGTTGCTTTTAGACAAACTCTTTAAGACAACAGTAGCCTGATCCTTACTTTTTCCATCAAACTTCTGACTACACTGTGAAAATATAAACATCTACTAATCCTAACAGCAGGATGCGTGTGCATTTTTCAGGGGGCAATATTAACAGTTCTGTAGAGGAGACATTGTAAATGTAATGCCAGGGTACCTTCACTGTCTGCATTATCTGTTCTTCTTTCACCCTAATCCACAGTGATGGTGAACAGATACAATATGCTTCTTGTGGTCAGTGATTTCCTGTCCTCAAAGGACCTCGTGAAATTGCCTCTCCTTCCCGTTTCCAGATGCTCATTCAGAGCTTCAATTGAATTATGAAAATACTGTCTAAACATTATCTCCTTCTGTTCTCTGTGATTACGTTTTCCTTACCTTTCTAAGAAGGGCTTGTTGAAGCCTCTCTGATCTGAGCATAGGCTGCCATTGTTGCCTGAGACTGGTTTGGCACCACATCCAAGTTGTCCTTGAAATCTGCCTGATACTTTTGCAGCCAAATTGGTCATGAATGACCTAGAAATGTAGCATTTATGAAAATCTCTTTTTGCTTTGGTCAATTTTATCTCACCATATCTCTCAGGGTCTTCAATTCTTTTGTCACCATCTAATGGATATCTGTGTGCTGAAGCTTTGGTGTCACCTTTGTAGCAGTAGATCAGACATACATTTGAGTCATCCAGTAGCTTGTTTAGAACAGCAGCTTGGAGCAAATGCCAGCAGCAGCACCCAATGGATTGCCTGTTGTTAAGAATGCCACCAGCTATTGGTTTTCTAAGCTTTCCAGTTTTCTAGAGAAAATTTGAGATGTGGGTCATGTCTTTTTTGACAGGCCTCCTTTTCATGTTCTTCAAATGTGGAGAAGTACAGATGTTTATTTTTCTCAAAGTAATTCCATGGATCATGTTCTAATTAAAAATATATGCATCTCCTTATATGGAAGAGCTGCCTCCCCTGAGATGTAACCCTTGTGACTTACTTTGAAAACAACAAAAGTACAAAATTGCCCAACTTCTGCTGAATTTTTTCTAGTTAACTGCAGTAATTTCCTGCAGTATGTTGGAATCTGCTTTGGATGTGATCTGCTACCTATAGTAACTCCTGCTGTCATCCATCTTCGTGTTGGCAAGCCTCCATTTTATGCCAGCATTCCTGCAAGAGCAACTGAAGAAAGACATTGAATCATGTCAAGACAGAGTAATCCTTTCTCAGTTAAAAAAGATTTCTTTCTATGACCTGGGGCTCTGGACTCTGTGGAGCATCTGGATGACTCTACCTCTGTTCCTCTGGCCTTTGGTAGCTGGCAACAGAGGTTTTTCATGAAGCTGATACCCTGTTGAGCCCCTCTATGTTGTTATTCCTTGTGTTCAGTTAGAATTACTCTGTGCTACTTTACACTCTCATTAAAATCTTCTCACCACTTTTTCTGTCATGTGCAAACAGAGTACTTCTGGAGAAAGCATGATGCTGGCTTCTACTACCCTTGTTATAACAATATGCAAATTAAAAGAGGTGCCAGTGTCCCTTCTTTTAAAAGGAGTGGAGTCTCTGTCTTCCTGCTTGCTTAGATGCTTAAGTGACTGGATGGGTGTTTCTGTAAGTGCAAATAAACCATATTGGGGTATAGAACATTGTGAATAGGGCAAGAGGGAGAGGGGAGAGGTTTGACAGAATACAGGGAGCCTGGGGAGAGAAGGGAATGTGAGGACTTAGGAGTGGACTGAGGATCAGTAATCAGAGAGCCTTGAGGTGTGTAGCCTCCTTTTCTCCAGGCTAAACAACCCCATTTCCCTCAGGTGCTCCTCATAAAACTTGTGCTCCTTTACTAGTTTTGTTGCCCTCCTTTGGACATGCTTCTCTATGTCTTCCTTGTAGTGAGGGGCCCAAAACTAGCATTTGAGGTGTGGCTTCACCAGTGTCAAGCACAGGGGGATGATCTAGTCCTGCTGGCCACTCTGTTTCTGATACAGGCCAGGATGCTGTTGGCCTTCTTGGGCACTGGGGCACACTGATGGCTCACATTCAGGTGGCTGTTGACCAGGACCCCCAGGTCCTTTTCCACCAGGAAGCTTTCCAGTCACTTGTCCCCCAGCCTGTAGGATTGCCTGGGCTTGTTGCAAGTCAAGTGCAGGAGCTGGCATTTGGCCTTGTTGAATCTCATACCACTGTCTTTGGCCCATTGATCCAGCCTGTCCAGATTCCTCTGTAGAGCTTTCCTACTCTCAAGCAGATCAATAGTCCCGACCAACTTGGTGATGTCAGAAAACATACTGAGGGTGCACCTGATTGCCTCATCCAGATCATTGATAAATATGAGCAACTCAGGAAACTGTGCCTCTGCTAATTAAAAGCATCACTGAATTTATAAAACTATAGTTTATTGACAAAAAAAATTAAAAGTCTTCTATTTGGTTTGCTTTTGCCTCTTTAAAGCTTACATGTAGATAGAGTTCTAAAGAAAAAATATATTGAAAACAGAAATATAAGCGAGATTTTGAAAGTTTCTACATCAAATGGTTCAAGCTTTTTTTTTTTGCTTTTACCGGCTAAAAATCAGAGAATTTACCAATAAGGAGGCATTTGTTGGTGTGGGAAAAGAATGTTATTCTGCTTATTAGAGAAGAAACACCTGTACAGAGTGGTTGTCTGGACTTGTAGTGCAGAAGTGTTTGGATGTGCATGAATCTCTAGTTCTTTTAGATGCTCTGAATAAGTTTTAATGCTATCGCTAGCCCAGAAGGTATTAGCACTAGCATGTCACTAAACTCTAGCTCATACATCTGCTGAGTGAATACCAAATTTAAGCACTGAACTAAGAGACTGAAGCAGTAAAACCCCTTTGTGAAGATCATTGCTGTGGCACACACATCCCAAAATAACAGAAGCAAAGAAATTCAATGTAGTGTTGCAGCATGAATGTCCCTTTCCTTCACTGGGGAGCTGGTTATCTCCTGCCACTATCTTTGCCATATGCTTGCAGCCACATTTTGCAGCTATGCTGGTTTTCCACAGCCCCCTACTACAGCAACTCTCCAAGTGTGCTGGAGAGCTTCAGATGACTAACTGTGGGGGCAGCACGGTGAATGAATGGGCCAGCAGAAGGAAGTCTGAGTGATGTTTAGTAAGTCAATGCAAGAAAGCAGATATTTCTAGAGGACAGGTTTCAGATTGCTCCTCAGGTCTGGTCTGTGAGGAGCTGTGGCCACGGCTCCAGCCCATTTGCTTGGGCTGGAAGATGAGAAAATACACACCGTTGTGTTGCTTAAATTCTTGTTTTATTGCTTTCACAAAGGTTATGTATAGTAGAAACCTTAGAAGCTTAACAGAAATGTTTCTTATGTATAGGTATTCCCAATTTTATCATAACCTGTGTTTCCTAATAGTCCTATGAATGGTTTGGGGTATTAGATAGATGTTCTAGGCCACCGATGAACTGGTTTTGGAATTTCCTAAAAATCAAACAGAGGCATTTTAGTGTTGCTGAGAGTCACTGGAGACTATGTGCCTCACACAGGAAAAGGTTTGCTTGCAGTTAGTAAAGGAAGTGAAGTTTGCTACCAGTACTTCACACAGTAAACTCTCTGGTTCATCAGCATCCTTACTGTGTTACTGCCAGAAGTGGTCTATTGCTTCTTTCTAGGTCTCTGGTTTTGGAAGAGAGTGAGAGAAAGAGCTATTTGCCCACTGTCATTTGAACAAAACTCAACAAACCAGACCTTGCTTCTCTAGGTGAGACTTAGCAAAGAGTCTCTGGCTGTGGCACAAGAAGCTGAGTGGACAGGCCAGTGGGCAAGGTGTTAGTAAAGTGTTGCTGTGTTGAACCGTTCAGACTGAGTGACCAAATTTTTCCCAAGAGGTGCAAGATGAGTTTGTGAAGACACACTGTATCTGCACAGCAGTACACACTAGTACTGGAGCAGTTTTCAAGACTGGAATGAAAAACGACGATGCATTTTTCCAGCACAGCACATGGTTGGACAGGACTGTGACCTTTCACCCTGACATTCTCAGCAAAAGCTGCACTTTGTGTAAGTGGCTCATAAGACATGCCAGCTCAGTAGTTAGGAAACGTGTCTGTGCCCTCTGGCATTGTTAGAAACCAATAGCTGGAACAGTAAACAGACTACAATTTTCTGACATTTTGGGTACAGTTGCTTTTAAAATGTCCTTCTGTATTTGAAAGGAGGACATGACTAAATTAGTGGAGTTACATTATAAATGCTGTCTTGAAAGTGTCCCATAATAGCTCTTTTCATTCCAGGCTGTCTGCTTGCAGGGGCTAGGAAGAGTACACCCTGCCACTCAGACTGTTGTCCTTTCGTACCTTGCTAAAGCAATGCTTTGATGCTGGCATAGACACAGCTGCAGACTTAGTGTGGATATACACCAGTTTTCTCTGATCAGATTCAGAGAAAGCCGGCGTCTTTGCATATCAAGTCTCAAAACACTCACAGGAAAAAGTTTCAGGAACAATGTGAGTTATTAGTAACAGTTGCCTGTTATTAGTAATAGTTACACCAATCAATGCTGCTTTAGAACACAGTGATGAGTTTTCCAAGGATGGAAAGAGTAGCATCCTTTCTATATTTATTTTTTTTTTCATGTTCAGTAATCACATGAAAATACAACTTAAAGCAAAAAAATCTACAGGATCAAAATGAGAACCCTTTGGTGGCTACTTTCTAAGCTAGTACAGTTTTCATTCCTATCTATGTACCTGTGTTGCTGTGAACTGCAAACTCCTCTGGCTTTTCATGTGAAGGAGTGACACTCATCTCCACTTTGCTCTACTGATACATCTAAAGGCTTAGATTTAGAGGAGCTGAGCACTTGAAGCAGGCCCTAAGTGACATTCACTGATCTTCACACTTGCAGTGACATTTTCCTGCTCTGAAAACCTATTCTTTTAAATTGTCTTTGAATAGTCAGATGACTTTATTGAATTTGTCTCATTAGGAAAATGGTTCTGAAAATGACCTTCAGTGACAGGACTAGATTTTGTGGTGGAAAGCAATGGGCAGAGGAGGATCAGTATTATCATGCATTTGAGGTGAGGATTGGTAGGCTCTGGAATTGAAACACATGTTATTTACTGCAAATCAATAGTTATACTAGAGATGCAATAAAGAACAGAGCTAAGCTTTTGTTATCTAAAGTAAATTCAATACAATTGGCAAAGTTAAATTTGCAGCTTACATTTAAATGGACAGTACTAGAAACAACAAATAACTTCAGAAAATGCATACAAATCTATATGTGTACTGTAACCATAGAACCTAAGGAAATAAACAAAAAAGCAGCATTCATAAATTATTAGCAATATGTCAACATTATTAATTGATTCTCAATCACATAGGCAATATTTCCTGAGCAAAATTTCTTATGTAAGATTTGTATTCCCAAAGCACGATAATTTCTAAGCAGATGCACAGCGTTATCGATGATGATACAAATAAATACTAAACCCTCTGAGGAAATAGGGAAATAATGCAATCAATAAGAAAGCAATGATTTACAATGTGTACGAATATGAAATTTTGAGTTTTTTCTCTTCAACTCTCCTTTTAACGCCAGCTAGAGTTTTTGGTGAAGGTTCATGTATCACCAAACTGATGTAACTGTTCTTGTTGAGATTCAACATGGAAGGGAAAGAATTACTATAATTTCTGACCTTTTGTTGTCTATGTTCAGTATAACTTTAATGATAATCATACAGTGTTGCTGCTTGTAATGTTGCAGCAGTAAGAAAGTTAGGCAATATCATGGATGTGCTGGTATTTTCCACTGACTGTTTGGATGCAGAATCAACTCCCTTCTGTGAGTCCTGACCACATACAAATCAGGTCTTTGAGGTGTACTATAGGCTGTCTTGAGCAGCTGTGGAGTATGGAACCTGGGTAAGAGCTGTACAAATGCAAGATGCTTCAGAAGGTGTCTGAAAGGACTATTCTAAGAGGGCTTAAATGAACTTTTTACAGGTTTATCTTCTACTTGTTTCATTTTCCCTTTGCCTGAAGCAGTCCTAAACAGAGATAAAATATTTCTAATTTTGAAGAGAATCTCTCTTTTAGCTCATAAGTGCTATACTGAGTTGTGTAAGTCATCTGCAGTATATTAAGAATCTGGATAAAGGTGACAAACTGGGCTTATATAAATATATTTACTGATTGTCTACACGAAACTGATTAAAAACCCCAGAGTCCCCACATGTGTTTTTGGACCTTGAAATGAGAACAGTGTAAGCAATTTCAGTGATAGGTGCTAAACCACAATATTTCTAGGATATGTAGAGAGGTTTTTTTGCTATTTGATTTACTGAATATCTGCTTATAGTGTTGTTCTTTGGCATAATGGATATGCACCTTTACGAAATATCTACAACCAAATGTCCTGTTTTATAAAAAAGAAAATATCACAGCTTGTATTTCACTCGACATAATGGATATTTCATTCTCATTAAGCTGAAGCAACATACACCCACCTCTCCTAAAGACATAAAGCCAAAGAGTCAATTGCAAATTTTGAGAAACAAAATATATAAAATTTCAAAGGGGGAACACTCTATAAAGGATTAAAAAAAAGGTGTATAATGTATTCATATGATGTAGTTGAAAACTCAGCTCTCTAGTGTTAGATTCTTCTTTTCTTAGTTTTCTAATGATGATTCGTTTACAAGGACTGAAATACAGCCTGTTGGAAATAAAAACCTGAATTTACCCAGGATTCTCCAATGAAAATTATATTGGTATAATTAAATGAGAACATGGTCTGAAAACAAGTAAGACTGGATAAACTCTTCCATCTCTGGAGAAAGGTTGCTCAATTAGGGTATGTGTTGAGTAATACCAAGTGTGTTCTGAGTGGAAGCTCAGAAAAAGTCATTGATTCCAGCTGAGGTTCATTCTGAGCTTCTGGCTTGCTTTGAATGCTGATCTCAAAGTGAAACTTGAAGACCTCATACTACGGTGAAGCCGAAACAAGAAATCTCTTTCCTCAGACCTAGAAGCACTGAAACTGCTAGCTCTTGTACATCTCCTTCACTGGTTTTTGAGTTAGTGGTTGCTAACAAAGATGGGAACTCATTCTCTTTGGGCACTGTTTTCTCATTTGTCCCAAATAATTTCTTATTTTTTCACTTAGCAACATGTGCAGCAATCAGGCAGGGAAAAGAACAATGTACAGGGCAGGCTACTGGATCAGCTGGGAACTGGCCTGTTGTTGAGTGACCAAGGATGGCATGCTGCCTGCTGGCACTGCTCCCATCTGAACTGGGGCTGCTGAGGAAGCTGGTGAAAGCCATTTCAGTTTGACCCCAATCAAGTGGAAGATTTTGACATTTAATGTGTCACCCACCACAAGACTACTTGTTTTGCCAACGGCTGTTGAAGGGGAAACACAGATCCTCTAAACTCATTCCTTGATTAGCAAAGGGAAGATACTTATGACTGATGTTATTTTCAAGGGTAGCTAGTTGGGCATTCACACGCTGCTCTTTTGGACATTAGAAAGCTCCACAGTGTTCTGCTGTTTCATTTAGCCTTGTTCTTAACACATCTTATTGTGCTTTTTCACTCATTTCATGTTTACTGGAGGCATGGACTCTGCCTTATGAATTTGTCCTTAAAGCCCACCAGAAGGTAGAATAGGCAGAGAACACTGAAACTGGAGCTTTCTATATCACTAGAGACTGACTGCAGCTTCAGTATGTATCATCTCTTGTCTTGCTGCCTCTTATTTTGAAAGTGGGAACACACCAGCTGGCTGTCAGAAAAATACTGTAGCTTATGACAGGAGTTAATAAAACAGTGAATACCATGCTGGAGGCACTGAGTGTGATCTAGCTAACACATTTGCCAGGGAAATCTTCTGTTCCCTTCTAGAAGAGTTATATGTGAAGTTACAAACTTGTTTCTCTGTAGATGAAAAAATAATTTTATGATCAGGGATCTGCATGAAAATCAAGTGAATGGCAACTTGTGCTCATTGAGGAACTTGTAGCACTTGGAATAACAGTAAGGATTATCAGCATTGACCCAGAAAAACATCAGGTTACGTGCCTGCTTTTCTTTTTAGGGAAGTTACTATATAACTTATATAACCTGTTGTCTAATGCTTCTGAAAGTATGCTGTTTCACACCCCAAAATGTTGCATTAGGATAATATTCATGCCTTCATTCATAGTTTTCATCTCGGTAGTGCCCATAGCACATTATAAAGCTAAACTGATGTGAAAACTGTAAGGAAGACCCATTCCCACAAGAAATGTATATGTTTTTGAGGTTAACCCCACAGCAGCTAAGCAATTTACAACATTTTACAGTAGGAAAACTGATTCCACATTAAGCCATTATAAAAAATGCCAAAACTCATCGTTGAAAATGGTCTCCTGGAATTAAAGTGACAATTAGCTATCAGTATTCACATGATTAAAGGAAAATCCTTTTCCTCCCATCTGATTTCTCTAATGGTGAAGAATGTATGAAACAGAAACATGTATCACCACCAAAACTGGACTCCCGGACAAAGTGCTTAGCTAGTCATGCCTTCCCATGCCATCATGTTTCTCTAAGTAAAGGTCAGAAAGAGCAAGATGTCTTTGAGATTACATGCTGAATTAAGCTATAAAAACACTTTGTGGTTGCTTAGCTGTGAACTCTGTATTGTAAGGAGAATTAAGTTGTCTCAACTCTTGGCAGCAAGGCTGCATTAGCACTTCAGCATGAGCTGGTGGCAACCATTATCACTATGAGGACTCTCAATACTAGGTGAGCAGGGAGCCTGGTTTAGGCATGTATTCTGATTGCAGAGCAGCCTTATGTCTGTCGTCATTAAGGTATTGCTCTTCCACAGCCTTGTGAGTTCATGTCTGGAAGTAAGTACCACTCTTCCTTGGTCACCTAGCAGATTTAAGACAGTTTTCCTGGCACACAGATGAACTGTGGGAGAGGGTAGTGAGAAACAACCCCAAATTCTCAACTACCCACCAAACCTTAAACAAAAACAAACAAGAAAATCCTTTGAAATTGTCTGAGAAGGGTCTTTGGACACTGGAATAACTTGAACATGCTTTTCTTGCTAATGGCCCAGATGAATAGTAAACCCACCACCTGGTTTTGATGCTGATTTTTAATTTTTCTGTTTGTTTTGGTGAATGAGATCATTTGTCTCTGGAACCTCTTAGTGTCAGTCTCAAACTATCCAAGATAGCCACACAAACCCTCCTTATTGTGATTGTGTTTGTTCAGATGTTTTTGCCATGCACAAAGACATTTTGTAAGCGGTATATACATTGCTTAAGATGATTGATTAATTAATTATGTAGTGGCCAGCCAGTCAGGTGGAGAAGAGCTAACCTATATCAGTTCTTGGAACCAGACAGTCCTTGCAGTTGCTGAATTGCCATCTGCCAGTGCTCTGCTTTCTTTCTTTAGGGTTTTATATTGGTTCATTATTTTTCTTCTCAAATACTTGAGTTGCTAACTATTGCCAATTATTATTCAACAGTCACATCCCTGCCTGTGTTTTCATATTGCCTTTTTAAATTTTTTTAATGTTTCAGAACAGTTTTGCCAGTAAAACTAAACTGAGGTCATACAGCCCAGCTGCACCGAGTGATATTTGGGATATTAGATGACTGAACCCTGGGGCCACTGGTTTCAGCTGCAGCAAGCCCTTTGTGGGCTTTGCAGAGAGGCCTGCAAAGCAATATCTGATGATTAATGTTATAGTCTTCTCTATGATTTCATGCTTTACCTGAACAAAATGCTTACTGGAACCTATCTATTTTTGATCTGAATAGATCTACAGCATAGAGTTATCCTTTGGGTCTCATAGGATCAGCAGTGGTTATATACTTTCAAAATGAAGATATTCTATAACTTTCTGCTTTACAGGGAGCCATATAGAAAAGCACCAAAATGAAAGAAGTGTTGCTTATTCTGCTGAAGATAACCTTCTTCCTTCAGAAGCTGATCTTGAGTTAGAGCTGAAAAGATAAAGAGTGGTATTCTCATGTCTGTGCACTAGTAACACTGGTAATATTAAAAAGGATAATGAAGTGTTCTTGGGATCAAAGAGACCAAAGCACCAGAGAATCAGGGAAAGTTTAATCCCTGGACACTGCGGTGGTAACTGATGAAGCTTGTCTGACCTACATCCCCTTCCAGAAGAGACCAGAAAGCTACCCGATGGTGATACAAAGCATATTGTTTATGGTGGTATCTATGAGGATGGAAGGTATGGAGAGGTATGAGGAGAGGTATGGAGAAGGCAGAGACAGGCTCCCCTTTGAAGCACACAATGAAAGGACGAGGTGCCATGACAGAAAATTGTAATATGTTGCAAAGAGAGACTTTGGAATTTTACTACTTAGAGCTTTGCAGAATTTGCACAAGACCACGATGTTTACTTGAGTTAGTTTAGCATTGAGTAAGAAGTTGGAAGAGAGATCTTCATAGATCCCTCACAACTTAATTTTTTCCTATGATTCTCTTCTGGTAGATTACATATCTTACCTCAATGTCTTTTCATTTCATGTCCCTGACTAAGCTGTTGAGCAGGAAGTTAAAAGGTAGTAGATAATTCATCATTCTTTCCAAAACTGGGAAGGGCAAGAAACAATCCAGAATAAAAGTAGCCCTTCAGACCATCAAAGTGCTGGATGGATTCCAGCTCTCGAATCCTGCAGTCTGATTCAAGCAACCCATGTATCAGTGCATATTAGAGTTGTAATAAATACTGGCAATGTAGAACTTGATTATCTAATTAAAGTTTCATCTCAGTCTGATAAATTGGCTTATTTTTTCAAAGCCATCTGTGTTGCAGAAACACAGATGCTAAATGAACATCTTCCTCAACTAGCATGACTACCACTCCCTTTGTAAAGCTGGACACATCGCAGAACATTTTCAGTAGATGTTTTGAAAATATGTTCCCCATATCCATGTTCACTAGTGAGTTTTGCTACACCCACATAGACTACATTTATTTTTCATACTTTACTAAACGGGCGACTTTGCAATGCAGATTTGACTGACAGGCCCATCTGACTGACAGTATGTGTCTCAATTTGGAGTGAGGCAAACTCTCTGGTGTTCCAGGACAGAGTTTGAACACTTGTGAAGGGTTACTGAATATGCTTGAGCATCAAGCTCCTGCCTGGCTTTTCACTGCCTTTAGAAGAGACTGATGCTCCTTTCTAATCCTTTTCTAATCACTGCCTTAATTGTTGTTTAAGCTAATAGAGTTTTTTATGAATTGGCATTTCAAAGAGAGCATAATTATGACAGCATTGATTGCTAATTTATGTGAGCAAACTGAATATAAGAACGATTACAACATTTTAAAATCGTGTGATCTTGAAGTTATCATGATATCAAGCTTATAGTCTTCTTTTCATATCATCCTGTTTTCTGTTTAGGATACTTAGTCTAATTTGCAGGTGTGATTTTTGTGAGAAAGGTACTATCTAGAACGAATTAGTCTTTGTCACCTGAATATAAGGGTAACATGTTACTGCAGACTACTGCGTTTTGCACCAGTTATCAATAGTGAATTGTTCTGAAACCAGTGATAATTGCACATTAATTCTCTGGAAATCCACACTTTACAGGTGAGAATAAGACTTTAGCTGTTCTGATGGTTTCAATTTGATGTTCTAGAGCCCAAGGAAAATTAACATTGACTTAACTGGATTTTGTATTATGCTCGGTGGAAGGGATCTCACCTAAATGTAGAGCTCTGAAATGAACTAGACTCATAGTATAAGCTGGTCTTCAGGGTTCTTCTGCTAGTCAATATGAAGAGAAATGCACCTCAGAAGAAGATTCAGACACCTGGTTTATACCTGTTTTGTGGGAAGAATTTATCACAGTAGCTGTACACCTTCTCCTTATGTTTAGTGAACTGTGCATTTTCTTTTCTGAACAAGATCTACATTATCCTTTCATTTTGGCATCTATTTTTTCTTTTAGTCTTTATCAGCTATATAATCTATTATCTCCTTCAGAGAGGGAAATAAATTTGCACCATAATAAACTAATGACAATTTTTTTCAAAAATCTGATTTAGTCCCTTGTGGTAGCACACATCCAAGCAGGCTGCCTGCTCAGTCCCTTCACTGCACTGAGTGGCAGACTCCACCAGCCATGATACTGGCACGCTACCTACTTAGAGAAGAACATAGGTTTAAATCCATACAAGCATATTTACCACACTTCTTGTAACTTCCCTAGGAGCACACAGACTGTACTTCCTTCCTGAAAGTCTCTCCTGCATTTTTGTTTGATGTGGGCTGGTGTCTGCCCCCTCCAGGAAGTATTTGCTGTCTGCATTAACCTCCTCTCTAGAACATGTAGAGGAGGCTCTGGATGTGTACCTGTGAGTATAAGACCTACCCTGGAGCAGCCTGTGCTGGAGTCCTGACTGTGGTCTCCTCTCTGGATCCAGCTCCTGGCATCACTGTAGAGTTCCTGTATGGTCATGTAAGAAGATACTAATGCAGCAGCCTTGTGCATTAAGGGCTCATTCATAAGCCTTGCAGTTTGCCCCACAGCCTAAGCATATATTGTGTGGAAAAGAGCAACCAAGCCCACACAGAGACATAAACTAAATAGAATCAGGAGTCCTACAGCAGAAACACTAAACTCAGAAAACCAAGAGTGTAATCAATGGAAAGTAAAAACAGAGGAAGGAATTCATTATGGAACAGTGGAGTTGATAAGTTATCTGTGCTGGTCATCCCAACTCACCAGCATGCTGAGTCTGTCTAAATGGCTTCAGATATGTTCGGCTTGCCTTGTGCCTCCAATCAGTCTCTCCAAAAGCATTCTCAGACAGCGTGAGAAAAGCGTGACCTGACTCACACAGAGCATGGCTACTCCCAGGAAACTTGAGTGCTCCAAAATCCTGCCCTAGCTGGGAGCAGTGCTATTGTCTCAGAGCTGAGGGGTGCCAGGAGGACCTGGAGCAATCTAGTGAGGAGTTAATTAAAAGAAAACAAGTTACAGTTCCATCTCATTTGCTGAAGAAGACGGTTAACTCTTCATTGCAGCAGGCTGCCAGTTATTTGCTGTGCTGGGATGAAAGCCCATCCTCTTCAATCACTCCCCAGCAGAGCAAAATTACCAGTGTCAGGAAAACTCATTTTGTGGCATTAATCAGAATGGATTTAAACGGAACAATTTCTGAGATGCCCTGCAAGAATAGCTGTGGGACATCAAAGAGCCTGTGATCCACAAAACCAGAAGACTCTGTCCTCTGCTTTGAAATATTGTAGTCAGCCAAACATTTATTGGAATGACATGTTAACTGCATTGTGTTTTAAAACACTTTGGTGTTTAATCACTTGTGTCCTATCTCCTCCCTTGTAATATAATCAGGAAAGTAATCATCTAGTGTGTTCAGGTGCTTTTGTTGGAGGAATTAGAAAGTCCATTTAAAATCTTGGACTGCTTCTCAATTTTAAGTGTTCAATAATGAACTACCACAGAGTCCATTCAATCCATTAGGAATAAATCCATCACTATATATACTATAGCTACATGCAGTCATTTCAAGCAAGAACGTTTCCCTAACTGCTTTCGAAAGTACTTTTCTTCTTCTAAGGAAAATAAAACCACATCATGTGTAGAATTGTGATATTTTATAATCCAAATTTTTTCTTGCCTTGAAAATCTGTTTTAGATAATGTATTTGAATTGGCCACACAGCAACCTATTTGACAAGAGGAAAAAGACTTACTTACTTATAAAACCAGAAATCTGGATTATCTGTGGACCTTGGAAAAGGTATATTAAGCTGTTTTTCAAAATTTCCCATGATATTTTTGTGTTTTAAGAAGAATTAAGTATGTACATGCTGCCATATACAGTAGATATATGTAAGATGATTTTCAAAGGCAACATGAGAAAAAACCACATCTGTTCAGATTCTTCTCTATGTATATGTCATTGCTGAATGGAAAGTATTCATTTGTACTTGTGAGGCCCACAGAAACCCTAGACCCTCCAGTATACCTCACTGTGGTCACTACTACATAGTTATTGTAAAACTGCCTCTTGTCCAAGTTCTTGGGACTGTACTATCTAGTTTTGTGAAAATATCATCTTGATGCTCAGTACAAATCAAAAAAAAAACCAAAACAACACCCTAAAAAACCAACTAACCAACCACAGAAACAAACAAAACCCCCAAACAAATGAAATTATAAGAATTGTTAAGAAAGGAATAAAGAACAAAGCATTGTGATGCCTTTGGATTAAAAAATCCATGCTTCACCTGCACCTTGAAACCTGTGCAAAAGTTTACTCAAAAATATACAGTAGCATTGGAAAAAATCCAGAGCAAGTCACAAGAATGATCAAAATTGCATAGTGGCTTCCATACAAGAAGCAAATAAATAAGGATTCTCCAGTCTGAAAAAAAAAATAAGGCAAACAAAGGGAAAACACAACAGGAATCTATAAACTAGTAAGTGCTGTGAAGAGGATGGATAGGAATTCCTTGCTTAGATGATAGGTTTAGAATAAAAAAGAGGAGGTCATTCATCACCAGATAGAATTTAATTGTGGAGTAGTTCTGCCATAGGATGTTCTGTATATGTCAAGTTTACTGAAATTCCACATAAATCCATGAGGAACTATTACATATGAGGGCACAACTTCTGGCTCATGAAGCCCCTGAAGACTGGAAAGCATTCTGATGAATTACCACCATGTGTTTTCTGGGCTTGTTTTATAGCATTAGTTAGACATTCATTTTTGCCCACTTCTTCCTTTTGTCCTAGTACAGATATTCATATATAACCCACATTAAATCACAGTTTAAAACCACAGGAGCTTCAGTAGGGAGAACACATGGGGAAGGGGAAATGGGACAGCACAGCTAGACAGGCATGCTCCTCCAGGCAGTGCCACTGGGAAGGCTGGACCATCTTTAGATCTTCCAGCAAGTTCATACTTGTGTAAAAGGCATTTTTTTCACCAGTGAGAGTCACTTATTTATGCCAATAGAATTAATACTGTGTAACATTTTCATTCATTTACATGAATGGCAGAAACTAAAAGCTACTGCCTACTGAATTACTATTTTTTTTTTCTAATAAATATTACACTTTTTAAACTTGATGTCAAAACTTGCTTTCTTTTGTGTTTTTCTATAACTTCTTTGATTGCAGCATTACATACGAATTTGACTCATCTATTCTAGTTTCCAGTGAAATGTCTAGTCTTTGTTTGGTGCTTAAGAGACACAGAAGACGTAGTTTTGGTCTTTTACCTCAGGGATATATAGCTGCAGTGTCAGAGCAGCAGTTCTGTGATAATGTCTCACAAAGTTCAGGATAATAGTGGCAAGATGTTTGTGAACTCAACAAGATAATCATGGTTTATTTTCTTGGTGATTTCTGAAGGTACTCTTTCTTTTCATGCTTTGTTACTAAGAAGCATTACTTACATCGGTTGTTTCCAGCCCTTTCTGTGTGAGTCTCCCACCAACGGCCTCATCTCCTTCCCTGCCCCCTCCATTCCCAGCAGCACTGTAGGTCTGGGAGATGAAAGAAGGGGGAGGTTTGTGCCGTAAACCATCTGGCAGTGCTTCTTTTTGTTGTCTTCTGTCACTCCCTTCCCCTCTGCTATTACCTGGGATTCATGAGGGAGTCTGACATCGGTTCTGGGGCCTCTGTGCTTGCCATCCTCAGGTGTGGGGGGAGGCAGTGTGTGGCTCAGGCTCCCTGCTTTGTCCTCCTTGGCCCCAAATCTCACCCAGTGCTCCAGTGCTGAGGATTCAGTGTGCCCGTGTACGGAGGGACTGAGGGAATATGGAGCACATTCTGTTTTCGTGTGGTTTAGAGTGCTACCTGTCCTGTGCTGCAGCTGGCAGCCAAGCAGGTAGGGGAGATGCTGTCTCTGCAGTATGCAGTGCAGGGAAGCAGGTCTGATGCTGTGCGACCAGCATTGGCATGCCAGAGCTCAGCCGTGGGGAGAAGTTGTACAGCACATCCATGCTTTTTGCCACTCAGGGATATTATAGACTCTTCCCTAATTCCTGATCATAACTCTGAAGATTGAGTTTCCTATAAAGCAGTCTGAACTGTGATTTCTGCACAAGTTCATAATATTTACTTCAGTATAATTGTTTAGACTAATTCCATGGCTGCATAAGTAGCTAGGTCTGGAACCTAGATGTCTAGATGTAGCTATTGATTTTTATTTTTTTTTGACTGCCAGGAAAGTTATTTCTTATTCTTGAAAGTTGAGTGTTCATATTAGAATGAGTATTGTGCTTCCTTTCTTCTTCCCTTTGCCCAGCACATCTCCTTGGCTTGTAAACACTTTATGGTCTGAGGACTGTCTCTTGCCTTCTGTGTATTTACTACACCCTGAACCCAATCTGGTTAGGAATTTCTATGTGCAACCATAATGCAAGTATTAGAGTAATGGTCACAGCAAACTAATGTGCTACAAGAGCTGTAGAAACAGAACATAACAAGAAAACACAGATTTGACCTATTTATGTGTAAGTAATGATGGTTGAATAGCTTTTTGCAGGGTTTGTGCACATTGAACTCAGATATATTTCAGCTAGACTAGGGAGTGAATCAGATAATAGTTGGGGAGGGTACTGACACTGTACTAATGAATTATGCTGTTGGGCAGTTATATAGAAAGGAATTACCAACCTCATGAATTTTATACAGTGTGATAGATTGCCTGACAATTTAATGTGGATGGAAGTCCCTGAATAAGCAGCATCCCAGATGTTTTTACTCTCCTCTTACATCTTTATTTAGATATCCTTTATCTCTTTCTTTTTATATGATATTTTTCCATTAATATTTTATTCAGCAAAGAATTCTTTCGTCCTCCTAACTCCTTCTAATTCATTCCCAAGTTTAAATGACAAATAAAAACTGTTAGATTTGAAAACTCTGGCAAGCTGCAAGAGGACTGTCAGAAACCAAAGTGCACAATGTTTCACACACCAAGAGGCACTGGAAGCTAACTTTTTACGATCTACCATCAGTTTATAAGATGCATGTAGGTCATAATCCTAAAAACTTTTCTGCCTGTATACGAGTTTATTTGCCTTCATAATTACAGTGAAGTAAATGAAAGTATACACTGAAGTAAAGTACCTCAGAATAAGTTTACACACAGGCTATGTCTATATTAGACATATAAACAGGGAGAAGTCATGGCCTCACACACAGTGTCACTGCTGTATTTATTGCCAGCTTGTAATGATGCTCCTCATCATAAGTCAGGTGCAGAGCAGCCAGCACTTGCTGTGCACCCAGGCAGTGTGGATGAGGCCCCTTGTGGGAAGCTAGGAAAGCTTAATAATGTGGATATGGTCAAATCATGCTGCTTGCCTTCACAGCAGGAGACCAAACTCTGACAATGTTTGCTGTACTAGAATAAATGTGTCCTTAGAGGCCACTACTGTATAAGAGGAAGCTGCAAAGAGCACAAGGTCCATGAAGTTCTGTATACATGGTAGGGTCAGATTTCTATGACAGTTTTTCATAGTTCTGCCTGTCTTGAGTAGTTGAAATTATGCTCTGCTTAGCTATGCACAACACCCTTGTCTCTAAATAGGGAGACAAGGATTTGATGGACGTACCACTTAGTGGATAAGGTATTGGCTTGATGGTTGCACTTAGAGTTGCTTGACATCCAGGTGGAGACCTGTGATGAGTGGAGTCCCTCAGGGGTTGGTATTTGGGCTGGTGTTGTTTAACATCTTTGTCAATGACATGGACAGTGGGATCAAGGGGCTGGAACATGTCCTCTGTGAAGGCAAACTGAGAAAGCTAGCATTGTTCATCCTGAAGAAGAGAAGACACTAGGAACACTTTATAGCTGCCTTTCAGTACTTAAAGGGGGCCTACAGGAAAGATGAGGAGGGACTCTTTATCAGGGATTGTAGTGATAGAATGAAAGGTAACAGTTTTAAACTGAAAGAGGGTAGATTTAGATTAGATATAAGGAAGAAATTCTTTACTGCAAGGGTGATGAGACACTGGAACAGGTTCCTGAGAGAAGTTGTGGATGCCCCACCCCTGGAAGTGTTCAAGGCCAGATTAGATGGGACTTTGAGCAACCTGATCTAGAGGAAGGTGTCTCTGCTCATGGTAGTGGGGCTAGAATAAGATGATCTTCAAAGGTCCCTTCCAACCCAAATCATTGTGTGATTCTGTGATTTTTTAAATGTTATTTTATTTATGAACTAACGTGTGTTTACAGAGAATGGACATTTTCATGTTCTGTTCTACCTTTCCTGGAAATGTTGTCAGGAGTCATAGTCATTAATGTTCTTCAATAAATAAAAAAAAAATAATTCAAGGAAGAAATGCATGGTATACTTGCAGAGTCACAGGATTTATTAATTACCTTCCTGTAATGATCAAACCTAACCAGTTTGGAAAATCCAGCATTCATTTCAGATATGGCAAAAATATCATTAAGATATCATAGAATCATGGCATCTTTAGGGTTGGAAAGGACCTCTAGGATCATCGAGTCCAACCTTCAATCTAACATCTCTCTATCCAACAGACCATAGCCTCAAGTGCTACATCCACTCACTTTTTAAACGGCTCCAGAGATGATGACTCCACTGCCTCCCTGGGCAGCCTGTTCCAGTGCCTAACCACTCTCTCAGTGAAGAATTTCTTCCTAATATCTAATCCAAACCTCCCCTGATGCAACCTGAGGCCAGTTCCTCTCATTTTATCATTAGTAATTTGGGAGAAGAGACCAACATCAGCCTCGCTACAACCTCATTTTAGGTAGCTGTAGAGAGCAATAAGGTCTCCTCTCAGTCTTCTCTTCTCTAGACTAAATGTCTTGGGTTTTTTTATAAAATACATGCAAAATAAACCTTTAAGAAAGAGGCAGGAGTAGAGCTTAGAATTGCTCTTCTGAGTTAATAAAAAGCAAAATTATGTTCTTGAGACAGTGCAAGACCTGGCTCAGTATTTGTAGCATCTCAGTTGCTTAGTATCTGAAAAATATTTGTCTGCAATACCTGTTATATTTGTTGCCAAGCAGTTTCAAAATCCAATTTGATGGATACATGCTTTGGAATGAGGCCTTAGCCTCCAAGGAAGTAAGGTCATTTCCACATCCTCTGGAAGACGTCTAACAGTTGTTCTGGCTGCATAAACTGAGGAAGAATATGAGGAAGAGTATAATTAATTTTCTGAAGACAGAGAGAGCAAGCCATCGGCCTTGTTTTACTCTTTTTCATTAGCAAATGAGTCTATTGCTCTGTTAAAAGGCCAACACAGACAGAAGCATTATGAGGAGGTCATATATCCTCTCACAGCTATAAACATGATGATGAGCTGGAAAATGAGATGTGACACTAAGGAAGATGCTCTGTGCTGTTCTGAAGAGCATTTGGATCCAAATACATGAAAGTCAGTGCTGCAGGCTAAGGTAGCTTTTACTGAGGTCGTTTGCTTCTATTAACTAGTGCTGTTCGTTGATATTTTATTTTCTTCATTCCTTTTCTTGAAGTAACTTCCTGTGGATGGAGTGATGAACTGGTAATATAGAGGAAGAGGTTGTAATTTAACACAGTGTATCACAGGATAAAAAAGAACGATGATTTGAAATAAATTACTTTGGGCTAAGAAGGATGTCTTAACATTTTGTCCTATTTTAAGTACTTTACAGTACTTCCTATAGAAAGGATAGCATTTGCATATCTCTTAATGGTGTCTTTGACATGACTGACTGTCATGGTTTGGGTCAGGGCAGTCTGTTATATCTATCTAGCTATATATATCATTATCTATCTATCTATCTTTATATATCTATTTATATCTATATAGCTATAGCAGGCTTCTCTGTGTTAACCCCCCTCCCTCTCCAAAGTGGAAGAGAATGGAAATAAGGGAGAGAGACTGAGCGATTAGAAAAGGAAACTAGAACAGCTTTAATTAAAATGAAAATAATAATAATAAAATGGAATATTCACAAATCTCGTGTAAGGGTATTATTCAGGAACTCTCTCTTAAGGAATAGTAACTTTGATAAAGCGTGTTTATAACTGGCCTTTTGTGCTTTGAAAGTACCCATAAGAGGACCCAGTGCTTTAAACAGGATCTTTGAAATCCCACCACACACAAAAAACTACCCACTGTATTCCCATGCAAAGAGGAGAAAATTACATGACCCCGATGGAGCAAAGCAGTTTGGCATGCATCTAAACCTGTGAATAATCTCATTGCATGCCATAGATTTATACTTGCAAGTTTCCATGGAAAAGCATAGATTTTGAAACTCTTTAAAAATAAGAGAAAACAAGACTTAATGGAGCCAACTACATGGAAGAAAATTAGTTTTGATGTAATTAGTTGATTTGCTTAGTGTTAACGACTCATAAAATCGGAAGTTTGATTTCAGTTTAGAAACACTGTTTAGGAACTTAGAGGTGATGACACTTCTCTCATCTGCTACTAAACTTGTAAACAACCTTTTCACAGTTCCAGCTGGGACACTAAAATGTGATTATGCTATAGATGAGAGTTTCTTTTGGCATGTTATAGCAACAATGCAGAGAAAACACATGTATCTCACTTCCGCTCAAAAAGTGCTGTAATATCTGAGCTCTAGGAGTATTGTTTTGAGCTGCACTTTTCACTTGGTTTTACAATGAAGGTTTCATCCAGCAGAGAGTTATGGTTCAATTTTTAATCATGTGCATTTCAATCATCCCAATTTAGCTGAATTTGCATGTATGGATAGTAATTAACACTAGAAAAACATCAGGAGTGTAAATATGTTTTTAAATGTATCTTGGAAGAATATTCACAGATAAACTGTGGTGGACTCCTTACACAGTCATATTTAGGACAGGTCATCTTTTGAGCCCTACCTCTTACTAGTAGCTACCGTGGTGGACTATTTTGCTCCCAAGGCCCAGAACCTCTGCTTTTTTTCTCAGTGCTTTTATGCCATTAAAGTTCTTGCCCTTGACAGTCCTTGAGTGAACATAATCCAAGACATGCCACAGTTCCTGACAGCCTCTTTTAACAGGCATTCCAATGCATTTTTTGTACTTCATCCTTCATGCAGCTTTAATCATCTTCCCTTGAAAGAGAAATGATACTGCTCACCTACAGCATTTCTAAGTATACACTTATTTGTTTAAATTCTCACTTTTTTAGATTGACAGTGAATTTCTAAAGAGGTAATTGAGTTCTAGTTATGTAAGTTTTCTGTTATTTTTAGGAGGTTTTGTTTGGTTATTTTTCAGGAGATTTCAGTTGCATAACTTTTTCATATTTTTTTGTGGAATTTTGCAGACTATCTACTCATTCTGCTTGCAGTTATGATGATACAGTGTTACCCAAATAATATATTTGAAAGCTCCACAGAGTCACTCAATTCTGTTTACAAAATAAGTCAGTGCAATGTTCCATAAGGAATAAGTGTCAGAAACCATGTTATAAAGATTTGCCTGGTATCAGTTGAGCTTTAGTTCTCTTGTTGTATTGGATGGAGAGAGATGTAGCATTTGGGTGCCATATTGTACTCACAGCATTAGTACCATGAAGGAATGTAAATGTACAGCTTCTTTACACTGCTGAATCTCTGGGCTTTGTGCTGTTGTTCCAAGAGCTCTTTGAACTATCAAAACCCATCACTGCGTGATGAAAGAACCTGTCTCCCCAGATGATCATTTCTGATCCAGGGTTGTCTAATCACAGAGCTAGCACAGGTCCCTCTGGCCTTACAGAGAACTGGACTGATGAAGAGATCCAGGTAAAATTAACCTGCCTGAAAAGCTGTTTGGGAGCAGCTCTGGTGAATTGGGTGAATTAAGTGAATAATCCCGTTTGACTCACCCTGTTAAGCCTAGAAGAGCTATTGTAGCTCTGATAATTGAATCTTGACATTGCAAAAAGGCTAATGAAAAAGCACAGACATTGGCCCCTGTTGCATCTGTGTGCGCAGGGTCATAATGGGAGAGAAGGAGACCAGATGAGCCATTTTCTGAGCAAGTGCCCCTTGAAACACTGTTCATTGATCCAGAGGCTCTCACGATGCTGATACCGGCGTGGGGCTCCCAGTGTACTCAGTGAATGACACTTTCAACAGTTCAACAAAGATAACTTCCCCAACAAAGGTAACTTCCCTCACTTTTATTCAAGTACTGTTAAGCTGCACAGGAGGAAGGAAGAGCTGGACTTTTTCTTTACTCTGTTCCAGCATAATCACCTGGAGTCCTGCAGCGATCCTTTGAGGTGTGCCAAACCTGCTGATTTCCTTCCTGCCAGTGCACTGATGGCAATGTGCCACCAGGACTGGTTCTGCCAGGGCAGAGAAGGGGCTTGGTTCACACACCCTTCTCCAGACCACATTTGATATGATGGCCTAACGCATGCCTCCAGGCGTTCTGCCAACACTAGGTCCTTCCTATGTACAGCTAGAACTGTGGTTCAGGCAACAGGCAACAAGTATAGTTAATAATTGCTTCTACTTCTTTCCTGAGAACTGAGCTTCTCTCACTTCCAGCAGTGTTCCCTGCTCAAAGAGGTGCCAGCTGAAATTGCAAATGTCTTCCCGAGGGCTGAAAAGGTAAAAGAAATAATTTTGCCTTGGTATTGTCTTTCTGCTCCTTAGGAATATGAGAACTTTTTTGAGCTGACAGACCATTACAGCTAAGCCTTATAGTACCCCAGCACATGCACATGCATAAACCAAATCACTCAGAGTTTTGTTTGTCTGTTTGTTTGTCCTGCCTTCTCACTTGCCCTTTTGCCTGAGTGTATTGGCTTTGGATGAAGCAGTCCTCCTACTTGGTCATGGGCTGGACCCACATCCCAGACAACTCTTGCAGGGCAACTTCCTCTGGACAACCATAGGTTTGTGGAGTGAGAAGGGCTCAAGCCCGCACCATCACAGCCACACAGGGAGGCACGAGCACCCAGCTCTGAGCTCACAGTGTTCCTCTCTCATCTTCAAAGCTGCGTGTCCTGGCAAAGCAGGGCTTACACAGACTTATCACATCCACTGAGGTGAGAGGTAGTGATGAACATCTTGCTTCATATTGAATATGATTTCTTTCCAACATGTTCATAACTTGCTACTGCTGTGAATTTCAGAATCCTTACTTTAATCCTCTGGAATAAATAATAAAAACAATCAGTCACCATTAACATACAGCAATTCAACATCCTGACATTTGTGAGCTCATGGTAGGAGTTTAATTAATTAAGGATGATTCTGCATTCTTCACAGGGAAGGTTGGCTTTTTTGTTTACATTGTCATAGTCTCGTATGTTGGAACACTTTGGAAAATACCAAAGAAATATTCTTCCCTCCCACTATGAAAATATCCTCCCTCAGCATTTTTGTGTGTTGTTTTTATTATCTTTGCCTCCAGTAAAAACCCTTGAGATAGGCATGATTTTCAAGGGAAAGGCTTCTGTGCAAACAGCCTTCTGTGCATGTTAACAGATTTAATGAAAGATTAAAGAGAAGAATGAGATTAATAGGAAGTAAGAAAGTAAAAAGTAAAGCTAAATCCATCCTGCCAATATTCTTAGGTCTGAGTTTTTGTTTCCCTCACAATACAAAAGTATATCTCCCAATGTGTTCCGTTCTTTAGTTCAACAAAGTATTCTAATGTAAAAAAATACCCTGTGCAATATAAAACATTGCTGCCTTTGAGGTTCTGAAGGAGGAGGGGGAGTGACAATGAGAAGTATGTATCACAGCTGGGATCAGCTCTGTAGGAGTATAAGCAGGACAATAATCTCTGGTGACAGAAGAGAGAGAACAGGATAATACAGCAAGAATTCAGATTCCAAGACTGCAGGTTTGGGTCCAGATGCCCTCTGATCCTGTTAGCAGCATAGCACTGGAGCAGAGCAGGAGCAAGGACTTGCAGCCTGGATGGCCTTTCCAGATCCAGGCTGATGAACAAAACCTCTTCTCTTCCTGATCAGCGTAGCCGAGAGAAACGATCCAGCCAAACGTAACGAAGCTGCAAAGCCCTGTTAGGTGGCATTTTTCATCTACCTGCCTTTGTTTGTAATGCGTGTAACTCTTTCACAGAGCACCCGATTAACCCAGCATTTGAGGGAAATTGCTGGGCAGTGAAGTGCAGAATGCTATTGATTTTAAAGAAATTTAGGGGAAAAAAAACCCAACTAAAAATTATCAGCACAATTTCCATTTTTTGTAGCAGAGTCACAACTTCATATTTGTGAGTGTGTAGAAATCAGATAAATAAGAAGCACCATACTCTAGCATAACAGGCTCACCTCCTGCCCGCTGTGTCTCTGTCTATTCTCCCAGTAAAGTTTATGAGCTGGATACTTGGAAAGATGCAAGGTTGGCATGGAGGGGTCTTGGGGGAATGCAAGGAACATCTACTGTGTGCAAGGAGCTCATGTCAGGAGCACAGTGCAGAGTGTCTCAGCAAGATAAATGAGCATGCCCTAAGCGCTGTGCTGGCAGGAGGGCTTCTACCAGTACCTGCGTGAGCACATTTTAAGCTGGCTTAGACGTGTCTGAGCAGCTTTATTGTCAGTGCAGCTGCACTGTTACTAACATTAAGCTGAGGCATGAAGACCCTTAGTTTTACAAGCCTGAAATTTTGTTCTGATAGGAAACCGTGATACTATAGCTTCTGTGTGTACCTGAGACCCAGGGCCAGAAAGAGTGAGGAGGGTGACTTGGCAGTCCAGTAATTACAGCACTTACCTCAGGAAGCGGTTTTGGGTTCCTTGCTCTACCCTCAAGGTTTTTTGTGGTTTTATAACTTGAGCATCCAAAGTAAGTCATAGCCCATCCCAAGTGAGGGACACAACTTTTTGGCATCTGGCAACATACTTACAGGCCTGCTCATCTCCAGATTCCATGACTTCTGAGGCTTTGGCACAGTAGCCCAGCTGCATTAGGATGGTCCTTCTACCTTCCTCTTCTGTAGCCTTGTGGTTATGAGGCTTGTATAGGAATTACAAGATATAAATGTGAATTCTACTACCCAGGGGATGCAATTAGCTGCCTTGGACAATTAACGTGAAAAGCATTTCAGGAGACAGGTTAGCTGATCGGAGAGATGAACACCACTGAGAGGCAGAAGATCACTTGTTGCTATAACTGACTTTATGCCAAACTTGGCAATCACTGAGAAGCCTATGAGTCTGTAAAGTCATTAACCCATGAGATGAGATGATATATCCCAAAAACTCCCTGATGGATAATTTAATTAAATTATCTGGCAGACAGGCCTGAGAAATGGAAGGGGTGGAAAGGACCACCATGCATCTGGGAAGAGGATGAAAACCTTCCCTTTCTCCTTTTCAGCAGCAGTGGGTTATTTCTATAAGCCCCGCAGCTCAGTCTCACATTTCCAAGGCATCCAGCAGCCATAGATGAATGACCACTGGCATCTGGAAAACTTTCAGACTGAGCAGGAAGCTCAGCATGGAAATGCTAAAGAAGATGCAGAAGCTTCATCTTGTTGGCCTTACACAATTATATTTTGCCTACAACCCCTTTTTGACATCAAATTAGGCCTTATTTTTGCATTTGCCTAGTCTCATCTCTGAGACATTGATTCTTATGCTTCTGCTGCTAAATTAAAGACTCCCCTAGTTCCTGCAATAACTACTTTTTGATAAACCAAATAATCTGATCCCTTTAAGTCTGTTACTGCAAGGCATTTTTCCCATTCTTTTGAGGCTTTTTTGTGGCTTTTCCAATGCAATTCAATTTTCATCTGAAGCCTATTCAGGACAACTGTAAATTATTTTGCTGTTCATAAAGAATTCATCAAAAGCCCAGTGCATCCCTGGAGCAACTTGTTATTCTGTGACTTGACAAGGTACTAGTCTGAATCAACACTGTTTTCCTGTTAAATGCATTCAAAGTCCTGTCCCTGTACCTCAGTGCATATGAGTAAACCAGAAGTAAAACAGCTGTCTGGAAAAATCTTGCTTCACAAAGAGGATCTGACAGAAGAATGCAAAACTTCATATGCATAGTGATTTTCCAGGTGTTGCTTGGAAGCTGCTTGTAAATATATCTTTGGGAGAGGCATTCCTTTTGACAGTGGCAAACTTATATAGTTGTTGGGTTTTTTTTGGTTTTGTTTTGTTTTTTTTTTCCAGGTGAGAGGATCATACACTGGAATCTCTTTAACTTGTTCAATTTTGACATGGTGTGGGACATGATTTAGATTTTTACCTCTTACAGTGGCCCACTAAATCAAGGCACCTTAAACTGTAAATGTTTCTGTGATGAAAAGCCAAACCAGCCACTTTTTAGACACTATCTGGCATAAAGCTAGGCTGATCCCTGTGTTCATGATAGGTCTTTCCTAGACCTAGCCACATCTCATTTGGGCACACATCTGGTTACTCGCAGCGTGACCCTTATTTCCATTATTTACAGCTAGCCCACAAATGAGAAATCCTGTCTCTAGCTCAGATATTCATCTGACCAGCAAGCCTCGAAAACCAGCTCTATAATCCAGCCAGCCATCTGGAACAAGCAAAGTTCATTTCCAAAGTGTACTGACAGAGCAGCCTCCACATATCATCTCCAGAGCACTGGCTCAAAGCCAACAATAACTTTTCTCTGTAATTTATTAGAAAGTATTTGCAGTTCTGTACTGACATAGCCTTTTATTTTTATATTTTTTTTTCTCAAAAGTCCTAGTCAGCTGTCTCCTTGGTTGATAAGGATTTAGCCCACCTCTGTAGAACATCAGTTACATGCAATAAAATGCTTATCTTCATTGCTTATCTGATACTTCTTGTCTTTTTACAAG